>JALMQS010000347.1:0-157056 GCA_024734495.1 Forficula auricularia
TCATTTTCGAGATTTTTAATAAATACTGAAAAAGTACTAAATAAAATAATTAACTAGACAATTCTTCATTGCTTAAGTGGAAGAAACGCCATTTTTAATCCTGCTTCTCCTTATTCGAGGTAGCCTAGTTGGTCCCGCCTCGTTCATACTCCTTTTCCAGCCCCTTTTTATTGCCATATCATAAACGCTCTTTTCTTTTCGGTTTTAACTTTAAAAGAAAGAATTCATATTCAACTACATAGGCAGAATATAGTCGAAATTTTAGCCAATCAGAGAAAGGTTAAAATACATTTAGAGGTAGGCCGATTGTTTAGGGAGTGGCTTAGAAGTCTTTCGGGGTGACTCCTAAATTCCACCCTCTGGGGAGCTTCGCCTATTGAGCGTACCGAGTAGAATTATTTCCAACCATACTTTTTTCTCTTTCTGTATTACGATACCATCGATAAATCAAAAACCGGAAGTTCGAAAAAAATTCATTCTGATGTCAAATAATGTCTCTAACTATATATTTGATTTGGAAGCAAAATGAAGAAAATTAATAAATTCAGACGACTCTCGATAATTTGAATTTTTCGCTAATTCGAACTCTTCAGTTGTTAACTTCGGTAAATCGAAAAAAATGCTGTGTATTTTGATACGCTCGATAACTCGAAATCCTTTTCGTAACAAGATGGGGCGAGAACGTTCTATAATTGGAACTAGGCCAATTCCCCGCTTTATAATTCGAATTTTTCCTAGCAATGTTTTACTCTCATTTTCCTCGTAAATATGTACTTTGTTTTAATTGAAAAGTTTTTGTTTTGGCGAGAGTAGCAGAGTTGTTGATTCACAAAGAGAAACAAAAGAGGTTGTCCTCTGCTTGATGCAAATAAAGGAAAGGAAAATTTTCAATATCCATATGGTATTGACCCCATGAAAAATAATTAATAACGAATGAAGTATAGATGTATGATGTATATTTGTATGAATTGTGAATGTATGGTGTATATTTGTGTATATAAAAAAAATTTGAATAAGTGAATTGATCAATTGAACGAATGAGGTGTGAATTGTGGAATTGTTGCTATTTGTACATTTTGTATATTGGGTTATATGAACCAACCATAGTATTTGAGGATATGTTAATAACTAATCCCAGTACGCACTCTTGTGCGCATCTGTCATGGAAGGGGTTTGGACTATATATGTTAGATTCAAAAGCCATTTAGCTATCTAATTAAGAAAAAGAGGAAAAAAAAATTGTTTTTCTATGCCTTTGTTAAAAATGAAGAAAGTTTTTGAACACTACTGTGGAGAGAAGAAGGAAACATTTTATTTGTTTCATTCATTGACCCTTTGAAGTGAGTAAATTATATATTTTATTTATTTCTATTGATAATCTGGCTGTTTACATTGTATTTATAATTGTATTATTTTATTGTTGAAATGAATGATGACCAACCCCATTTTTATAATTTTGTAATATTGGTTTATAGACCCTGAAGAAGGAGGAAAAATCCTCCGAAACGTCGGTTTGAAAGGAAAGGAGGAAGGATTCCAATAAATTACACCTTATTTGATATGTGTTAATTTTTTCTTTCCTCACTACCTCTGGGCTGCCTTCCATTACATTCAATTGAAAAATAATATTTATGATTAAAAAGGACTGATGATGAAGACCAAGTCTTCGAAACTATAGTCTCAAATAAATAAATAATATATATACAGATATATAATTTTGATAATATTTGTGCATGTTTATTTGCTTTAAGCAGAGGGCAACCATCATGTAATTTTTTTGTTCTTTTTTGTCGTTTTCATTATATTACTTGAGGCTATATATAAAATTTATATAAGGCCATACATAATTTTCAAAAATATAATAAAAACTCTTAATAATTCAAATTTTTATTTTTCTTTCCTCTTGATAATTCAAACTTCTTGATAATTCCATGTCTCGATAATTCGAATTTTCTTTTAGTCCCTTGGATTTCGAATTATTGAGAGTCGACTGTATAGAGTTTTTGATAGCTAATATGCTGAAATTTGGCACAAATGTAGCTATAAACGATTATTTTCCTTATTCAATATCCGACCATGAAGCATAAAGACAAAAAGATCCGGAAGAGAGCAGCACTTTCTGGTAACGCCTGTATTTAGACAACCTTTTTTTTTTTTTTTTAATGCAATCGAATGCAAGAAGGGGTGCACCAGTAAAGATGTAGCTCCTATGGATCTCGAAAGACCCTTGCATTACCGAAGAGAAGGGAAAGTTGATTAAGTGAGAGGGTGTAGACGTAGGTGTCTATGCACCCTGGTTTTGAAGGTTTGAAGATCATAGGTGCTGGGAAAGATAGAGGCTGGGAGAGAGTTCCAGTTCCTTGAAGTCATGGGGATATATGTATTCGCGAATGAAGTGGTCCGGCACTTTTCCAATTTGACCGCAAAAGAGTGTTGGGAGTCGGCAAAACGTGTGCTGCGTGCAAAGCATGCTGTGGGGGAATTATTGATTTTATCTCATCAGAGCACCTGCCGTGATAGTATCTATAGAAAAGGGAAAGGGCAGAGACATCTCTTCGATGAGCCAGTGAGTCGAGGGAGTCGGTGAGGGTAGAATCGTCAATTAGCCTGACGGCTCGTTTCTGAATTGCATCAAGGGTAGCAAGAGAATATTTTGAGGCTCCTCTCCACAGATGAGAGCCGTATTCGAGACAGGGGCGGATTTGGGCCTTGTAGATGGTGAGAAGTTGTGGGGGTTTGTAAAATCGCTTGGACCTGAATAAGAAGCCAATCTTCCTTGCTGCAGATTTCGCCACAGAGGAGATGTGTTCATTCCAAGACAGGTCAGATGCGACAGAGACGCCCAACATGGATAGGCTGTCACACATTTTCAGGGTATTCGAATCGAAGTGAATATCAGGGAAATCTCTATTTTCGCGCCTAGAAATTAGACAACATTGAGTTTTATTTGAATTAAAGTTAACTAAATTTTGAGAGCCCCATTTATTCAGTTTGTCTAGGTCGAGAGTAATTGAGGAGGCAATATTGATTCGATTATTCGGGAGAGAGGGTTTGCCGTGTAGAGTGCTATCGTCGGCGTAACAATGAGTGGGGTTTGCCGTTTGATCAATAAGGTCGTTTATATAAATAAGGAAGAGTGTGGAGGAGATTACAGAGCCTTGGGGAACACCAGAGTTTGTGGAGAACGATTCAGATGATGTTCCATCCACCACAACTTTTATACTTCGGTTTGTTAGAAAGCTTTCTATCCATTTGCGAAGTGTTGGTGTGAATCCAAAGGCGGTGAGCTGACAGTTTCATTCTAAATCAATCTCTTGGGGACTACTAGTATTAAGGAGGTTCTTTCGCGAAAATCCACACAAAAAGTTCTATTAGCCTCGTAACCACTCTAGAAATATGAAGTGAACTAAAATTTTAGGTTATGTTTTTTTAACATGACTGTCCACTCACACTACTGAATCTCTATATGGACACACACATTCTTGCCGGATCGTTTCCAAGCCATTGTGCTTATATCCCCTCCACTAAAAATAATCGTTCAAATATGTTTTTTTTTTTTTTTTTTTTTTTTATCAAAACTACGTGGTAAATAATTTCAATTTTTTTTCAAGTTACTCGGAATATATTATTCTAATAAATATTAGTTTTTCATCAAGATGGTGAAAGTCCTTCAATGAAAAAAAATAAAATAATGATCATATCCCCACCCTTTGCCTATCTACCCTATGTTAAAAATGTCATTTTTAATTGCAATTATTTCATGTTTGGTGTGGTAAATCGACTTCAAATTTTAACAGTATGTGTATTATGCTTTTAATGACTTATATTCCAAGGTTCAAAAACTTCATGAATTTTTGCATTTGTGAAAGTACTACCTTAAGTCTTCTACAAAGAAAATTTCGCACTGAGCTAACTACACTGAGAATATATTTTCAATTATATTATTCTAATATAACTATGTGACTATAAGAATTTCTATTTTCATCTCCATACGAATGTGTATTCAATCGTGTATTTGTACTATCTACTTGTGAGAAAGAACAGATAAAACATTTTTAAAAAGAGTGAAGATGAAGGTGAAGCCTTTGAAACTATAGTCTCTATAAAATAAATTATTAAATAATACAGTTCTTTATTAAAACAAACAATAGGTACATTACAAATCCAAACGTTTCGGGAGAATTTCTCCCTTTATCAATGAAAACGAAATCTGGGACAAAAAAAGAAGGCAGGAATTATAACAACACACCGGTGGGGGGAGGGGGGTTGACTTCCGCATACGTATATATGGTACATACGCACTGAGCAATGGATTTTTGACTACTTTTTGGCCCCTGGGGACCACAATATACAGTTTTATGTCCTAAATCCGGATTCCAACTATTAAGGGCATCGATTTCTTTCACCTAGAAGTTACAAAATGAAATTAACTCTTTCATTTCTGAGATACAAGCTCTCAAAGAGTCAGGACCCACGCAGGCGATCGTATTACTTCACATTATATTCTATTTTGATTATTTATGTCCATCGATTAAATTAATAAGTTGTTGTAGGGAAATAAGGACAATAGCTTATGCAAATAATTTTTATTTTTTCCAACGTTTCGTCAACTTTGCTGACTTCCTCAGTCCTCAAACAAATTAATTTCTTTGCATATTTATCATTCTATCAATATTCATTCTTAGCAAAAACATAAGGCCAGTCATTGAACAGAGTGAAAATATTTTCCTATTTAAATCTTAAAATATCTTTCTTTCTATAGAATATAACAGGTCATTCAATAAGTCCGTAGGATAAGTAAGAAAAAAAACAAAATTTTGACAAAACTCGATTTTATTATTCAACATAGTTGCCTTCGAAGGCGATACAACGAGTATAGCGATTTTCCAACTTTTCGACACCACTTTTATAGTACAATTTCTCTTTCTGGTCAAAATAGGCCTCAGTTTCAGCGATTACTTCATCATTGGACTTCTTTTGGATTCTGGTGTGTAATAGTGAAGCCATGTCTCATCCATTGTCACATATCGACGATAGAATTCCATTTTATTGCGGTTTAACAGAGCCAAACACTCCTCTGAAGTATCGATTCGTTGTTGTTTTTGGTCGACTGTGAGCTCACGCGGCACCCACTTTGCACAGAGCTTTCGCATACACAAATGTTCGTGTAAAATGGTAAAAACACTACCATCTGATATCTTTACAGCTAGCTCGTGCACTTTCAATTTGCGATCGTTCATAACCAATTTGTGGATTTTTTATGTTTTCTGGAATAACAGCCTCTTTTGGGCGTCCACTGCGCTCTGCATCATTTGTGCTGGTACGACCACGTTTAAATTCAGCAACTTTACTACCATTTGTCTCGAAGGAGCAGAGCTAGGATAATGTTATCAAGGCATTGTTTGGTTTCCACTATATGTTTTTTCATCAAAAATCAATGCTTTATTAAAACTCGAAATTCACTTTTTTTGAATAACAAAAGTTGCTTCACACAAAATGCTATAACTCACGAATCAATAGTCAGATTGCTGTCAAATTTATACACGTATCGTTTGAAGGTTAGTACTAAATAAAAATCATATGGAAAACATTCTAGTAACGCCATCTATGTGTCATCCTACGGACTTATTGAATGACCTAATAAATATGAAAGTAAAAATCAATGTTTCAACAATAGAGGCTTATCTATAGAAAATTAGCAAAATACTTAAAATAAAGAAAAATCATTCACCATAGACTTCATCATCCGACATATTATCCAAATTGAAAGAGTATGGGTTTATAATCCGTGTTTCCGAAGGTTCCACCTCTCCTACATTAAAATACCCATCAAATGACTCCCTCGTGACAACCAGCGAACTTCCGTATGGAATTATCTCACAACCCCTAGAATGCTACCTCGCACCCCCAAAGGGTGCGATCACCCCTGGCTTAGTGATTATAAAGAGACTTTTACAATTGCTTAATGATATGAAATTGCGTGTTTTATAAAATAATATAATTTTAATATTATTATAATATTTTTGCGTTCACAATTGAATAATTTCGATGAATGAATAATAAAATAAATTAAAATTTATTCAATTGAATCAGAGGTACCTGTAAAATACAATATATATTTATTAAATGATAAAAAAAGTAATTAAACGCAAATTCAATTTTATAATAAATTAATGTATTTGTTAATTAAAATTTTTAAATATAATATATATATATATATAAATTATTATTATTTATTTATTTACAATCAGCATAATATATATAAAGTAATAATTTAAAATTTTTTCATTTTTCTAATGAATGAAAAAAGTATTTATTTTTTGAAATGTTAATTTATTTATTAATTTTTGTTTTTTGTTTTTGTTTCAGGTGAGTTTTATATCGAGCAGTTGTACTTTTTATTCTCCTTTACTTTTCTACGTCTTATTTTGCTGTTCATCTGATAAGTAAGTTTATTCAATTCAATAAAATAATACATTACAAATATGTTGTCCATTCTCTACTATTAATTCTAATTAAAGTCCGTATTTAAACTTTCCACAAGGTGAATCACAACGAGCTGATCCATTTAGTCAATGTTTTTACTTTACCATACAGGGTATGGTCAAGTATTGTAATCGTGCATGAAAAAAGTGGTTTTTTTCCTTCTTTTTTCGAAATATCTCAAAAACAGCTGAAACTATTTCGATTAAAAAATTTGAGCAAAACAATGCCGTTTCGGTCTACAAAAAAGCCCTAATAAATGAACATCGAAAATATTATATTTTTCGAGATAATAATTGTTTTGTCAAAATGTATGTTAGTCTGGTTGTCTGTGCGTTAGGATATTTTTGTGGACGAGCTAGCTCAAAAACTAGTGTGAATATCGAAACCAAATTTCACACGTAGTTTTAGTCCATTGAGATTAAGAGCTGATTAGATTTTGGTGCATATCGACCCAAAATTAAGGGGGTGGAAGGGGGTTAAAAATTAAAAATCTAGGCTATTTCGGCAAACTCAACCAAATTTTGTATACATAATCAGTGGGACCCCAGAAATCTAAAAATGCAAAAACTAACCGTCCAAAATGGGGAGGGGGGGGGGTTAAAAAATGAAAATCTTGGCCATTTATCAAACTCAACCAAATTTTGTATACATAATCAGTGAGACCCCACAAGTCTAAAAATGAAAAAAACTAACCGCCCAAAATGGGGGGGGGGGTAAAAAAATGAAAATATAGACCTTTGTACCAAACTCAACCAAATTGTGTATACATAATCAGTGGGCCCCCAGGGAGTCTAAAAATGAAAAAACTAACCCCCCTCCCTTACTTAATTATAAATAATTTTATTAAATATTAAATATAAGAGAGGGGCCAAGTTATATGGTAAAGTCAAGTGGATGGCCACATCAGAACACGTCAGCTTATTTTCTATTGATAATCTGACTGTTTACATTGTATTTATAATTGTATTATTTTATTTTTGAAATGAATGATGACCAACCCCGTTTTTATAATTTTTATAATATTGGTTTGTAGACCCTGAAGAAGGAGGGAAAAATCCTCCGAAAAGTCGGTTTGAAAGGAAAGTAGGAAGGATTCCAATAAATTACACCTTATTTGATGTGTTAATTTTTTCTTTCCTCACTACCTCTGGGCTGCCTTCCATTACCTTCAGTAGAATTTAATATTCTTTATTATAAAACTCATACAACCGGTTAACTTTTGGCAAGTAAACTCTCACAAATCCTTATATATTATTAGTTGAATAAAAGATTTCACTGTCGATGGTAACAGAATTGTTTTTATTTTTAACCTTATATATTATACAAAAATTATGATATACAAATACGGGACTACTAAAAAAATAAATTCAGAGCATTTATACGTCAAAATTGATCGATCTATTGATAGAAAATTTCTTCAACTATTGTTAGAATTATTATAATACTAGCTTCAAGGCCCGCCTTTGGCGGGCTTTATGCCAGGGAGCTTCGCCCTCTAGACCCACACGTGGCTGCTTTATTGATGTTTTATTAGTTACAGAGAATAAATATAATTGTTTTATTATAAAGTCTTAAATAGATATAATTTGAGATTCTATTTAACTGCAATATACACTCATAACAAATAAGATGAAACAAATATTTAAAATGTATTAAAAATCCACTTAAAAATTTTCTTATTCTCAAGCTTGAGTTGTTTATCATAAAAGAATTTAGTCTTTTTGATTTTAAGTCTATTCTTCCACGTTTTCAGTAGAGCTTGCCATTAATAGTCAAAACATCAAAAATGGAATGCAATAAGGTTATTCCTCTAGTTTTAGATAAGAATCGATCGTTATTTTTGATTTTAAGTCGATTCCTCCATGTCTTTAGCAATGTTTACCAATAATAATCGAAGGGTCAAAAATCTAATGTAGAATTATTATTCCTCAAGTATTAGATGAGAATCGATTGCTATTTTTGATTTTAAGTCGATTCCTCCATGTCTTCACCAATGGCTACCAATAAAAACCGAAACGTCAAAAATCGAATGTAGAATGGTTATTCCTCGACCGTTAAATGAGAATCGATCATTATTTTTGAATTAAAGTCAACATGAACTCCAAATTGCAAGTGATATCTGATTAATAATAAAGAAATAAACATATTAATATTTCAAATGAATTTGGATAAAGATTAGCAACGATCCGTTGCAGTTTATTTTTTTATACAAACAGGGCCGCCAACACTTGTTTTTTTGCTCGTTTAGTTCTTTTATTGTCTGGCAAGCTATGTTGGCTAACCTGATTTTTTTTAGTTTTTCCTGAATTTTCCAATTTTCCGGACAACTTTTTTAATTTTTTTTTACGTATTAACCTGGATTGGACTATTACGAACATTTAAAAAAAAAATTAGCCAAATCGGTCCAGGCATTTGAGAGATCTGCACTTACAAAGAAACAGAAATTCATTTTTATTATATAGATTTTTATGTCCGTCCGAAACAATTATTTTTCTTTAAATATAGCCCAAGGATGCCTAAAGTTCGGAAACCCCTGGTCTAGACTGTGGGAGATATCTACGGGGGGCCACCTTTCTCTAATGTTTCCCCAACAGTTGAGTTCGAATGGATATTTTCAATCGGGTTGAAATCCAATTAACCTCCCCTAGTACTAGTAGTCCATTGCATTAATAGAGATAATAGCGTGCAAGTGGCATTGGGCAAGTGCGGGAGTGTGCGTGTGATGCTCAGGAATGCTTGGCATTGCGACCGGCCATGTTGGAGCCCCTATTGATCAACCCACTAACACTAATATCCCTCCTCCATTTTCAACCCCCTGGGGCAGATGTCGAACATTTCTTTTTTTATCGTTTAATAAATTGATAAGAAAAATAGTTCCAGGGAGAAACAAAAGGGTAGAGATAGAAATCTTTACAGAGATTACAGAGAAAGTTTACCAAAATAAAAAAAGTTAATTTCTTCTTTAAAATATTTGAAAAAGTGTTTCGATATCTGTTATCTGTGAGTGTCATCTTTATCGTTGAAACTTCGATGGACGGTCGGATAAATTGTATTATTTACATTGTCAATAGCAAAGCATAGACCAAATAAATTTTAAAGATCATAAAGAGGTTGTCCTCTGGTTGATGCACATAAACATACACACATAGGTATATTATATTAAATATAGATATGTAAAAAAAAGTGTGTTGCTTTCTAAATTTTAGAGGAAGAAACTTTTTATTTTTTACAAATTTACATAGATACCATTGAAAAAATAATTTTTAAGAAAAAAATAAACCGACTTCAAAAAATTGAATGCAACAAATAAAATACACTAAAAGGTATAAAATAATTATTATCTTATTTAGTTACAACTAAACGACGAAATATTAACATGAAATTACTTTTTGAAGTCGGTACCAAACAAACTATACCTATAAGCGAGTGTACCCGCCAAACGTACTAAGTAAGATCCGTCGAGTGCGATTCATAAAAGGTATATGTTTGGCACCAACTTCAAAAAGTAATTTCATGTTAAAATTTCGTCGTTTAGTTGTAACTAAATAAGATAATATATATTTTATACCTTTTAGTGTATTTTATTTGTTTCATTTAATTTTTTGAAGTCGGTTTTTATTTTTTCTTAAAAATTATTTTTATTTTTCTCTTTTTAGTGATTTTATTAATAGTGATCATATCATCAGAACTTGACCAAATTAATATGACACCATCCCTAAGACACCCCCTTTCGGATAAAAAAAGAACCATCGAAATCGGTTCATAAACAAAGAGGTTAGGTCTAAACAAACCTAATAAAAAAGATCTAATACCTATGAAAAAAAAACGAAAAAAAATGGGACCAATCGGAAGCTAGACTGGACCCAATGCAAATTTTTTTCAAAATCGGTTCACAATTGGCGGAGATATGAGGTAACATAGGCACAAAAAAAAAAAAAAAAAAAAAATTCAATCGAATAGAGAACCTCCTCCTTTTTTGAAGTCGGTTAAAAAGGGAAAAATTCTCCCCGAAACGTTTAGTTTCAAATAAACGTGTTCTTGATTGTTTTGTTGAAGATTTGTATTTTTAATATTTGATACAATCAATAAATACTTATACTTTTTTCTTTGATATAGATATGTATATATGTATATTATTTCTTGTATTTGTTTGAAACTATAGTTTCGAAGGCTTGACCCTTATCATCAGTCTTTTTTAATTATAAATATTATTTTTCATGGAGTCAGTATGGCGTGAATATTAACTTGCAATTTGTAGTTCATATTGACATTAATTCAAAAATAATTCTCATTTAAGAGTCGAGGAATAACCATTCCACATTGGATTTTTGACATTTCGGTTATTATTGCAACCATTGCTGAAGACATAGAGGAATCGACTTAAAATCAAAAATAGCCATCGATTCTCATCTAATACTTGAGGAATAACAATTCTACATTAGGTTTTTGACGTTTCGATTATTATTGGTAACCATTGCTGAAGACATGGAGGAATCGACTTAAAATCAAAAATAACGATCGATTCTCATCTAATACTAGAGGAATAACCCCATTGCATTCAATTTTTGATGCCTTGACCATTAATGGCAACCTCTATTGAAAACGTGGAAGAATCGACTTAAAATCAAAAAGACTAAATTCTTTTATGGCAAACAACTCAAACTTGAGTTGTTTACCAAAAAAATTTAGTCTTTTTGATTTTAAGTCGATTCTTCCACGTTTTCAATAGAGGTTGCCATTAATGGTCAAAACATCAAAAATGGAATGCAATAAGGTTATTCCTCTAGTATTAGATAAGAATCGATCGTTATTTTTGATTTTATAGTCGATTCCTCCATGTCTTCAGCAATGGTTACCAATAATAATCGAAACGTCAAAAACCTAATGTAGAATTGTTATTCCTCAAGTATTAGATGAGAATCGATGTCTATTTTTTATTTTAAGTCGATTCCTCCATGTCTTCAGCAATGGTTACCAATAAAAACCGAAATGTCAAAAATCCAATATAGAATGATTATTCCTCAAGTACTAGATGAGAATCAATCGCTATTTTTGGTTTAAAGTCGATTTCTCTATGTCTTCAGCAATGGTTACTAATAAAAACCGAAACGTCAAAAATCCAATATAGAATGATTATTCCTCAAGTACTAGATGAGAATCAATCGCTATTTTTGGTTTTAAAGTCGATTTCTCTATGTCTTCAGCAATGGTTACTAATAAAAACCGAAACGTCAAAAATCCAATATAGAATGATTATTCCTCAAGTACTAGATGAGAATCAATCGCTATTTTTGGTTTAAAGTCGATTTCTCTATGTCTTCAGCAATGGTTACTAATAAAAACCGAAACGTCAAAAATCCAATATAGAATGATTATTCCTCAAGTACTAGATGAGAATCAATCGCTATTTTTGGTTTAAAATCGATTTCTCTGTCTTCAGCAAAGGTAACGGATAAGAAAACAACGCAGTTGCTATGGTTACTCATAAAAAATTCCTCCCAAATTTTTAGCATTTCACAGAGAGAAGCCTATCCATTCTTACTTAAGCAAGGCTAAATGAGCTATATTAAAACTTTCAAATGAATAAATTTTAAAGAATTTAAAAAATTAAAAAAAGTACCATCTTACTCTAGAGTAAAGTACTTTAAAATATAATTTTACTAAAAACTTTATTTAACCTTTTTTGTGGTCCCCAAGGTACTTAATTAGGATATTAAATTTCATCAAAATTGGTTAAGTCATTTTCAAGATATTTAGAAAAAACTAAAAAAGTACTGAAATAAAGTACTAATGTTTGTGGGCCGATATGTACCAAAAACTAATCAGCGCTTCATTTTGTTAAACTAATGGTAGGTTTTCAATTTCATTTCAATCGGTGTAACGGTGTGGAAAAAATCGTGGGCCAAAAAAACGATAACATACATCCATACATACATCCATCCATACATCCATCCATACATCCATCCGCACGCACTAAATGAAAAAATCGCACTTTTTGGCCTCTCGACGAGACCCCTTGTAATTTTTGGCAAAACCGCCACGTGCTAAAATTCAACCTAATTGAATACTACAATTTGTGACTTTAATTGAGTCCATGGGTTCCGTAGTCTTTACCTGAGGACCCTTTGAAGCCACGCTTGCCCCGAGAGCGATTACAATACTTTACCCATGAAATTTGCTTTTCTTAGAAGACAAGCCAGTCAAATAACACTCTGCTACTCTTTAAAAACTTTTCAATTAAATTTTAAAGAATTTTCAGGACGCCCAGGGGTAGTAAGGAAAGAAAAAATTAACATGTGTAATTTATGGAATCCTTCCTTCTTTCCTTTCAAACCGACGTTTCGGAGGATTTTTCCCTCCATCTTCGGGGTTTCAAAGGGTCAATGAATGAAACAAATAATAATCATTCATTGACCCTTTAAAACCCTGAAGAAGGAGGAAAAATAGTCCGAAACGTCGGTTTAAAAAGAAGGAGGAAGGATTCCAATAAATTACATCGTAATGGGATATGTGTTAATTTTTTCTTTTCTCACTACCCCTGGGCTGCCTTCCATTACATTCAATTAACAGTTCTAACAGTCCGTCTCTCTCCAGAGAAAATTTCGTTGCAAATAAATTCAATAATTTATTCCTAAAAAATTTCTGATTAATCTTCGAAAAATAATCATATTTGACCTTTTGTTGATTGAATTTTCGTTTTTTAAATTTAGCTCATTTTTAAAATTAAAATTCCGTTTTTACTTTATCCACTGCGAAGCATGGGGAAAGTATTGTAATCGGTCTCGCGGCAAGCGCAACTTCAAAAGGGTCCTCAGGTAAAGACTACGGAACCCATGGACTCAATTAAAGTCACAAATTGTAGTATTCAATTAGGTTGAATACGTGACGGTTTTGCCAAAAATTACATGGGGTCTCGTCGATAGGCCAAAAAGTGCGATTTTTACTTTATTTCATTTAGTGCGTGCGGATGGATGGATGGATGGATGGATGGATGGATGTTATCGTTTTTTTGGCCCACGATTTTTTCCACACCGTTGCACCGATTGAAATGAAATTGAAAACCTACCATTAGTTTAACAAAATGAAGCACTGATTAGTTTTTGGTACATATCGGCCCACAAACATTAGTACTTTATTTTAGTACTTTTTTAGTTTTTTGTAAATATCTTGAAAATGACTTAACCAATTTTGATGAAATTTAATATCCTAAGTAAGTACCTTGGGGACCACAAAAAAGGTTAAATAAAGTTTTTAGTAAAATTATATTTTAAAGTACTTTACTCTAGAGTAAGATAGTACTTTTTTAAATTCTTTAAAGTTTATTCATTTGAACGGTTTATATTAGCTCATTTAAACTTGCTTAAGTAAGAATGGATAGGCTTCTCTCTGTGAAATGCTAAAAATTGGGGAGGAAATTTTATAACTAGCCATAGCAACTGCGTTGTTTTCTTATCCGTTACCTTTGCTGAAGACATAGAGGAATCGAGTTATAATCAAAAATAGCGATTGATTCTCATCTAGTACTTGATGAATAAACATTCTATATTGGATTTTTGATGTTTCGGTTTTGATTGGTAACCATTGATGAAGACATAGAGAAATCGACTTAAAATCAAAAATAACGATTGATTCTCATCTAGTACTTGATGAATAATAATTCTACATTCGAATTTTGACGCTTCGATTATTATTGGTAACCATTGCTGGAGACATGGAGGAATCGACTTAAAATAAAAAATAACCAGCGATTCATATCTAATACTAGAGGAATAACCTTATTGCATTCCATTTTTGATGTTTTGACTATTTATGGCAACATCTACTGAAAACGTGGAAGAATCGACTTAAAATCAAAAAGACTAAATTATTTTTGGTAAACAACTCAAGCTAGAGGTTGCCATTAATATTCAAAACATCAAAAATGGAATGCAATAAGCTTATTCCTCTAGTTCCTCTAGTGTATTAGATAAGAATCGATGGTTATTTTTGATTTCAATTCGATTCCTTCATGTCTTCAGCAATGGTTATCAATAATAATCGAAGCGGTCAAAAATCTAATGTATAAATGGTATTCCTCAAGTAATAGATGAGAATCAATCGCTATTTTTGATTTTAAGTCGATTGCTCCATGTCTTCACCAATGATTATCAATAATAACCGAAATGTCAAAAATTGAATGTAGAATGGTTATTTCTCGACTGTTGAATGAGAATCGATCATTATTTTTGAATTAAAGTCAATATGAACTGCAAATTGCAAGTGATATCTGATTAATAATAAAGGAATAAGCATATTAATATTTCAAATGAATTTAGATAAAGTTTAGCAACGATCAGTTAGAGTTTATTTTATCTAAAATTTAAGATTGTAAAATTTAAAATTGTGTCGCAGATTAGTTAGAAAAGAGTAAATTGGTTGCATTTATAAAGTTGAATTTATTAAACCAATTATTTTACATGAATTAATGTATACTTTGTATTTGAGCTTCGACTCCGAAGATTACTTCCCCACCATCGACTGTCTTTGATCATCTTTTTAGTCCTTGTTTTTAATAAGAGGAAAAAACTAATTAAATAAAAAAAAACCTCTTTTCCGATAATTATTCCAATTCCATCATTCACCCTCATCCCGTCAATCGTTATAAAGATAAATGCATTATTGTAAACTAATAATAATATTTTCTTGATATATTCGGATAAGCCTGAATAGATATGCTCCTGGTTCTGGAATGATTTTCTAAAATTCTCTTTATGTTGTTTAATTTTTAATACAACAAAACAAAAATCTAAAAGATTAAAAATTCCTTTTCGAAAAAGAAAAAATATAAAATACTAAGAGAAAATCACCATCGTTCCGAATCGGATTTAGAATTTCTTTTCTTTTTCTCTCTCTGATCATACGTTTCTTCTTACTTTTATTTTTCATTTTTTTTTTTTTTTAGAAACTCAAAGAGCAGCAAAATAAAAGCGGCGCTATCGATGCATAAAATATAGTATTTACTGATGTTCCGGTAGAATTTATTGTTTGACATTTTGAATTGCTTCTGTGGAAAAAGGAAAAAGTGGGATCTTTAGATGGGGGGGAGAGGGTTCTTCGGGGGTGGGGTGGGAGGTGGAGATCGCATTGTTAAAAAACCCAGCAAAGTGGCTTACACCTTTAGTTTAACAAAAAAAGCATCGGAATAGATCAACAAATGTAATACCCTCCATTAAATCGGATAAATAAATAAATAAATAAATAAGAGGTTTCGTGAAACAAAAACGATCTTGGATCAGTGTCGAGTCATTAATTTTATATAAAAACAGACTCCGACAGTGAAGAATTAACGCCTTTAATTGAACCTAGCAGAGTTGTATTTGCTGCTACTTTGCTCAATGGTAAATAAGCAATGTCTCTTTTTTGTGACGCTGAAGCTTTAGGTAGTTAGATAAAAATAACAAGGGATATTTTTTTGATTTAGACCAGCTTTGGGGAAATTAATTAAAATTTTTTGGTATTATCCCGTGTGCGGGGTCTAATTTTGATTATGACGAATGTGGCAATTTCCCTTCAAGGACGCTTAAAAATTAAAAAAACAACTTATTTATAAAATTTAGAACATAAATAAAACTCTGAAAATTTTGGCAATTTTACTTTCACAAACAATAAAATTAAAATTTTTTTACTGGGAACTACAATAATCACTTTTAGTTCTTTTCAAAATAAAATTAAAATTTTAAGCTACCTTCGCGAAAAAATACGTTACTTGTTGAAAGTGCTACATTAGATCTACAATTAATATTAGGAATCGAAATTTTGAAATTTTTTTCTTGCTATTCACCCTTCAGGATGTCAAAATTGTACCAACATTTTTTAAAATGAAAGTATGAATGTATTTTTCTAGATCAGGGGTCGGCAACCTTTTGAGACGGAAGAGCCAAAAGTTACAATTTACAAAATTTCCTAGTTTTTAAAGAGCCACTAACATTTTTGTTTCAAAATTATGGTATTTGATTAGGATTAGGTATATAAATTTGATTTTTGATTTAAAATAAATAGCTTTAAATATGAAATAATATGACGAGTTTAGTTTTTCTAAAATAATTTATGACTGACTTTATCGAAAGCCTTGGCAAAGTCCAAAAATACTGCATCTACACACTGACTTTATCCAAAGCTTCCTGTAATTCCTGAATAAAAGAAACTAATTGAGAATTACAGGAATAATTTTTTCTAAAACCATGTTGCCTATGATAGAACCATCCTTGCCCTTCCAACATGAGCGGATGGAGAGCCTACCAACTTCTCTAAAATTTTGCTCACCAGACTTGTTAAACTCACTGGCCTATAATTACAAGCTAAGCTCTTATCTCCCCCTTTATAAACAGGAATAACTAACGCTCTTTCCAACCAATAGGCATAGTTCCCTCATCCAAACATCTATTAAAAAGTAAACATAAAAATTTTGAAATAATTATCCACTACAATAAGAGATCACTATTAATTTCATCCTCCCCCGAGGCCTTTCCTGGTTTTAACCTCTTAATACCTAATGCTACATCCGATTCCAAAATGACTAAATCCTCCATCTGACTATCACTAGAACCTCCATCAACTAACTCATCCTCCTCTAGAGGTACAAAAAACGGACGAATACTGTCTATTTAATAAATTTGCCTTCAACACATTATCCTCAACCAATTCACCATCATCCCCTAAAAGCGCAGGGACATTTGTTGAAACATTTAATTCCTTAAGAAACGAATAAACATTAAACCAATTTCTATTACTACAATTCCTATCTATATAATTATTCAAATAATTAACTCTAGTCAAATTCTTTTTTTCAATTAACAGCCTATTTAGCTCTCGGAATTTTCTTTATGATTCGAAGACTTATTCCTATTAGAATATGCTATCCTACATTTCCGTTTTAAATTTAATGGTTCTATCACAGTAAACAGGATCGTTACCCACTTTAACTAATTTAGAGGGAATAAATTTATATTTTCCTTCTTCCAAAAGATTCATAAGCTCATCCCATTTTATTCATTTAAAAACATACAAATGTTTCTCACAAAACATATTAAAGTATTTTAGCTTGCTCTTCTAGAATCATTAAATTAGTAAACAAATAATACAACTATATTTATTGAATAATAGATAGTTACATCAATGGGAGCATTGGCCTTGCATGCCTTTTGAAAATTTGGTTAATTCTGGCTCATAACTTGTTGTTTTGAAAATAAAATAATATAATTATTAATATTTGCGCATAAAACTGGAGAACCGCATCTTGAGATCGAAAGAGCCGCATGCGGCTCGCGAGCCGTAGGTTACCGACCCCTACTCTAGATTTGTGGTCGGAGAAACATGGTAAATTACCCCAAGTGGTATAATTATGAAAATTTTGGGGTAATATATATATATATATATTACCCCAAAATATATATATATAATACCATTGGCGTGGTGTCCATGGATGCTCTGGATGAGGCGCATCCCTAAAATTTCAAACATTTAGAGTATTTTCATAAATTCATCTTTAAATTTTCAAATTTATTTCTGCAATTTTAAATATTTCTATAAAAAACAATTTTTAATTTCTTGATTAATTCTGAGAATTTTATATATATATATATACATTGTTTGAGAATACAAATTTTCTTTTAAATAGGTGTTAGTTTTATTCTATTTTGACAAAAAAACCCACATTTTTTATGTTTTATTTTTCTTTATTTTTTTGTTACCCAGAAACGTTTCGACATTTACAATTATGTCATCTTCAGCATAAAACATTTCAATCATTACAAAATATACAATGACAACTTCTCATCACAAAACAACAAACCCTCAAAAATTACATCAAAATGACATACCTTGGAACAATCTTAAGATGGGATAAAAATCCTCACATCGAACTAACTGTGAGTGATTTATGAAAGAGTCATTGAATTTGAATGTTTATGCAAAAATAATTGTTAGGCAGAAGGATAATGTTACATATTGTGATAATTTAGATGTGAGGGAATTTTTCCCATCTTAAGATTGTTCCAAGGTATGTCATTTTTGAGAGTTTGTTGTTTTGTGATGAGAAGTTGTCATTGTATATTTTGTAATGATTGAAATGTTTTAGGGTGAAGATGACATAATTTTAAATGTCGAAATGTCCCTATGTAACAATAAAATAAAGAAAAATAAAAGATAAAAATGTGTTTTTTGTCAAAAAGAATAAAACTAACACCTATTTAAAACAATTTTTGTTTTAAAAAGTATATTGGTTCTCGAATTGAAATGATAAATTTGTTGCATAATTTCAAGGGACAATTAAAATGAATGATTTTCCGAAATGGGCGCTGATAGAAATTTTGAAGTCGCTGCCTGGTTCAAGCAGGTCAAAGACAAGTCCAGACGAGTTTTAGTCGAGTAAAAATTGTTCTCCCTGAGGAACTATTAAAATAATAATAATACAAAAAAGAAATAAATAAAGATGATTTCAGAACTTCTGGAGTAATTCATTTCTAAGATCTCTCAATATGTAAGATCGAAAATCGCTATAAGAGTGCTCTAGACAAGTTATAGCTAGAAGATGGTCAATTTCCATCTCAGGGAGTGTGGAGTTTAAGTCACAAAAATAAATTTCTGAATCCTACCCTCACTCACACAAAGCAGTATCCGTTTGGGGGAGAAGGTCCCATAATATATTTTCAAAAAACCTAATGTTAAATTTGAAAAATCACGAAAGTGATGCTGTATTCGATGAAGTTGCAAAAAAAAAGCGAAGATTAAAATATAATTTCAAAAAATGAAGGGTACTTTTTTGGACAGCATCCCCTGGTTGAAAAATCACCAACCGCCACTGATATATATTATATTTGTGTCTCTAGAAATGTCTATAAAGTCTACATAAATTACTAGTCAATAATTCAATAAATAAAAAGTGCAGAGAAATCGATTGATCCCCAAAGATAAGTACTTCAAAAATAAAAAGTTTTCAATGATATCTTTTTTTATTTTGCGAAAGTTAAATAATTTTTTTAATAATTTCTGACTTTTAATTCTAAAGATCTAGAATTTTTTTTTATTATTTTTAAAACAGGAAAACTGAAAACGAGCACCCGAAAGGATATTTCTTTTATTCCATAATGTAAATTTTATTAATATTTTTCTATTAGGTTTCTATTTGATTTTGTCAGTACTCGTATATTCCTTTTATTCTATATAAATTTCATATTCATGACTATAGTCTTCGTATAAATTGGTTAAATAAGCGATTTGAATTTAAATGTTCGTTAATTTTCTCCCTTTCGAAACGAGGGGTTAATATTAGCCAAATCAAATATATTAATTGGTGTAAAAGCTTAAAAAACATGTTCTTTCATCCCCTGCTCTAAATAGCTTAATATCTCGTTTACAAACTTTCAAATACTCTTAAAATTATTTTATACATGGGGCATTAAAAGGATTCTGTTTTTGTTACAATTTATCCAAAGGTTAACAACAGATATCACCATTTTTCTGTTTTGCAAAAAAAAACGAAAAATGTTAGTTTTTCGCTATTTCTTTGAAACCCTTATATGAAAATGACTGAAATTTA
Organism: Forficula auricularia; assembly: GCA_024734495.1. Classification (NCBI taxonomy): domain Eukaryota; kingdom Metazoa; phylum Arthropoda; class Insecta; order Dermaptera; family Forficulidae; genus Forficula; species Forficula auricularia. Next base: position 20,063 of record JALMQS010000347.1, read on the forward strand.
GACTTAATAAGTAGTTCTATATGTTTTATGTCCTTTGCATCTAAAATTATTTCATCGTGGTAAGGGGGTGAAGTGCCAATAATATTTTTTTGTCTCCCGTTTACTTGATACCCTGATATTTGCCATTAAAAAGTAAACTATTATACAGTAGAGTAGAGAATAGATTATCCGAATACCAACCAACCGAAATATCGGTTAATCGAAAGCATACTGAAAAAGAGGACCATCCAGTGTAGTGGGGCCGCTTAACGTTAATACCGACACACCGGATAAAAGGACAACATTTTTACCAGGTATTAGTTAGGTACTTGCTACTTAGCTTGCAATTTTTGATAGGAACCAATTCCTCGGTCTGCCATCTTGGATCTTATAGCGGTCATGTTGAAATATAGGTATTACGGTGGTCAGAAGAAATCGAATTTTCGAATTTTTCCGGTGTAGACCTCTTAATAGTTGCCAATTGGCTAAAAAATGAGATTGACAAAGTTTCGTGCCTCAATTTTGAATTTCTTTTTCTAAAATGTACGCATAATTTAACGTACTTCTTTATGTACATAAATATATCGTAAATGATCGGTTACCCGAAAAATCAGTTATTCGAGCACCCCCACTCTTGAATTGTTTCGGATCACTGGGCAACAAAAAAATAATTTTTAAATGCTTCGAGCACTTGATGAGTCAATTCCTACCAATTTTGGGTTGAGAAAAACGAATATGACAATGAAAATTTTTTCTTAGCTCTAGTTTCTGTGAAATACAGTAGGTGGCGGATCAAGAGAAAAAGATACATTTTAATTACATATGCTAACAACATTGAAAGTGCATTTTATTTTTTTACAAATTGTAGTTACATTCTAAGAGTTCTACATTGCTGGAATAATACTTCACAGATGGTCGTGTCTGAAGAGATTTATGTGGTGCCTTCATCAGATCGTCGTTTTTTAGCTTGCCTCTTTTTTGTTGCCCAGTGTTATTAGTCCATCAGGAATTTACAGATTAGTTTTTAACCTGTAAACTCCTGATGATGGACTAATAATCCGAAATATATTGAGATTGTATACACCTCTTTGAGTTTTATTTCATTCACTCTGAAACTACACTCCCTTTACTTTATTAATGTTTATTATCCTTTATAATCACGTAGTTTTAGTTTTTTAGTTATAACTCGAGTTCTAATTGAGCTACAAACAAGTGGTAATTTGTAAATCCAAGAGGAAGCTGTTTTCTATTAGTTCAACAAAATATTGTGATCTCAAATATTGTTGTTTAATATCTAACGGAACTCGAAAATAGGTCAAAATGGTCTTTTTCACAGTTTTGATCGATTATATCTCCAAAACAAGAGCTAATCGGTAATCTTTATGGTGATTTTTGAATTCAGCAGGTGGAAATACATAAGAATCAGCTATTTTTGAGCCCGAAGCATTTTCATTGTTGGGCAGTGTGGTGCTCTATTGTAAATACATAAGTGACAACAGTGGCTGCAAAACTTTATCAATTAACATTTAAAATAATTTTAATACATATAATGTTTATTCCTACTGTATTAGATGACAATCAATGGCTTTGTAAATTTAAATCGATTCCGCTATATTTTCTGCATTGGTTACCAATAATGGTCAAATATGCAATATAGATTATTCATTCAGTTTTAGACGGGAATCTATGGTTATTTTTTATTTTAAGTTAGATGTAATTAATAATATTATACTTGTTTCATACACATAACAAATTTTCTTTCACATTTTTTTCTTCCTTAAATTTACAACGCATTATAATTTTTGGAAAATAATTTTTTATTATTTTATTTATTTTACTGTCAGGGCTTTTTTCGTAAAAAATTAAAGTTCTTTTTAAATTTTCATTCAAATGTGCTGGTCTTCTCTTTTTATTTATAAAATAATAAATTTTGATGTGAAAATTAGAGGCATTGGAGGACATCCAACAATTTTTATTTTTGTTTTTTTTTTTGTTTCTTATAGTAGAGACCGGATTTTTATGGAGTAAAAACTGCCATAAAATATGCAGTTAAAAATGCTGAAATATGCAAGTAATATGCAGAATACGTTGAAATATGGAGATATATGCAGTAAACTGATGGCAAAATAAATTTTTTTATGCCCTAAAAAATTAAAATTGAAAACAAAAAGACTATATATTTGAAGGAGTGCTATGAAAAAAATATAATGATAAAATAAGGGGATAGTTTAATTTAACAGAGACGATTCTATTATCTTGCTTTTATTTTTTATATTAACAAGCTTTTCTTTTAAAAAATCTGCATTTGTGGCGAAATATGCAATATTTGATAAAAAAATCCTTCAAATATGCAATTTTATGGAAAATTCTTTAAATATGTAATTTTATGCAATATTATGAAAAAATATGCAGTATAACATTTAACCAACAGTATCCTAGATGAATAATTCGGATAGATAATTGATCCCCTGGGTCGTATGTGGAGGCAAACAAAATATACAATTGCATAGAAATCCGATATCTACTTAAAAGTGAGATAAAATAAAGATAGGAAAATAACTCAACAACAACTGAGTCCTGTCCTCCATTCCATTCAATTTCCACATCAAAATTTATTATTTTGAAGGGAGACAATAAAAGAGTGTGTCTTCTGCTGGAAATATAAATTTTATTTATTTATAACGAGACTATAGTTTCGAGGGCTTTGCCTCTTCCTCAGTCTATTACAATTGATTCACAGGAATTAATTAAATGGACATAAAAGGCTATTCCATAACATGTGGAGAATGTAATTCGACCTATATAGGAAAGACAGAACGAAATTTAAACACACGCATTTCGGAACACAAAAGAATTTTTAAAGGGAGTTCAGCCCATAGTGAAATCGCAGACCATTTAATCTCCGAGAAACATTGTTTTCCAGATGAATCAAATATTAAATTAATTAGATCAGAATTAGATCCCCTAAAAATTAGTATTTTCGAATCGTTAGAAATTTTAAAATCATATAATAATTCACCAAAAAATTCTTAAATCGAAAAATAGAAATTCCAGAAAGCCTTATTTTAAAAATAGCCGCGCAAATAAAAACCTCATTAACGCCACCTACAGCCAAAAAATAAAACAAGTATAAATGACAATTCTTAACTTGGCCACATGAAAACCTTAACCTTTCATTCATAAATTAATTCCTGATGAAGAGGTCAAAGCCCTCGAAACTATAGTCTCGTTATAAATAAATAAAATTTATAATTCCAGCAGAAGACACACTCTTTTATTGTCTCCTTCAATATATAAAAATTCTGCTACTCTCGGCAAAAACTTTCAATTTAATTATAAAAATTCTGCTACCCTCGGCAAAAAAAACTTTCAATTTAATTTATTATAATTAAGTAATGGAGAGGGATTCAGCCAATGGGTAGCCTCTGCTGAATTAATTTAATTTTTTATTAACATTTTTACTGCATATTTTGAGTGAGATCTTAATTCGCGAAAATTCGATCTCTGCATAAAATATTTCTCTGATTAGAATGCGGCAATGTATTTTAAGAAGTAGCGCTGATTCCGCTCAAGCTTTTGAAGTCATAGAGATAATCGCATTAGCAAAGGCGTTTGATTGATTTATTTATAATTTTTTCCTAAGAGGTGAAAATTGTTTTTCGACCGAACAAACATGTATATATTTGCTTATTCGTTTTGAAAGAGAAATCCAATAGCAAAGTGGGAGCTATTTTGCTTGACAACACGTTTCCACATAAGCTTATGAGATTTTATTTTTATTTTGTATTAAGCCCAGTGGCTTTAAGGACTTGTTTTATAATTTTAATCAAAGTTGGCTGATCATAAGGAAAAACTACTGTACTAAAAATATCCTCGCCAATAAAGCATTTATCCTTGCCGAAAGCGTGCTTATACCTAACCATTTATAATTCATTCCATGCAAAAACAGCATCGCTACATTTATTGGATAAAAAAAGGGATAAATTCGCTTTTAATTAAATCGCACCCTAATCAATATTCCAGCTCTCATTTCAATATTTAACTTTTTTACCGAAAATACGCCTACCCTAGTTGAATGGAGATTTTATTATTATATTTTTTTATAGATATACATACCTGTATAGAGTGGTATGTATAAATTACATTTTCCAATTGGTTTTATAAATTGATATATATGTATATATAATAAAATCAATTAGAATGATAATTTCCACCCTCCTCTCACGGCCTGTGAATCCCTCTCTCTAATTTGATTTCACTTTAATTAGTTTAATTATATACCATTTTGTTAAATTATACTAAAGGAAATGAAATGGCATCAATAGGGTATCCAAATAGTATCTTCAGTTTGTAGATATTAAGAGTAAATTACAATCAGGAGAAACAACATTCCGGAGACAACTTCAAAGACCCGATCGGTATGTCTGAAGGACAGGTTCATTGTGATTAATAATTGATATAAATAATTAATAATAAGAGATTTGTCTTAAGGGTTTGGCTACTGGCCCGGCAAGCTTAGTTAGCGCTTGGGTTCGATTCCTAAGGGGCGAACCTCTCTGATATGCAATGTAAAAATATTTCTCTAATATCTATGATGTCCTTTAAAGTTAAATTCATTTAATAATATTATATACTGGGTTGATTTTTGAAATAATTTCCATCTTTTTTCAAAAAAAGACACCCAAAAAGATACTTAAATCTTTGTTTTCACTGTAAAATCCATGGGTCCGTCACTGAAAACTTTTTTCAGTTTAGCAGGAATTTTCACTATTCCCTTTGAGTTGAAGGGAGTGAAAAATCTAGCTATAATACTTATATATGTTGCATGTTAGAGAGAGATTTGTCTTAAGGGTTTGGCTACTGGCCCGGCAAGCTTAGTTAGCGCTTGGGTTCTCTGATATGCAATGTAAAAATATTTCTATAATATCTATGAAGTCCTTTAAAGTTAAATTCATTTAAAGTGATTAATAATGTTTAGAATGTGGAGAAAAATCTTTTACGCCTTTTTTTCTGGATTGAATAAAACGTAAACTGGTGGCAAAATATTTTTATTTCTAATGGAGAAAAAAACTTTCTTAACAAGTAGATTATACCAGTGGTGGGTAGGGCTTCGCACGAGACGAGACGAGATTTGAGAAAATATCGTCTCGGTCTCGTGAATTGTCAAAAAAGACAGTATCGTCTCGGTCTCGGTCTCGTCTCGTCCAGGGCTAGCTCGTTTGGTCTCGTTTGGTCTCTTTTGGTCTCGCCAAGTATCGTTACATTCTTATTTTTTTATAGTATAGTAAAAATATAAAAATTAAATAACTGAAATTAAATTTTTCCCTTACTAAGAAATATTTCACACGATATTTATTATTGAACTAATTAAAAAGTAAGGTAAAACGATATTTATTTAAATTATATTAGGTATTTTAATTTATTCAATACAATATTCTATTTAACCACACAAAAAATGATTACGAGAGACCACGAGACTAGACACGAGACTCTCGCGGTATCGTCTCGTTATCGACTCGTTTTCGTTAAGGCGGTATCGTCTCGGTCTCGTCTCGTTTTCGTTAAGTCCGAGACGAGACGAGACGAGACCAATTCTCGTCTCCTGCGAAGCCCTAGTGGCGGGCGGTGATCTTTAAATTTTCAAATTATTTTCGGTTATTTCAAATATTTCTATAATAAACATTTTTTGTTTTGAAAAGTAGGTATATTAGTTCTCAATATAAGAGAACGGAAATAACAAAAAAATCCCTTCATTTATTTTAAATTTTATTTTATTCTTAGCTCCTTTTTAAGAGACAGTTCAAAAACCGTAAAATAGAATTTGTTCTATTTTCCAAATGGAATAGCCAGATATGCATGGTAAAATCTGCCCCCGTGGCGATTTCTATTAGCACTTTGGGATTCGTTTTGGTACCAAATAAAAATAATTCAGCCAAATTTTCAGCTCTTAATCTTAAGCAATTTTCGAGTTATTTGAAAAAACCTATTTTTTTGATTTTTTTTTTAATACCAAAATTAAAAATTAACAAATGGGAATTTTTTTCCAATATTTGTGAGTAAAAGCCATGAAAAAACACTTTCGTTATGATTCCCAGATGGAAAGACGATTTTTAAGAAAAGAAATGAAATTAAAATCATTTTTTTGACTGTTTTTTAAAAGTGCCCATCACCAAATTTTATCATAAAATGCCATTTTATACTCCTTTATAGTCAGGAATTTTTTCGATTTTTTTGAACTGGAGGAACATTATGAAAAAAATTAAAAACGAATCTTTTTTGATAATCTTGCGTTTAAACGAATTAATATAGGGTTTTGCATTAAAAACGCTCGAAATTTAAATTTAAATAAAAAAGTTGTGTATGAGATATCATTTAAAATTTTATTTATATATTCGTACCGAGACTTGAAAATAATTTTCGTCTAATTGAAAGAAATGCAACTGAGAAAACGCCGTTTCGATATCTCTAATACTATTCGAAATATTCAATTTATAAAAAATATATTCAATCTTTTTCATTTTCATTCATAACTTAACTTCTTTACTTTTCCTCAATGAACCATTTACTATGATATGTTTTTGTTCTATTTTTAGTGTGAGTTTCTATGTGTGTGTTTTTATAGTTTTATTGCCGTCATAAAAATTCCTTTAGGCTTTTAAATTTAAATCCTGCATAAATTAAAGGCAATAAATCATCAATTAGCCCAGTGACCTAAAGAAGACAGGTATTTCCAAGTATTTATCCAAAACAATAACATAAACAAACTACAAGTCATTCATATTTGATAGTAAAAATTCAAATAAACTGAATTATTTCAGAAACAGTTGCTCCTATCAAAAAAATGCAAAGAAACATTTTTGTAGATAATTTAATACTCTATAAATTTGTTTTAAATTATTTTGATCTAAGACCAATAGAAAACGAGATTTTATGAAAAAATATAATTCGTGATTTTATAACACACTACCCCGCTAGCTACGACCATATATTTGTTACATACCCACATTTTTCCAGAATTTTTCAAAAATTGTAATTCATGCAAACGTTCTGTGTTGTTTTAACTTTTTCCTTTCGATTTTCGTCAGTTAAAGCATATTCAAGTTTTTTACATAAATTCAATTGATCTTGGTCACAATACAAATCCTCAATATTCCATAAAAATTTGAAAACTTCAGAATGAGAGGATATAATATCTCAAATAGACTACGATAGAGATGAAATAGTAATGTCTAGTATTCCAAAAAAAAATTCATGATTTTTTATTGGTTGATTTTCATTTTCGTAGGTTTTTTATTTTTCCTGAATCTCAATAAGGACACGCCGAAAGTCGAATATAAAAACAAAATATAATATTAAATAATGAAATTTAAATAAGAAACAATCCTGTGTGGAATTTCTTTACGAATTAATTTTCAAAAAAAACTTAAAGGGTAATATAGACAATGTTATTAAAGCGCACAGAGTGCGCAGCACGATCAATTTCGAGCCACTTTTGACAACCCTGCAGCTCAGACCCCATTTGAGATACAGAAATACACAATGTAATTATGTAGTTGATCTTGTAGAGGTATCTAATTTCAATAAATAGATTCTGAGATATGGACCTGAGAAAATAGCTAATTTTGTCACTGACTCACTGACAGATCATCAAAACCTTTGGTTACATCTAATCATTCTAGCACCCTGAAATTTGGCAAGCTGGTAGAGTTTGATACATAAATAAAGGACAAATTCCAAAAACTCTGACTTACTCTCTTTCAATCCCTAAAATGAAGGGGCTGAAGATTGTAGGGTAAATTTGTATCTATTAAATATGTAATGACCCTAGGATGTTAAAATTTGATAGTAGTTTGGAGCATTAATAAAGGTTAAAATATAATCACAAAGATTTACCACCCTTAAGATCTATAATAAAGAGGTGAAATTTGTAGATTAAATTAACCACCCCTCTCTCAAAAATAAATTAATAAAAATAAAAGCTACATATTATCTTACAATAAGAAGTGAAATCCCTTCCAAAAAAACTTCTATAAAAAAGGCCAAGATTTTAAAAATTAGTGAAATTTAGGTGCAGCCAAATTAAATAGAATTTCAATCAAAACACATTCTTTCCATTGTAAATAACGATCTAGATTTAGGCCCGCGCACAATGTGGAACATTTGTAATATAGTTCCTTTCTGTGCATGCTTCAAGATGGTGTTCAGCGGGCCAAGTTTCTCAATGTTCTTATTAAAGTTGTAAGAGACAACTCCTCTCAACGGATATCACAAATAATAATTATTATTATTAAAGGCTCCACTAAAATTTAACCTCTGGTATTGGTACATTATTATTTTTATTTTGAATATATTGATTGTTGTATAGTTTAAATTAAAAAAAAATAAGTTACCAGTCGTCTGACGGCGCCTTTAAGGATCTGGCGCCGTCGTGCCCGCACGACCTTGCACATAGGGACGGAGCGGTTTAGCGGCCTGGTTGAACGTCTAATAGCATGGTACATTTAAAAAATAAGTAATAACATATTTTCCTTATACCCGTATATCATTGAAAAAATTAAAGAGATAAGGAAAAATAGAATTTCTTTTCTAGGTAGAAATCGGGCAAATAAAAATATATCAATGACGTTGAAATTTTTCAACGTCCATTTTTCAACCCTTAGAGAGTGTTGAATTTTCTCTCACATTGTCAGAATAATTTCCCTGAAGCCTTGTAAAATATTGAATTCGGAACAAATTGCTGTCATATTAATATTCTGCGAATTGAAAACCCTCCATTTATAAAATTTAATCGGGATCATAGGCCAAGCAAAGCTCGCTCTTCTTCTGCTGTCCATCACCTTTAAAAAGGATGCTTCATTTTTATTTTTTGTTCAAGACTCTTGTGCGCCCCTAGTAGACAAGATACACTTGAAGAATCAATCTATTTTGAAAACTTTCAACCCCTCTCGCTTGTGCACCACTTAACGGGAAGGCAAACCACATTAAAAAAATTAATTAATTAAAAACCAACTGAATATAAAAACATTAATTTAACGAGATTAGAAAAGTTCTTTGGAGATTGTGCTCAGGAATGGAATCAATGCATGATTTTATCAAAATATGACCCACCTATAGGAGCGGTCGGGGAACCGGGGTAAATTACCCCAAATGGGGTAACAATGAAACTATCGGGGGTAATAAGGACATTTTTAAAATTTTCTATTTTATAAACTATTATAGTAACTATTTTTACTTTGATAGCCGAGGACTGTATTCAAATTCCGCTCACGTCAAAAAGTCCTAATTTTTAAGTCATTTTAGTGAAAATGAAACATCATTTTTCTAAAACGTAAAAGCGTTTGAATTATGTTAATGTTTACAATTTTTATTTACTTACAGATACTTTTCATGTAAATTCCAATTAATTCAATAAATAATAAATACAGTGAAACCCCTCAAATCCGAACACCGGAAATCTGAAATCCGAAATCTTAACGAGTTTTTTTTGGACAAATTTAACGTTTTATCACTTGTTGCATTGCAAAAATGTTCAATTTTGAAACGATTTTTTTCCAGTCACTGATTGTTGCTTTACCAACAGCAAACTCGGCAGCCAACTTTGTCAAACTTTCCCCAGGGTCCAGTCGCTTTAAAGCTTTTAGTTTTTGTTCTAGGGTACAAGAAATGTGTTTTTGTTTGCTTGCAATAATTTAAAATCAAAACATTAATAAACACCGTTCACTTAATTTAAAACTCAAAAATAACAACGCAACTCGAACAAAAACGAGCGCCAAAACCAGCTTTCGGCTAATCCGAACAATTTGAAATCCGAATAGGCTACAGCCCCAATTAGATAGGATTTGAGGGGTTTCACTGTAATATACATTTACCTTGAATTTTTATGCTTTTCAGAATTTAGGGGTGACAGCGACCTACACAAAATATTTTGGAGTAATGGCTAAAAAAGTTTCCCGACCTCTGACCTATAGGAACGGCATGACGATTTAGCGTTCCCCACTAGTAAAAGGAAGACAAGATTCCATTTTGAGGTACAAATTCTCATTGGAAATAGATTTTTCCCTAATAATTTTAAAACATACATTAGAATATGTTCAAATTTAAAAACTGTATCAAATTTATTGATACGATTTCTCTGGGAATATTATGCAAAAGTTAGAAAAATAAAAATATAAAACACTCAAATGTTCGAATTAATTTTATTTTTATTTAGCTTATTATAAATTGAATTCCATACAAAATTATTAAATAAATAAAAATAAATAAACTACACTTATTTAACTAAAGGTAATTTTTAGGTCTCTTTGAAGTCTGGTGAGTAAACAAAAAGCTGTCTTACGAATTTAAAGCTTTTTGGTAGGTTTTTATTAGATATTGCTAAGGTAAATATTTTGTTTATTTTTAAAATAATTTTTTGGGGAGCCGGGTTGGCTCAGTTGGCTAACGCACTGGTCTCGTTTCGACATCGATCGATTATGACGATGTTGGAATGGGAGGCCGGGGTTCGATCCTAGCTGACGAATAAAAATTTCTACCGGCTGAAAACTCGGCTCCCCACTAACCCTACTAACACTTTACTTATGTGCTGTCTAAATGGGCTTTGTTCCCGGTGACATTAAATAAATAAAAAAAAAAAATAATAATTTTTTTTAGATAATATGGTTGAAAGGTGTAGTCAATCGAGGGTTGGGACTACAAGTATAAGTGTTGAAACTAGTGGTGGTTTTTGTTATGGGGATAATTCAGATGGTTATTTAGATTATAAGGATTTAAGGACGAATGGTATTAATTTAAATAGGTCTGGTTTTTACTAGTTAGTTAATTCAAATATTAATATGTATGTAGGTTTGCATTCATTTCTAGGATCTGGCATTGAACAGTCTATTTATTACTACTTGGGATTATAGTCTTCTGTCTCATATGATTAAATCAATATTAAATTTTGTCATGTCCTAAAGTTGTACAAAATTTTATTTAGTTCTCACAAGCAGTGATTACTTGTGATAGAGAGAGGTCATACCATCCTTGTTAAGGTTTTGATCAGTTTTCCTTATGGCTAATGCGTCGCTTGATCCTGGTGTCGGGTTTTTTCGCGGAATTTTTCAATTATGTTTTGTCTTTTGATGGAAATAGATTTCTAATTTTTTTTTATTTTTTTTGTACTTGTTTATTATTTGTTAAATTGTTGTAGTTTTTTTTTTTGGCTTTTCGGTCTTTCTAGCCATAAGCCATTTTACGATACTATATATTTTATTAAATTTGTCCCTACCACGGGGGTAAGATTTTAGCCGGATACCTCGAGTCGGATTCGAACCCGGGTCCACTTGGTTAGCAGGATGACACGCTACCGCCTAGGCTATCCGACCCCCAATTGTTGTAGTTAATTTGTATTGATGTTTATTAATGTATTGTAGCTAGATTGTATTGATGTTTGGAGGACCTAGCCACCGATGACTTGTGCCTCTAAGCAAGCCGAGGAACAAATATTTATTTATTTATTTATTTAACTAATTAATCTATATATATAAAAAAATTAATGTTTTGTCTGTACATTGCTCCAAGCCAAGCCAAATTTTGGCTGCACGCGTTTCAAGCAAAGTTATGAACGAAAACACTCTCAACAAAATTCCTGTCTGTCTGTATGTTTCAGTGGTTTCCGCGAAAAGTTTCTCACGATTCACGTAAAAACGGCTGAAGAGATTATTATGAAATTTCATATTTGCATCAGATATCTTCTAACTTACGTTTTTAGCTATATATCGTTTTGATATCTTGACCCCAAAATGGGGGTTTGGGAGGCTCTCGAATGAAAATTATCAAATAACTCCTAAACTATTAACCCTACGGGCAAATTTTGTTATGACCAAAGTTTTAGGGGATGTGATTTCTGCCAACTTTTGTGAAAAAATTCCCCCAAATAACCACCCAAAATGGGGGGAGGGTCAAAATATGAAAATTTTTGCTCTTGGACCAAACTCAACCAAATTTTGTATACATAATCTGTCACTAGAAGGCTTGAATTGCAAACACTGGATGCGGGGGGCAGTGTGGAGGGGGGGTTCAGGTGAGGAGCCAGAGTCTTAGTGGGGTGACGCGGGTGGGGGTGCGGGGATGGGTACGGGGTGGGGTGGTGGTGCGGGGTGGAGCCAGGGGTAGGTGTGGGTGGTGTGGGGCGTGGTGGAGGGCGTGGGGTGGGGTCCACGAGGTGGTGGGTGGGATGGTGCAGGCTGGAGTGGGGGGTTCCGGTTAGGGTTCAGGGGGGTAGTGGGGTGGTGCGGTGGTGATGTGGGAGCGGGGTTGGGGGGTTCGGGGTGCCTGGTTGGTGCGGGGGGGGGGTACGAGGGTGGGGTTTGTGGGCTGGGGTCCAGGGGCGTGCCTCCTGGCTAGTAAGCGGGCCGCCGAAGGCGGGCCTTGCAGCTAGTATCTAATAAAATTGTAACAAATTAAAAATTTGCAACTTCGATAAAAAATATAAAATGAAAAGAGAAACCACCCCTTAAAACAATGCTAGACACAAATAAATATTCTTATACCTATGTAAAGAATAAGTCTCTTTAAAAAAAATTTTAATTCCCTCCAGGCGGCCTGTTATCAATCAGTTGAGTGCGCGCCTTCGCCCGTCCGCTTCGGGTTCTTGACCCATTCGCTCGACAACTCTTGATTTAGAAAGACGCGGAGATCCCAAGTCTCGCGCTTGGAAGAATTAAATCTCGGAGTTTGCAATTTAGTAAGTAATTTTTAAAGAATATTTTTTTTTATTTCGCTTTTAATTAACATCCTTCCGAGTTAATCTTAAATACCTTTTATCAAAAACCATAATGAAGTTTGAGTTTGGTGTATCTAAATCCCTGGGTAACGAAAAAACGGATTTTCAAAAAGAAAACAAGATATTATTTAAAAATAATTTTCGTTTTATAAAAAAAATCGACGTTTATGAGAATCTTTCTTCTTTTTGAAGTTTAAAAATAAATAAATCATGTAGCTTGCATCGTCTTGACTCCAAGATACCAGTGTTGTTTTTAGTGGGATTGAATTGCCATATTATCAAAGGCAGAAGGGGGTAAGAAGTCGATTTTTAAAAGGTTGAAAATTACATTCTAATATATTTTTTAGAAAAGTGTTTTATATTAGTTTTTGTTACTTTGGGCTCCTCTTCATTAAATTTTATTTACCTTCACTTATAATTTAATGGACATTTTGTATAAATTTATTTTGGGTATATTTTTACTTAAAGGAAATTAATTTATCATATAACTAGAGAAGACGTTCCTTTTAATTACATAAATAATTTACTTAATAATGATTCTTTTGATGATTTCAATCAATGGAATCTATTCACAATGAACGTTATGATTATTTATTTCAATTTCAACAGGTGGAATTAATCAAGTTTTTTTCTAAAGAGTTGGAACAAAAATTAACTTTTAAAAAAGCATGAGATAAAATATTAAACATTTAAATCTGACTTCAATTCATTTATGAGCTCATCAAAAGAATCTGTGGAAGACTTGTGTTTAAATTTTCACTTTTTATATATACATATATATACCTACTTATATTTTTTACAAGAGTTCAATTAATAAAAAAATATATGGTATTCATTGTATATTTAATTAAACTTAATATATATTTCTTCTTTTACAAAACCCTATTTAGTATAAAGAATTGCTTTGAATAAGATCAAATTATTTGATTAATATATTAATATATTATTCAATTGAAATTAGTTCATATATTATATAAAAAGACCTGAGTTTTATTTAGAACCCAAAATTTTCAAGTATTTGACAAGATATAGTTTATCTGTTTTAAAAGAAAAATTGAATATTTTTATTAAAATTATTCTAGAAGTGCCTTTCGATTTCACCTATTTCTTTTGTTTTTAGAAAGGAGTTAATAATAATTGTATTTCTAATTTAAAATCAAATGCATTCTTATCAATAGAAAGAGTAGGTTAGATTTTTATGTTTTCTATAGAAATCTTCTTTTAAAATTTGTAACGTATTTTTTAAAAAATAATCTAATGATAACTAATAATATAATCTATAATAATAAATAATTTGAAAGTTTATATTGGGAAAATAAGGACAAGTTTTTTATGAGTGACTTTTTTATTTATGCACCAACGTTTAGTAGAATTTGCCGACTTCTTCAGGGCTTCTACAATTTTAAGAACATTCTTGATATGAATTTACAATAATGCAATTAGAATTCAAAAACAAACATGTATTAATAGTTTACCTACCAAATAGTCATATCACACATTCGTCTAAATTTTCTTATTACCTTCATTACCATTGAATTCTAATTTGTACTATTGTAAATTCATATCAATAATGTTCTTATAATTGTAGAAGCCCTGAAGAAGTCGGCAAAGTCGACGAAACGTTGGTGGATAAATAAAAAAGTCACACATAAAAAACTTATCCTTATTTTCCCAATATAAACTTTCAAATTAATACAAATTATGGACGGAAATGATAATAATAATAATAAATAATTTTATCTTTTTTTTAAGTATAATAATTCATTTCCATTAAATAAAATTAATAAAGTAAAGAAAATTTTTTGAAAAATGTTATTTTTTGCAACTTTTCAAATTTTTTTTTAAATATAAAATACTAGGTAGGTTTCAGATAAATAAAAAATCAGAAGCTTGTTTAGCACGACTCAATATATATTTCGGGGTATAAGCCCTTCTTCAGGAGTTCACAAAGGACACTGAATGCAAAAAATTCAAAAATATTTTAGAAGTGAATTTCTTAATTTTAACAATAAGGGAAGGGGAAAATAATGTGAGAGGGGAAGGGTTAAATTAAAAATAAGATTTTTGTTTATTTAAATTTAAGATTAAGAAAGGTTGATTTAACTAATCAATCGGAATCCTCAAACAACCCCACTTTTACATTTTGAATTAAAGGGACAACGTTTAGATTTACTAGAATCAATATTTTAAATAACCAGCTTGACATTAAGAAACAATTAATAATAAAAATGTATATATCGAAAAACAATAGCACCTTCACATACCTTTCATTCATTTCTATTTACAAAGACTAGGTACTTCCCAAGCTTAAATCAACCTTTCTTAATCGTAAATTTAAACAAAAATACTTCTTTGTAATTTAACCCGTCCCCCTCTCCCATTATTTCCCTCTTCCCTTATTGTTAAAATTAAGAAATTTACTTCTAAAATATCTTTGTATTTTTGCATTCAGTGTCCTTTGTGAACTCCTGAAGAAGGGCTTATACCCCGAAATATATATTGAATCGTGCTAAACAAGCTTCTGATTTTTTATTTATCTAAAACCTACCTAGTATTTTTATATTTAAAAATTTTTTTTAAAAAAGTTGCAAAAAAACATTTTTCAAAAAAAATACACAGTCGTGGGACTGTCGGTAGAAGCTTTGCTTCTTCGTCGTTGATATGGATTGTCTATTAATTACAAATAATAAAAATAAAAATAAAAATAAAAAATATTGAATAAAAAAAAAATCAATTATAATAATGAAATAAGAAGATGTCGGAAACAGAATTTTTTTCATATAATAAATTTATTGCAAATAATAAATTTATAAATAAATTATAAAAAAATTTACAGAATATGTATTGAAAAATATGTAAACAATTGAGATCTATTGTGTTTGTATCATAGAAACTATAGGTTTGTGATAACTGAAATAAGACACGTAAATTTGTGATTCAATATTTTGTTAAATCTTGATAAAAACTGCATCAATGGTGGTTCCATATTTAGTTGTAGATGCTGCTGGGTCATTGCTTAATTTTAAATCAAATTTATTCGATAGAAATAATTTTGGATATGCAAAGTTAACATTGAAATCGCCAGTCAAAATTAGTGGAAGCTGATGGAAATTTTTACCAAGTAAAAGAGAACCATCTTTAGAATATTCTAGAAATGCACTATGAATGAAAAATTCTATGTCTTCGAATTTAGAATTCGGTGAAATATAAATGACTACCATGACTATTCCAACGTTATTGTCCATTTTGTACATATATGCACAAATATCTCCAATAATTGTCCGTCTAACGTTTATATCATTAGTATTCGACATGTTTGTTTCAATATTCGGAGTAATAATATTTGTTTTGTCATTTAAATTTTTGTAAATTGCTACTCCACTTGCTCAAATATCACTTCGTTAGTATTGAACAATGCAGTCGAAATTAGGTACATCATAATGTTCATCATTACCCATCCACGTCTCAGTTAGTAGTAGTACATTAATATTTCTAATAACTGTATCTGTGAAATCATTTTTGTGACATTTAATACTCTGGCAGTTGAAAGCTAAAATTGAAAGCCCTTTGTTATTGTGCTCTCTCTCGCTTGACCTGACCTCCCCCTTCACCCGCCCTCTCTCACTTCCCCTAGCAGCAGCCCAGAACCTTGCGGAGTGGGAATCTTACGGGGTCGTTTTTTTTCCATTTAGGCCATGCACAGCGCGCTTTAAGAAGCAAATCTTCAAAAATTCTTTACTTTATTTAATATGTTTCACCAAGAACTTACACCATTCTCCCTTAACAAAAAAACCAACTTATGATTTTTCTAAGAAAATTTGAATCTATTACCATCGGCAAATTTAAATCTCTCATATTCAATAGGTACCTATAGTTATTGGATAAAAAATACTTGGTAGGTTTCACATATAAGATATAAAAATAAAACGAATTTATTTGTGGAGAGTCTTTAATCTCGATATATATATTTCGGGTGGATAACCCATCTTCAGGAACAACAGAAAGTAACTGGAGGTGAAGATGGGTTAGCCACCCGAAATATATATTCGAGATTAAAGACTCTCAAAAATAAATTCGTTTTATTTTTATATCTTAATGTGAAACCTACCAAGTATTTTTTATCAATAATTTTAAAAAATGTTTCAACAAGTACCAACACCAAATTCTTTAAAAACTATTGGTACCTATATTATTTGCATATATTTAAAATAATAATTAATGATTTAGTCGAGCATAGCATTAAATATATTCCTTTATTTACTTTGTTTTAAATAAAACAAAAGCTGTTTCATATTAGAGAATCCTAAATCCCTAAATTAAAGGCACTTTTGCTGATATAATCTTAAAATTAGAAAATTTGGAAGGATGATTTTAAAGAAGGTGAGGGTGTAAGTGAAAATCGTGTCCACACCGCTTATATGTATATACATTATTATTTTGAATTCATAATAATCTATATATATAAAATGATACTTTTAATTTAAAAACTGGAAAAACCAATGGGAAATAATATCGATTTTAAATGCAATAGCCGCCTAAATGAAAGCATATTCTCGTCTCAAGCGGTTAGAGGATGCATAACTAATAGGCGTTTCCAGCACCGTTTGAGACGCTCGGATAACCCCATGCTTTCTAGCCGTCCGGACTATTAATTTCATTCACAATAAATAAGTTTTAAGTTTCTTGTTGTCCTTTGAGTTAATCAAAGAGGGCCTCGTCTGGTTGATGGAAGTAAACATACACTATGTGTCTATGTGTATATTTTTTGTTAAATAGGAAACTTAATAAAACGTAGGGAACGCGGTATTGCTCTATAGTAGAGATGTTACAGAGGTGGGTTTACCGGAACCGGATATTTTAAATTGGATTTATCGGAGTCGAAGTAGAAGAGAATGTATTTAACTAACTGTTAATGGCTGGCCTAATTAAATAATAGAAATATAATTCAGTAATCAATCTCTTTATTCAGTCAAATATAAATAAGAATACAGATACTAGGATTTCTCGTTCCCGATTTCCCGGGAAATCTACAAAAGTATCTATTCACGATTTCCCGAGAAAAAAGTCAATTCCCGGGATTATTTATAACATTTATCATCATGTAAATGAATAATAAATATTCCAAAACTACTTGACTTTCTTGTATTTGGGATTATGCAGTTACGAAACACAAATATTTAACACTCAAAGCGTGTGTGTGTGTGTGTCTTTATTCTTTATATTTTAAAAAGTTACAACAAGAATAAATTTAAAGCTTATATAATTACAAGATTGAAGTTTCTTTGTGAATTATAGAAAGATTAATTTAATTTCAATAACACTTAGTTATTATTTCACTGATATAAAATTTTAAATATTAAAATTAATGGGTTGTTAAAGAAAAAGAATGTCGTCAGAAAGAAATTAGAGATTTTAATAAAAGAATTTTATTTATTTGTAGCCAGTGGAAAATTAACAAAAAATTTGAAAATGCTCTTAGATACTTTTCTTTGCATTAATATAATCCAACCTCAAAAAAAGTGAAAGAGTATTTTCGACTGCTGGCCTTTTTATCACCAATATTAGGACACGACTTAACGATAATTCGATTAATGCTCTGTCTCAGAACTCATTTTAAAAACTCTTTTGATAAATAACTTTTATTTTTTGTTCTATTAGTGATGAATTTTTATGTTTTACAGAAAAAAATAAATGAATATTTTGATTGTTTTTTTAAATTAATAAATTTATTTTAATTAGTAAATATTAAAACCCGCTTTTCTCGGGAATCCCGGGAATTCCTTCGAAATATTCTCGTTTCCCGGGAAATATTATTTGCCGGAAAATGAGAAACCTAACACATACGTAAGTAAGATGCAACAATAGAAAAGTATTCTGGGGTGATGGGGATTTCCCGGCCGACAAGTCAAAACTTGTAGGTGAGCGCTCTGGCTGGATCGAATCTTTCGATCTTCGCTATAACCTCCGATTCAAAATTATCGGAGTTGGAGGTGTAAAATCATCCAAAAGTTCCGACCTTTTGGAGTCGGAGTAGAAACTCGGTAGCATCTTTAAGTCTATATAGTGAAATTTTTACTTTACCATACAGGGTATTGTCAAGTATTTTAATCGTGCATGAAAAAAGTGTTTTTTTTTAACTTTTTATCAAAATATCTCAAAAACGGCTGAAACTATTTCGATTAAAAAAATTGAGCGCAACCATGGTATTTCGCTCTACAAAAAAGCTCTAATAAGTAAACATTGAAAAAATTATATTTTTTGAGATAATAATTGTTTTGTCAAAATGTCTGTTAGTCTGGTTGTCAGTTAGTTTAGTCTGTGCGTTACCAAATTTTTGTGGACGAGCTAGCTCAAAAACTGGTTTGAATATCGAAACCAAATTTCACACGTAGTTTTGGTCCATTGAGATCAAGAGCTGATTAGATTTTGGTGCATATCGACCCAAAATTAAGGGGGGTGGAGGGGGGGGGGTTAAAAATTAAAAATTTAGGTCGTTTGAGCAAACTCAACCAAATTTTGTATACATAATCAGTGGACTCCCAGAAGTCTAAAAATGAAAAATCTAACCGCTCAAAATGGGAAGGGGGGGGGGGGTCAAAAATGAAAATCTTGGCCATTTACCAAACTCAACCAAATTTTGTATACATAATCAGTGGACCTACAGAAGTATAAAAATGCAAAAACTAAGCGCCCAAAATGGGGGGGGGGTGTTCAAAAATGCAAACCTTGGCCATTTACCAAACTCAACCGAATTTTGTATACATAATCAGTGGACCCCCAGAAGTCTAAAAATTCAAAAACTAACAGCCCAAAATGAGGGGGAGGAGGTTCAAAAAATGAAAATCTTGGCCATTTACCAAACTCAACAAAATTTTGTATATATAATCAGTGTGACCCTAGGAGTCTAAAAATTCAAAAACTAACCCCCCTCTCCTACATGATTATAAATAATTTTATTAAATATTAATGTAAGTGAGGGGCCAGGTTGTATGGTAAAGTCAAGTGGATGGCCACATCGGAACACGTCAGCTTATTTTTAAATTATAATGATTTCGATTTGTGGTGTTTCAAATTAAAGAAATGAATAAAAAATATGTATATTGAGTTAAAACATTTAGTTTTTTAATCTCGATATATTTCGGGTCATTAGCCTATCACCAGGAGTTTTACAGAGACTTGTCATTATAAGAAAATCTAATACTTAAATTAATTTTCATTTGGCTATAGAATTTCCAGTATTAATTTTAGACCAACAGTGTATATAGGCATAGATGTTAACAAATTTAATGATATCTTCTTGTGAAATATATTAACAAAAATAGAAAAAGAGTTAAAAACAAAAATTAGACAAACGTAGTTTCATTTTAAGATATCACGATTTCTCCGGAACCAGTTAACCACCTGAATTTTGTTCGAAAATTAGTTATAAGAAATAAATATATACTTGCTAAGAAAGTGGGAAAAGGAAAAACTTTGAAAATCACGATTCCACTGAATCTATTAGAGCTAGCAACTTGAAATTTTTTAAGAAAGTTACTTTGAAAGCATAAATTCATGATAAAACCGAATAAAAACGTGATTCTAAAAGTTTTTAATAACGAATTTCGAGTTATTAGCTTCAATAGTTCCGGAGAAAGAAAATTTAATTCCAAATGAAACTTGTCTGTATCTAATTTTTGCTTTTCCTATTAGTCCAAGAGCTGGTGACACATTTTTGAGTACGGATTTGACCCAACTAGAAATAATGCGTAATAGTACCGTCTATGATAGTTGTACAAGGAATGGCCAGTCTGGCTGGTTTAAGCAGGTGGACCAGGTACTGCGCATGGTGTGAGTGCGGTAAAAAATACATATGTGTTAAAAAATATTTTTGACCCACAATGAAATTATAAAAATTATAATTTATAGTCAATTATAAACATAATATATTCACCCCAGACCATTTGAGTGGTGGGACGTGGAACTAGACCACCCAAAGTGTATTTTTACAACATGAAAAAAATAGCATCACTACGACGGTACTATTACGCATTATTTCTAGTTGGGTCAAAAAAAAAATGTGTCACCAGCTCTTGGACTATAAGATCTTTAAAGATGCAATTTTTAATTCTGAATATCTTTTGCATTTACACCAAGTATATAAGGGGGAGTTTTTTTGCATCAAGTAGAGAACACTCTCTTTGATTTGCTTTTAAGACTCATCTAGTCTCTGCAAGAAAATTATTTCAATTTAATCATTTTTCCCTTTATGTCTGTTCGCACATCTATTCAAAATACTTAGAGAAATAAACTTTTAGTTTTAAGTTGAGTATAGATATCATCAAGATTTCTAATAAATTGCTTCACCTGATTTAGCTTTTAAAACCATGTTTTTTTTAGTTATATGAAGTGGACCAATTTTAAAGTAGAAAATGGTTAATATGATTTTTAAGAAGAAATGTTGTTAGTGAAAGTCGCGTGGTGCCCGCATCAGTGTATATTCTTTGAAGATTAAATTTTTAAACTAGCCTGTGCCTGTACCTAATATGTATTCAGAGAAATATTATCAGATGAATTTCTTTTTAATAAATAAATCGCTTTTTGCTAATAAACAGTTGATAAGAGAAATAGAGAATTTATTCAAAAAATAAAAATATCTTTTTCTTTACAGTTTGTTCGCCTACACCGGACAGGCAACATCAAATCGAGACCTCGAGGGGGATTCCAAGCTTACTGGTGAGTTTATCAATTATTAATTATTATTTATCTTTATATTAATATTACTTAACTCTATACAATATGTTTTTAATTTTATTGAGTGGATATTGATGAGGTAGTCCAAAATTCAAAGAAAAGAAGATAATTTAAACTATCTTTTTATTCATAAACCGACATTTGGGAGGCTTATTTCCTCCTCCTTCAGGCTTTTGAAAAGTCAATGAAGGAAATCCAATGGGACGTTTCCCTATCCCAGGGACAGTAACAATATTATATCGTATTTCATTCTCAGAAGAGCTATACTATAACAGAGTATTTGAATCGGTCTCTCGGCAAACGCGACTTCAAAGGATTCTCAGGTAAAGACTACGGAACCTATGGTCTCAATAAAATTTACAAATTGTAGTATTCATTCAGGTTGAATTTTAGTATGTGACGGTTTTACCAAAAATTACATGGGGTCTTATCCAAAGGCCAAAAAGTACAATTTTTGCATTTAGTCCGTGCAGATGTTTGTAAGTTTGTATGCGATCGTTTATTTCGTCGACTATTTTTTCCAAACCGTTCATCCTATTAAAATGAAATTGTGAACCTGCCTACTTTAACAAAATGAAACCCTGATTAGTTTTTGGTACATATCGGCCCACAAACATTAGTACTTTACTTTTTTAATTTTTTCCTAGTATCTTGAAAATGACTTAATCAATTTTAATGAAATTTACTATTCTAATTAAGTACCGTGAGGGCCACAAAAATGATCATATAAAGATTTTAGTAAAATTATATTTTAAAGTACTTTACTTTAGAGTAATTAATATAGTACCTACTGTTTTTTTTATTTTTTTTAATTCGTTTATAATTTATTTATTTGATCCATTTAATATAGCTCATGGTCAAAACATCAAAAATGGAATGTACTTAATAAGGTTATGCCACTAGTATTAGATAAGAATTGAACGTTATTTTTTATTTTAAGTCAACATGGACTTCAAATAGCAAGTGAAATCTGATTAATAATAAAGGAATAAACATATTAATATTTCAAATGACTTTGGATAAAGTCTAGCAACGATCCGTTGTAGTTTATTTTTTTTAAGTTATCGCGAGCATCTGAATCCAGATTCACAGACACACAGGCAGAAAAAAATCATGGTTTAAAATTATTTTTCTCCACGTTGAAACTTTTTTTAAACACAATGAATAAATAAAATTTGAAAATTTGTACATGAATTCAAAACTTGGCTCGCCCAGCTGGCAAGCGACCGAGAAATAAATTAATTTGTCGATCGTTTTCCATAGTAAATTTAATTTCATGATGAAAACTATTTACATATATGGAAAATTATTTTAATTACAATATAATGTTTGGATATGCAAATTTGCATATGAGATTAATATTTAAAAATAAATTAAAACATTTATTTGTTATTAAAGGGGACGGGATAGTGAAATTCGTATAATATACCTAGCTAGCTATACAAACAATGATGGTTTTCAAGAGTAACTTTGTTATAATTAAATTCGTGGAGTAAAACATAGGGCAACGATGACAATGATAAAATGATCAATGAGAAATTATTATGCACAAAGGCCTAAAATTAATGTGTAGTGAATTCGAGGTATATCCGTCATTGAATTTCCAATATTTTCTGAAATTGCCTTTTAGTATTAGATATATATTTATTTATTTATGTGAAGCAACGTTCTCAGCAAATACAGATAAAAATTTCAAAATTGTCGAAGATGAGCTCCGGTTCGTTTATTTAAAGAGATCCTTTCGCCGCCAATGTTAAATAAATAAATAAAAAAAATATTAGATTATAACAGTAACTTAATTTTATATAATAAAAGTTTAAGTCTCTAACTATGCTTTGGCGAAGTTTCAATCACACATTAGCGTGCAAATTTTTGAAAATAAAATTTTTTTAAATGTAAACATTTTCTTAGAGTCTTATGGAAAATTAAGATCTTGACACTTTCTCTTGAATTATACTACTATTAGTTGAATAGATAAAGTTAAAAAAAAAACTAAAAATTAGCTTTTTGAAATATGCAGGTTTCTTTTTTTGCAATAAAATATATTATTGAGCGTCAAATTTATTGAGATATTTAGGTACTTTAAAAAATCACATAAATGCTATGTTTGGATGTAAACATAAACCGTATTAATACAACGCATTGCCAAATCATGCAATAGTTATTATCAGCTGATTTGAATAAAATCAAACTAACTTTTGTATTTAATTATTTTTTATAATTGTTTTTATTTCAAACATTTACGGCTTTCATACTATTTATTTTTTAATTCTATTATTTTTTCATTTGGATTTTAACTTATTTTATTAAATATTAGATACTACACTTCTTTTGACTCAACTGGAGCGAAAGATCCTCCTTAATAAGAAACAAGCAGATCCTCCTCATTATTATTTAGGTTTAATAATTGTATAATAATTATGTAATTTTAATAAATCATACAATTATTTTTATTATTTTATCCGCGGTCCGAGACCATTTTTTGCTTCAAATGTGGCCCTTGTAAGCCAAAAGGTTTGTGTTTCTTAATGGCATATCAATGATTACGCTCTTTTAAACCGACTTCCCAAAAAAGCGATATGCCTTCATTCGACTTGATTTTTTTTTAGCTCTATGTTACTCCATATCTCCGCCAATTGTCAACCGATTTTGAAAAATTTTAATGTATTGGGTCCAGCCCTAGGCCTGATTGGTCCAATTTTTTCGTTTCTTTCATAGGTACGACCTTATTGTAAATTGTCGACCCAACTCTATGGAACCGCTTTGACATCTTTTATCCAGTGTAGTTCTAGGATGGTGTCATATTAATTTACTTGTCTGATGATATGATCACTATTAATAACATCAAAAGAGAAAATAAAAATAATTTTTAAGAAAAAACAAAAACCACTCTACAAAATAAATGCAACAAATAAAACACGAAAGTATAAATAATTATTATCTTTATTAAGTTTAAGTAACTAAATTATCAAAATATTAACATGAAATTACTTTTGTGCTGGAAAGCAACATATACTTTTTATGAATCGCTCGACCGATCTCACTAGTATGCTTCATGTGTACGTTTTTGCTTAGGTATAGTTTGCTTGAAAATTGACTTCAAAAGTAATTTCATGTTAATATTTTATTGCTTAGTTGTAACTAAATAAGAGCAATAATTATTTTATACCTTTTAGTGTATTTTATTTGTTGCATTTAATTTTTTTAAGTCGGGTTTTTATTTTTTCTTAAAATTATTTTCTTTTATTTTTTAATCAAAAAATGTCAAAATCACCACTTTTTTCATGTACCATTATAATACTTTCACATACTTTATGTAGTAAAATAAAACAAAATCTTTGTTGTATTACGAGTAATATGGGGAAATCTCTGAAGAACAGATTGGTAAAAAAATAATTGAGTTCTGAATTATCCTATTTGCTTTTAATGTCATGTAATGTATATTAAAATTCTAAGGGATGTAGTCAGAGTTAAAAGAGTTAAAATTTGATCCTACACCCCCACCCCCACCCCTATTTTAGGCGTTTATTTTTAACTCTGACTACATCCCTTAGAATTTTTAACACTTATAACTTATTACGATTTAAAACCTAGTTTCATGAATCATGGCATAAGAATAAATAAAATGGAAAAAAAAATCCGATTTCATGCAGTAAAACTTGAAAACTTTCAATTTCGTGCAAAATATAAATAGTCCCTAAAGAACGTCCTTTTAATGATTCGGATTTCTGTCTAGGTTTTAGTGAATTTAAAGTAGGTAAAAAAGAAAAATAAGATGCAATTGCACGGGAATCCGGTCTTTAGTTATAATAAAAGAATGAATAGTAAAAAATGCCAAAGGTAAAGGGGCAAGTGTAGTGGAGAGAGGCGAAGCAGCTCTCAAGAGAGTTGGGGTGGGAGGAAGGGAGGGGTTTGGCTTTTTTGAGTTGTTTCTGCTGTCACGCCCAAACCCCAAAACCCCAACGCAACATCTCACCATTTATATATAATATTTTCCCTGAGACAGTTTTATGGAGTTAACTGAGAAAGGGCTAAGGGAAACCAAGCAAGTATTAAAGCTACCCTCCTTGCCATTTTTCTTAAAAATTCCAAACTATATATATAGTATGACTACAGAGAAAGCAAAAGGGGTTTGTGCAATTGGATGTTGTATATTTGCATGAGTAGAGAAGCTTGAAATCTTGATAAATGCTGATTATAAAGCCTGTATGTATTGTGCTGATTACTTTTTATTTCACATGATTTATTAGTATATCAGACCTTTAAGATTTAATAATGTTCCCACTTTGGGGTTCAAAAAATTAATATTCGGACCATTTAGCACCGTAGACGAATAAATAACCATATTATTAATTATTTTAAAATTGTACAACTTAAAATACAACCCGTACTAGAGAAATTGGCCAGAAGTATTTTATTCAATCTTTCTTCACTCCTCTGAGAAATTATTATTTATGTTATATCATTCGTTTCCATAGTAAATTTAGAAAAGGAATCGTAGGGAATTGGATAAATTAAAAACAGATTTTTTATTAAGAGGGACACACGCGTCATATTGATATTTAATTTTTATTTTATACAGTTTATCTCTGTATAAAAATAACAACAAATTTTAATATTGTTAGAGTTCGTGGCTGTGATGAAACTGTACTAGATGAAGGAGGAGGTATCAATCAAAGATGGAATCACAGGGTTCAATAAAACACCTTTAATAAGACGTTTCGGCCTGAATTATAGTTTGGCCATCTTCAGTCAATTAGGAGTTATACACAAAATGCGGTACACATATGTGTATTTTGACAAAGCTTGGTTCGATCACATATGTGTACCGCATTTTGTGTATAACTCCTAATTGACTGAAGATGGCCAAATAAAATCAGGCCGAAACGTCTTATTAAAGGTGTTTTATTGAACCCTGCGATTTCATCTTTGGCTGATACCTCCTCCTTCATCTAGTACAACAAATTTTAATTTTTAAAGAAAAGTCGTTTCCAAGATTGTTGATTATTGTGAGCCAATAATATGCTAAAGAAATGTTTTGTCTTATAGTAAAACTGTTTTTGACAAAGAGTGATAAAATGAGCCAATGAGGAAGTCAAAATAAATTGACGAAACGTCTGACCCACTTAATAAAAACTCTGTGTTTTTAATTTATCCAATTCCCTACGATTCCTTTTATTATTATTTATTATTAAACAGTCATAATTTTGAGCGGTGATCCCTATACCATAGGTTGGGATTTTCAATTAAAATTTTTGTAAAATGGTAGGTACTTATGGTGGACCTATATAATATGTGTATCTGTAATGCGCTGAGATAATTCAGGAGGTGATTATATGGGTCAAAATAAAGAAAAAAGCTCATATAAACAAATGTCCGGAAAAGCTTCTTTTTACCAGCTATTCACCATTTTGTTTGTTTATTAAATCATTTACATCTCTGGAACGGCTTGACCGATTGAGTTGAAATTTTACACGAGAATCAGTAATGCAAAGACCTAGTTTGGAAAAAATATCAATTTGATCCAATTATCCGTTTCAAAATGGCGGTCATTTAAAATTTTTAAATAAAAATAACTCAAAAACTCTGATTTTTTTAGATTAAGATGTAAACGAATGATTGGATCCATTTGATATTTTTTTCTAAACTAGGCTTTACAATGATGAGTTCCTACTAAATTTCTACCTAAATTGGTCAAGCTGTTACAGAGATATATATTATTTGTAAAAGAAAAAAATGAAATATTCAGGCCCCTCTTTTTCATTGGGCAAGTGGCAAGGGCCCCGCGATATACGGGTCCCCCTATTACTTACTTGGAACTAATTTATTTTAATATCGATGCTATAGCAGAACACTTTGTATTTCTTTTAGAGGGGCCCTATTATCCTAAGTGCTCAGGGTCTCCAATAGTAGGTTAAAGATGGCCCTGGAAATACAGTAGAGGGTTGATAATCAGGATTAATTGTGACTGGACCCTGTCCGGATTATCAAAATATCCGGATTTTCGAAGAGAACCAAAAAAG
Source organism: Forficula auricularia (assembly GCA_024734495.1). Lineage (NCBI taxonomy): Eukaryota > Metazoa > Arthropoda > Insecta > Dermaptera > Forficulidae > Forficula > Forficula auricularia. Next base: position 47,561 of record JALMQS010000347.1, read on the forward strand.
GTCGTTTGAGTTCATAACAAAAAGAAAACTTACTAAAACCGTTAATAATTCACTTTAGTGGTTAAATAATTGGAGCAGATAAAAAACCATTAATTAATATGAACTTATAGTGTATTTTAATGAAAGAATATATAATTATACATATACATACATATGGTATGTAATGTACAATATGTACATACATATGTATTTACAGAATACTGTACAGTTTATACATTGTCAGAGCTCTTAAAAAAATCTGTTTTCGCCTAGCCTCAAGGCTTTTGTTTGACAAATATGTATGTATGACTGTATTGACTTCAACTTTTTTTTTGACCGGAATTGAATCCTGATTATCGGCGGTCCGGTATTTTTGACGTCCGAATTATCGACGGTCTACTGTAGTGGATAGATAGCTGGTAAAAGTAGCGTTTCCGGACATATTTTTAAATGCACTTTTTTCTTTATTTTGACCTATATAATCCCCTCCTGTAATACCTCTGCGCATTACAGATACACTCTGTAAAAACCAAACTTTTGTTGTGACATCTCTAGTCAACCAAATGAGCTTTTGAAGTTTAAAATTCCATTGTTTATGAAATGTCCATCCCTACTACAAGATCTCAAAATACGTATTTTCTGAAATTATGAAGCTAGACAGGATATTATTATTATAAATAGATTTTAGTATACGAGAGTAAAACCCCTTCTCTCGTTACAACCCATTAGAATTTAATTTCTTCGGTGTTCCCTAATGGAATTTTAAAGAAGCTAAATCATAATATTATCACTTAATTAAAAATTGTGATACACAAGCTAGTAAAATAAGGGTGAAAAACAACGCACACCCTTCTCACCTCGACAGGTGTATTATACAGCATTTTAATTTATTATCTCACCCCTTACGCGTCTCATTTTTTTATCAATTCGTTGTCTTAATTGAAAATGATTACATCGATGTTACCCCCTCTCTCTCTCTTGTTAGACTATAAATTGAGAAAGTTTCTTATTAATTATTGGGCTCTGGATGCTAAGCAAATGAAGAATAATGAAAGCCTGTGATGAATGGAAATGATAATTACAGGAGTTTTGGGATATTTTATAAATATCAACTTGCCTTATTATTATTTGTCTTTTGACTTGTATAATAACATTTATATATTTTAGGATTACTTTATGATAACTGACCTCTTCTTTTTCTAGTAGTAGAGGTAAAGGTGGTAATATGAGCCCCCATTTACATTTTTATTAAAAAAATAATAATTAGAATGATTTTAATTAATTTATTCATGTAAACTTTAACTACAACATTTGATGAAAATATTTAAAAAATATTGACTTAATTAAATGAACAGAAAGTCAAAAAGAAATAAAAATTTCAAAAAAGTCATATTGTAGAAAAATTTTCTGTGCTTATATTATGAGCCCCTTGAGTAAATGCATAGAAGACATGGTTAAAAAACATTAGCCACACGCATATTCATATGAACATTGTATTTTATGAATTACAAAACCTTAATAGTGTATATAAGTAGGAAAACAAACAAAAAATGATTTAGTCTCTGCAATAATCGCATACGCCTTTTTCAAACCCATTTCTTTGTTCCTAACTGCCTTTATTGCCATAACCATATCATCAGTATTCCAGTTTTTTTTTTTTTTAGGTTTTGGTTTTGGGGCTAGTATCTTTCGTGGCATCTGAAACAAGAAAAGTCCCTAAAAAATTGGTAATCATATACCAGAAACAGAAAGGGGCTCAAATTACCAACATCGCCATATTGGATTTCCTCAAACCCCAACTCTTTTTTGTTATTGTCTAAATTACAAACCACCGACATAAAATCGATTTTTAAAACCTACTGTATCAATCAGATTCCTTAGGCATTGTAGTGAATATAACCGAATTGTTATCGTAATTAAAGGCTAAATACCCACCTTTCAAAGTTTTCAACAGGAGTGAAACACAAAAAGTTCGTTCAGCCATTAACTATCATCCACAACTGAACAAGAACGCTCTAGCATTAAAAAGAAGAACAAATTTAGTATTTGCAGTAAATCCCGCTAAATTGTGTGCTCTGTATTACCAGATATGTTGGGGGCTCATAATACCTAGATGGCTCATATTACCACCCTTACCTCTAGTAGTAGTAGTAGGTAGTTGAAAGTTCACAAATTAATAAGAAGTTCTTAAAAGATTAAAATTTATAAAAATTTTAAAACAACAAACCAAAAAAGCTAATATTTACCATGAAAGAGTTCCACATTTAAAAGTAATGAAATAAATCAGAGGTATTTTATTTTGGAGACGAATTAGTAGAATTCATTTTTCGCTCGTTGAAAAGGCTAGTTTGGGATCCGTTGCTCTAATTAATTATTTTTTTACGATAATTAATATTTTATTGAACCACTCGGCTAACTAATCAAGTTTACTAATTTTGATATATAATAATATTTGTAATGAACAATGAAATTTTAATTTACGAAAAACCCAAGAAGCATGCATGAATAGATGTGTTTAATTGCATGTTGAAGGTGTAATTGTCTTTTTACATTAAATTGAAATTTTTATGATCTCTAGTCAGAATAGCGTCAAAAATATATTGGATTACAAAAAAACCTTCATCCCTTCCCTTCCAAATGTCTCGTAGGTATAGAGAGCGGGGCTAGTATTTATTCCGGCAATAAAAAGAATGGCCCGGGAACGAAAATAAAAAACAAAAGGGCGAGAGATATGAGAGCTGCGTAAATCGAAATGCCCTATTGTAGGGCTGATCAAAGGGGAGAAATGGGGCTCACAATACCCCGTCTAAACCCTGAAAGCATCGACCCCGAATGGCTTAGCATTGACGTTCAAAGTGCCCATTCAGGCTCAGCTGTTGACGTTTCCATGCATACCTAGAAGCTAATCTATCAAAAAGAAAATAGATACGTGGATCGTGTTGATAAACACAATTAGAAATTAAAAGCTATAGGTACTGTAAATTCTTCGCTTATTTGACATTTTTTATATACCTATACAAACGATTTGAGCTCAAAAATTTAAACTTGTTCTTACCTATGTATAGAGAAATGGTTTCTCGTAAACGGCTTCAACGATTTCAATGAAAATCACAGATTAGGGTCGACAAACCGATCTGTTAGGGTCTCATCTTTGGGTAACTTTAATTTGATTGGTTTTTTCTTAATTAAATTAATTATTCACAGGTGGCTGTGGCAATAAAATTTATTTTTTCAAAATTAATTAATTCTTTTTTAACTTTAAAACCTCACTAAATAGTTTATTATAAATATTATTTTCTATATATTAAAATTCTAAAAGCCACCAAAATGTTAGTTTCTATAAGTTTGTATATTCACATATTATGTTTGGAGCTAACCATTTAACTAACCTGGAACACAATTTTGACTTTTCAAATCCCAAAATTTTAGATAGAGAACGAAATTTAGAAAAAATAAATAAATTAGAAATAATTGAAATTTTAAACAACAAAAATGCATTTAATAAAAGCTCATATATATACTTATATGTAGTGCCCGACCGAAACAGGATTTTCAGCCGAAACCCGAACCGAAATCGAACCTTCGACCTGAGTCTCAGTTTTGGTAGAGACCGAAACTTATTTAGACTTGAAAAATTTGTATTGTATACTAAAATCTAGTATATTTTTTACACACATATAACTCGTGTTAATGAATTGAACAACAGTGTTGATGTAATAAAAATATTTAGTTTATGTTATGTTATCAATTTAACATGAACAAAATTATAAAAATATTAGTGACTTACTCTTGTAAGTAAACTTTGTTAAAAATCAACACTTAGATATAAAGTATAGACTCCCTAATAGAGTATTTTAATTGTGTTCACAACATTCTTGAGACTAATGTATTATTCATTGAGATCTTGTGTTTAGCATTAGTAAATAAAAGAATAACCTAATTTATAGTCTCAACAAAGATTACAATAATTTGTAGGACAGACAAATACTCACCCAAACGAAGCGACAATACACGAACACTGATTTTCGTGTGTGCCAGAAGGTTCGGTCGATTTTTGGCCGAAACCGAAACTGTTGCCGAAACTAAATTTTTTGCCCAAAAAAAGCGGTAACCGAACCTTCAGTCGGTCACTACTTATATATAGATTGTATTTCTAAGATTTATCAACAATTTTTAGAGAAAAACTATTTTTTGTAAATATTCAAGTTTTTTTTTATTTTTATTCAAGCTAATTTCATCTTTAAGACAATCTGTATCATTGTCTATTTTAAAAATATTTCTTTCTTTATACTTGCTTTAATATTTCCTTTTTCAAAGCAACTATTATTCCAAATTTCTGGAGAGAATTCCATCAAACAATGAAATTTTGAATAGTTTATTATATGAATTTACTATTTAGCTCTAACTCAAGTTCAGCCCTCCTACGACTAGACCATCTGCAAAATTTGCAGGTAGAGAGTACCAAGTCTTAAAATTTTTTTCAATTTTTACAATTTATTTCTGTTTTCCTAAGCTAAAAAATAAATAAATAAAAAATCTCAATTTGCTTAGAGAAATAAATTCAACCTAGTTAAATAAGTAAAAAGCATAGTAATCGTGTATAAATAAGATATCTTAAAAGATAGTTTTTTTAATATATAGTATTTTAGTTAGAGTTCCTTTCTAATTTATTATTATATAACAAGTCCAATCTTGTTTGATCGAATTAGAATAAATTATTCAATCGAATACTTCTAAGATTTCCCTTTTAACTATTAGCCATTTGTATAATAACTTCTGATTATTTATTGCAGGGTTCAGAGTCCACTTCCCACCAACAGCACTTGTGCCCGTGGACCTGGGACTGGAAACCCCTCCAAGCTCAAAAACCCGCTCTCCAAAAAAGACTCGCACCAGAGAGGATTCTCCAGCGATTGCGCTCCCACCCACGCGTCTTATAGGTGAGATTTTTTCCATTCTTTTTTCAATTTTCCTTATTCTACTTATCGGTGTTTTATATATATTGTATCATAGTTTTAAAAAATAATTATATAATTTATTTCAATATTTATTCGAAACAAAAAAGCCCCAATTTTTTCAGACATGCATACAATACTTGACCATATACTGTATGGTATAATAATAATGTATTTGTTTTTATTTATTATGTATTTATGTTTTCAATTAAATAGTGTGACGCGTTTAGCCATCGATTCAGATTAAGCCCGGAAGGAATAACCATGTATTTTTAAAACGAACCATATTTATTAATTACCTCAAAATTGTACAACTCAAAATTCAACTCTCACTTAATAATCCACTGAGAAATGATTTATTATTAGATAGTCCAAATTTTGAGCGTTATGATTACTATAGGTAGGGATAATCAAATTTACTTGATTAATATCAATTTTTAATTTTCTTTATTGTAATTGACGTTTCGTCATCGTTGTATCATCATCAGTCTCAGAGACAGTTTTCTAAGTGAACTAAAGATGGGCTCGTAACCCGAAATTTATATACAGGGTGATTCACGGTCGATGGCACGTTAGACGTTTATGGAAAACGGAACACAAGATTTCTCTGAAAATTTAGCACCTTACATTTTCTTACATGTTCTATCGATCTAAAATATTTTTAGCATTGCGACGTTTCGGCTTCCATCGAAAAGTCTTAGCAACTTTATTTTTTTAAATAGAACACCCCGTATATTAACACGTTTTTAGAACTGCCCTTTTATTAAAATACTTTTATGTTAATATTGTCCTATACCTATCTCTATCGGTTTTAGAGATAAAAAATAATTTGTAGTAAATATGGTGCAAAACATGGTCCTAATTAAACTTAAATAAATTAGTGATCTCAATTCATGAAAAGTTGATATTTTGGTGGTAGTTCAGACACACCCCTAGTATTTAATTTACGCCGAGAAATTGACTCCATATCATACAGAGCGTGCTAAAATTACTAGGTGCATGATATTTCCATGGTTAGTTAAAATTAAATTCATTAAAAAGTAATTTTTTACGAATATTAAGAAAACTTGATGTTTTAGGTATAGGGACATGATATATCGTCTTAAAGCATTTTTCTTCGTCTTTCAATTTATTAAGTAATATACAGGGGTCTCATTTGAAAAACCAAACTTTTGACCCCTTTTATGAATAACGGAAATATATAATAGTAATTTTAGCACGCCCTGTATGATATGGAGTCGATTTCTCGGCGTAAATTAAATACTTGGGGTGTGTCTGAACTACCACCAAAATATCAACTTTTCATGAATTGAGAGCACTAATTTATTTAAGTTTAATTAGGGCCATGTTTTGCACCATATTTAACACAAATTATTTTTTATCTCTAAAACCGATAGAGATAGGTCTAGGACAATATTAACAAAAAGTATTTTAATAAAAGGGTAGTTCTAAAAACGTGTTAATATACGGGGTGTTCCATTTAAAAAATAAAGTTGCTACGACTTTTCGATGTAAGCCGAAACGTCGCAATGCTGAAAATATTTTAGATCGATAGAACAGGTAAGAAAATGTAAGGTGCTAAATTTTCAGAAAAATCCTCCGTTCCGTTTTCCATAAACGTCTAACGTGCCAAAAATACGCAGAAAAAATTTCAAATCTTAGAACTGAATTTGAAACAAGATTTAAAGTTTTTAATTCTTTGGAAGTCAAATTTTGTTTGTTTTCTTCGATTTTCTCAATAAATATAGACTCAGTACCTAGCCATATGCAAATGGAGGTAATCGAGAGTCAGTGGGACTCAAATTGGAAGGCAAAATTCATTGAAATCGGTGTGCCTGAATTTTGCAAATATTTTCCAGCCAGGTTTGAAAATACTCGTTTTTTGTAAGCACTTATCGATGCGATAAGTTATTTTCAGTTATGTAAGGAAATAAGTATCCTTTGTTAGAAACAGTATTAATGACGCTCACCTTGGGTCAGTTTTGGGGTAACCCAAAAGGTCCCGGAGACGCTGTCGGGAGATGTAGGCAGAGTTTTCTGTAATTAGTAGAGATTGTGGTGTTGGTGCAAGGCATCTTTAATAAGTTTTCTTTAAGAGTTTTCTGTTCTGTATGAGCGTTCGAGTTCCCTGGAATTCTCTAGCAGTGAGATAGGGTTTGGAACGAGTAGAGCGAACAAAATTTCTTCCGAAATAGGAAAGATAGTAGCACAGAAGAGATGTCAAGTGTCAGGAGGTAAAAATTTAATTTTTTTGTTCTTTTATATATATTTATTATAATGAATTATTCGAAATAAACCTACGTTTCTATGAATATTGATTTTTTTTGCGGCCCACCCAAAGTTAAACCTTGTTTGCTTGGCCCAAGTTAAGCTTTGAGTTTGACACCCTTGAGCTACACCAATTTTCTTGAACAAAAAAGTCTCAGAATTTAAAATACTTTTAGATGAGGAAAACAACCATATCATTAAGAGAAATCTGGCTCTCAACATTTTGACTGTATAATAATACACAAAGAGAAACAAAGAGGTTGTCCTCTGCTTGATGCAAATAAACATACACACATATATATCGATATGATATATCTGTATATAGTATATATTATTTATTTGTTTGAGACTTTAGTTTCGAAGACTTGGTCTTCATCATCAGTCTTTTTTAATTATAAATGTTGTTTTTCATGGAGTCAATATCGTATGGATATTGAAAATTTGATGTTCCTTCTTCACTGGTGGTCAGCTTAGAACTCTTGTTTCTCTTTGTGAATCAACAACTCTGCTACTCTCGGCAAAACAAAAACTTTTCAATTAATTGTATAATAATATTTTATTATCTTGGTTCAGGTCCATGATTCAAAATAGAACGTAGTGCTTTGCTAACTTTTTTTACTTTCACATTTATATTATATAGAATATAATGTGAAAGTTTTGAGATCGCATGCCTGGTTGATTAAGTTTTTTTTTTCTGATTGTTTTATTCTTTTTGCAAATGTATTCGATTACATAAAATAAATTTTTTTTAAATTTCTGGTTCGTATTATATAGGAAGTTTTAATTTTTCGGATTGTATTTTTTAAATTTTAACCTTGAAATGGTAACTAATGCAGAAGGGAAATCGGGAAATCGGAAATACATTTTAAAAAAGTGTAGTTGAGTGCGAAAGTACAGTGGGTGGCCAAATTATTATACTCATATGATAAATTATAACTTGCATACGTTTTTAAGGGTTTAACTTACTCTACTATTAAACTCATAATATCGTTTCAATTGTTATCTTTATAGGTTTATTAGCTTAGGACAATACAAATTCAATAATATAAATACAATTCAAAATACACAATTTTAATATTTAGTGAATCCTCCATTTCGAGCAATCACATTTTGTATGCGTGCGGTAATGCTGGAAATGCATTTTTTGGCTATTTCTTCAAGTGTATTGTGCCATGCTTTAATAATATTTTCTAACAAGACCCTTTTGTTAGTAATTATTTTATCTTTGGAAATTTCTTTTTTTAGGGGCGCCCATACATTATCGATCGGGTTGAGGTGTGACGATTTGTCAGGGCAATCTCAAAATTATTAGACTAGATTACTAATAGATTTTTTGAAAAGTTTGAATAAAATAAATTTAATTATATGATAATTTATTTATTTAAGGACAATTTAATCAAAGATCTTAATATATTATTATATATATATATTATAGTATGTCAGAAGGTTTCGCCCCATTCTGACATCTATATAATTAAAAATATACTGCTACGCTTAAGTGATACGTTGAAGGATCTAAGAAAGTTCTTCACCGATTTCTTTGAAATTTTCACACAACATTCCATTAAAATACACGAGTGTTTTTATAGATATCACACCGGTGGCATGTAAAAATATTTTTTTTGAGGCAACAACTCCAGGGTAAAAGCAAACAAACAAGATAGCCGATAATAGCTTTTTGGAAATCTTTCAACTGTCAATATTATTTTGGGTTAAGGGAACAATTTTGACAAGTAATATATTTACTGTTTTAATACCTATTCTATAATTATTTGCATTTTCAATTTATTTTCAAAACTATTATTATTTTTTAAAGCATAAGAGTTAGTCACAGCAACATGTGGTAGGGTCAGCTATTATCTATATAACTTTTAACCATAAAACGAGACGCTTCCCGCCAGGGGCTAGGTGACGCCAGGCCGGAGGCCCGGACGTTTGCTAGTATAATATATACATAATAATCTATTAAGATCTTTGATTAAATAGTCCTTAAATAAATAAATTCCCATATAATTAAAATACAGGTAAGAAACTCGGAAGTTGTTGTTTTTTTGAAAAAAAAATTCCGTTCACTTTTTCAAAGAGATAAGACACTCAATTTTTCATATTAAAGTAAAAATCATTTGAGAATAATAATTTGGCCACCCACTGTACATTTCTTCCCCGACCATCTTGTATTTGCAAATCTTAAGGGAAAACGTTACGAGTCTTAAAACAATTTTAAAATTTTTACCTTCACATTATTTTCAGAAAATAAATAAAAATAATAGCATTTTATCTTCATTATTTCATTACACAAATACCATATTTAATATGTTTAATTGAAATAACAAAAATGAACTGAGTTCATTAATATTTTTTTTTTATTTATAGCTCAATTACAAAAAACACCAACCGCACACACAAAATTATCCAGTTGAGTTAATCGTTTGATTCCATTTGATTATTGATCAGATTGCAATATTCCGCTTATCGTTTCAATTTCTATTCTAATTTCTCTATTGACACAGATAGAGAAAGCAAGCCAAACCAATACTTTCTCGAAAGTGCAACTCTCAGCAAACACTTTCATTACGATAATGGCAAAGAAAGAATATGCCCAAAGACAGAGAGAAAGTTTTCTAAAGTCAAATTGGAAAAGAGAGAAATTGGTCTTTGAATCAATTGAGTTTCATTTCTCAGCAAATTCAACCCCCCACCCCCACCCCTTCTTGATCAACCCTTATATAATGCCTGCAGGCGTAGAACATAATTACCATCTTCATTAGATGTTTCGCTTGATTTAGAAACGAGCCTCGTTAAAAATTTATGATATTCCATTAACTTGACTATATAAGTAGGTATTCTTTATAAATTTATTTATATATAAATATCGGCTATGCCTCACAAGATTGCAAATTTATTCAATCAGCACGGAGAAAAATAAATATGAAAATAATTGAAGAAATAATATATTATCACATACTACTAAAACTGCTACTAACCTACTACTTTGTGCCTGCCTCTGGAGTGTGGGTTTCGGGGGGAGGTTCAAGAGGTGGGGGTCCAGGGGTCGTCATGGTCACCAATTTAAATGAAATTATATATATACCAGTATATATATAAATTTAAGGTTTTGTCTGTACAATGGGGTGGGGTGGGGGGGGGGGGCGGGTGCTGAGTAGGTTTCGGGATTGACTCAAATGCTTGAGTTGTCTATCATAAAAGAATTTAGTCTTTTTGATTTTAAGTCGATTCTTCCATGTTTTCAGTAGAGGTTGCCATTAATAGTCAAAACATCAAAAATGAAATAGAATAAGGTTATTCCTCTAGTATTAGATAAGAATCGATCGTTATTTTTGATTTTAAGTCGATTCCTCCATGTTTTCAGCAATGGTTACCAATAATAATCGAAGGGTCAAAAATCTAATGTAGAATTGTTATTCCTCTAGTATTAAATGAGAATCGATCGCTATTTTTGATTTTAAGTCGAATCCTCCATGTCTTCACCAATGGTTATCAATAAAAACCGAAACGTCAAAAATCCAATGTAGAATGGTTATTCCGGGACTGTTAAATGAGAATCGATCATTATTTTTGAATTCAACTCAACATGGACTGCAAATAGCAGGTGATGATATCTGATTAATAATAAAGGAATAAACATATTAATATTTCAAATGAATTTGGATTTTTGACGTTTCGGTTTTTATTGGTAACCATTGCTGAAGACATAGAGGAATCGACTTAAAACCAAAAATAGCCATTGATTCTCATCTAATACTTGAGGAATAACCATTCTATAATTGGATTTTTGATGTTTCGGTTATTATTGTTAACCATTGCTGAAGACATAGAGGAATCGATTTAAAATCAAAAATAGCGATTGATTTTCATCTAGTACTTGAGGAATAACCATTCTATATTGGATTTTTGACATTTCTGTTATTATTAGTAACCATTGCTGTAGACATGGAGGAATCGACTTAAAATCAAAAATAGCCATCGATTCTCATATAATACTCGAGGAATAACAATTTTACATTAGATTTTTGACGCTTCGATTATTATTGGTAACCATTGCTGAAGACATGGAGGAATCGGCTTAAAATCAAAAATAACGATCGATTCTTATCTAATACTAGAGGAATAACCTTATTGCATTCCATTTTTGATGTTTTGACTATTAATGGCAACCTCTACTGAAAACGTGGAAGAATCGACTTAAAATAAAAAAGACTAAATTCTTTTTGGTAAACAACTCAAGTTTGAGTTGCAAGTGATATCTGATATATAATAAAGGAATAAACATATTATTTTTTTATTGTTAAAGGATAAATAATTAATATATCCAGTACACACCAAGCCAGCAAAACATATTAATATTTCAAATGAATTTGGATAAAGTTTAGCAACGATCCGTTGCAGTTTTTTTTCAGTATATACCGTTATTGAATAACTGTTAAGGCGTTAAGGGAATCAGATAGAAAAATTAAACTCTTTTCATCTTGATTAATGGTATTATATTTCTATAATATCTATATAGAATAGGTGGCGCAAAGTGGATGATTTTTTTTTTCAATTTTCGGAGATAAAAGAACCCTGAATAAATGTGAGATGTGGTATTTAATAAAGGCTGGTTTTTTTTAAAGTTATTCAACTAGAGTTGATTCGTTGACTCCCTGGTCTGGCTGTTCTCTCCTCCAACCACTTGGCTTGGCTCCCTCATTCATCCATTCATTCATTCATTTATTCATTCGTGCTTCATGGACAGCTTTTTTTTTAAATTCTCACCCAGTCATGTTCATTTTTCGTCTCATCTATCAGACCAATTAACAATTGAGCCTGCTGGTTAAGGTTTTTTTTTCAAAAGATAAAGAGCCCAAGTGTGATCGCGAACTATCTACATTTTAATTCCCATAAAAACTGAAAATTCTTTCTTCATTCTCATTAAAAAATTAATTAAGAGAGAAATATTTAATGAAATATTTTTTTTTATATTTTATCTCTACCATTTCATTAATACAAATAATAAATTGAAAAGAGTGAATAACATGAGTTTTACGTATCTTCTTCTCTCCTTTAAAGAAATTAAAAGTAAAAATATTTGTTTAAAACATTTTCTTTATAACTTGCTGTTTATTAAATGGGATATTAAAAATATTTTAATTCATAAGATTTCGTTTTGCCGAGAGTAGCAGAGAGTTATTCATTCATAAGGAGAAATCAAAGAGCTTGTCTTCTGCTTGATGCAAATAAACATATAGCTATATAGATACATAAATATTATTATTATTGGTAAATCACTCGTATCCATAATAAGCATTAATTAACAGGAATAGCAGGGAATTGGACAAAAATTAAAAACAGAGTTTTTATTGAATGGGCCAGACGTTTCGTCGATTAATTTCGACTTCCTCAGGGGCTCATTCTATCACTCTTTGTCAAAAGACAATTCCACTACGCGACGAAACATCCTTTAATCTTTTTTATTTAAACTATAATACATTGTTGGCTTATTATTCGCGTAGTGGAATTGTCTTTTGACAAAGAGTGATAGAATGAGCCACTGAGCAAGTCGAAATTAATCGACGAAACGTCTGGCCCATTCAATAAAAACTCTGTTTTTAATTTTTGTCCAATTCCCTGCTATTCCTGTTAATTAATTATTATTATTTATTATACGCTCTAAGGATAGAATAAAATATAAATGTGAAAGTAAAAAGTAAATACAATATTATAAGACATATTTTCTCAATCACATTAAAATTATAATACAGGGAATAAAGACAAAAAAAGACTGAACTTTGGAAAAATTAGGGGAAAGCTGGATTTTTGCATAGACCTTCCTTTCGTGATCCCAAAAGTCCCCATCGATACCTGTGCCGCCACAATTGTTACGCGGAGTCAAAGGTCACAACATTTTAAATCGAATTTGATCGAAAACCGTTAGTCTTACAAAAAAAGTGATTTATGTTTTTTGTAGAAAATTTTTTAAGCTACAAATTTGCTAACCTTTATTTTTTTGATAAAACTGACGGCTAACGAGATTTTCGCGAAAAGCCGTTTTCCGTGAACTTTGACCCCGCGAAACAATTGTAGCCGCACAGGGATCGATGGGGACTTTTGGGATATTGTTTAGAACCACAAAAAAAAAGGCCTATGCAAAAGTCCAGCTTTCCCTAATTTTTCTGAAGTGCTATGTCTTTATTATCTGTACTACATATTATACAAATTATATTTTGAAAATAAAAGATACAAATTAAGAAAAGGAGGAAAAAAATTGTTTTTCTATTCCTTTGTTAAAAATGAAGAAAGTTTTGAACACTACTGTGGAGAGAAGAAGGAAACATTTTATTTGTTTCATTCATTGACCCTTTGAAACCCTGAAGAAGGAGGGAAAAATCCTCCGAAACGTCGGTTTGAAAGGAAAGGAGGAAGGATTCCAATAAATTACACCTTATTTTATATGTGTTAATTTTTTCTTTCCTCACTACCTCTGGGCTGCCTTCCATTACATTCAATTAAAAGATACAAACTTTAAAACTAAATAAAAAGAATAAAATTTTTCTCACATTCATATATAAAGGGTTTGGTGGAATGGATGGATGTTTTTGAAATGAGAATAATTCAGGAGTTTTTTAACTTAGAAAAATTTTTATTTCAAAAAATGAAAGCCTATATTATCATTTAACTGTGAAAAAGTGAAATTCATGAAAATAAGCTGACGTGTTCTGATGTGGCCATCCACTTGACTTTACCATACAACCTGGCCCCTCACTTATATTTAATATTTAATAAAATTATTTATAATCATGTAGGGGAGGGGGTTAGTTTTTGAATTTTTAGACTTCTGGGGGCCCACTGATTATGCATACATCAATTGGTTGAGTTTGGTACAAGGGTCTCTATTTTGATTTTTTGACCCCCCATTTTGGCCGGTTAGTTTTTCCATTTTTAGACTTCTCGGGTCCCACTGATTATGTATACAAAATTTGGTTGAGTTTGGTAAATGGCCAATATTTTCATTTTTTGACCCCCCCCCCATTTTGGGCGGTTAGTTTTTGCATTTTTAGACATCCGGGGTCCCACTGATTATGCATACAAAATTTGGTTGAGTTTGGTACAAGTGCCTATATTTTGATTTTTTGACCCTACACCCCCCCCCCATTTTGGGCGGTTAGTTTTTGCATTTTTAGACTTCTCGGGTCCCACTGATTATGTATACAAAATTTGGTTGAGTTTGGTACAAGAGCCTATATTTTTAATTTTTACCCCCCTCCACCCCCCTTAATTTTGGGTCGATATGCACCAAAATCTAATCAGCTCTTAATCTTAATGGACCAAAACTACTTGTGAAATTTGGTTTCGATATTCACACTAGTTTTTGAGCTAGCTCGTCCTCAAAAATTTGATAAAGCACAGACTAACGAACAACCGGACGGACGGACAGACTAACAGACATTTTGACAAAACAATTATTTTCTCTTTTTGTAGATCGAAATGCCATGGTTTTGCTCAATTTTTCTTATCAAAATAGTTTCAGCCGTTTTTGAGATATTTCGAAAAAAGAAGGAAAAAAATCACTTTTTTTTATTCACGATTACAATACTTGACCATACCCTGTATGGTAAAGTAAAAAAATAATCTTCTGAAATAAATGATAATAAAAAATCGCTTGCATTCTCACAGCAAACTGCTGAAGTTATGCAAAATCTCCTTCATTCAGTTCCTGGACAATAATAAGCTTATAGGGGTGAAAGTGAAGATCTTGGTGTAAAATTCTGAAAACAGTTCAACCACTCGCTCGTTTTCAGACAGATCTCTATGGGCTTTCAATTATTGCTTGTTTCACTCTTTCAACTGCAACTGGTGTCTCCTTACACAGAACTAATGTCTGCATCAGCAATGAATCCCAAACCTCCCCAAAGTGATTTTTCACTTTTAAATGATAATATATAAGCTTTCATTTTTCGCAATACAATTTTTTTTTAAGTTAAAAAACAGCTGAGTTATTCTCATTTCAAAAACACCCATCCATTCCGGCACACCCTATATAACGAATATAAATTTGTATATAAATAATTTATTTGCTAGAGACTTGTTAGTTTAGAAGGCTGATGATAAAGGTTAACTTCATCATCAGCGTTTTTAATTATAAATAATTTATCTGTTATTTCTCATAGCTTCAAATTCCCGATTTGATATAAATAAATTCGTTTTGCTGTAATTGCGTGCTGGCCCCATAAAAAAAAGATTAGTTCGTTACTTGTAACTCTTGAACTTAATTGCAATTAAACATATTTATATACTCGGATATTCCTTCGTTGACCCTTTTAAACCCTGACCGAATCATCAGTTTTTTATTTAAAAAGATGAAAATGATATTTTAATGGAAAATTTGTAGTTTCTATTATCCATGAGCTGTTTTTGCATAAATTCAGCATTGAGTTCTACACACTACTTGCTCTTCAATGTAAATATTTCTATTTATTTTATTTGAACTATTTTAAAATTTAACGAAGCAGATATCTAAATAATTAAACCAATTATTTTACATGAATTAATGTATACATTGTATTTTAGCTTCGACTCCGGAGATCACTTCTCCACCATCGACTGTCCTTGATCACCTTTTTAGTCCTTGTTTTTAATAAGAGGAAAAAACTATTTAAATAAAAAAACCTCTTTTCCGATTTGACTCAATCCGTCTAAATAATTAAATTCCCAAATTTTAATATATAATAACATTTTTCATTAGCTATTAGTGATTTTTAAATTAGGAAAATACAATTAATTAAATCCATCTAAATAATTAAATTCCCAAATTTTAATATATAATAATATTTTTCATTTGCTATTAGTGAGTTTTTAAATTAGGAAAAATACAATTAATTAAAATTAATTAAAAAAAACAAAAAATGAAAAAATTAGGGTTCAACACAGTATTCAAAACTCCAATTACTCTAGGAAAAGATTTAGGTTCAAATAAAAAAGACAAATTACCAAATATAGAAAAAGAAGGGGTTTATAGTTTGAAATGTAAAGATTGCGAAGCGATCTACGTAGGGAAAACAGAGAGGAATCTGAAAATTCGATTAAATGAACATATTAGGGATTTTAAAAATAAAAAGAATGAAAACTCTTTTGCGGAACATTTAAATTCAAACAATCACTCTTTCCCAGAAGGTACAGGATTAGATTAATAAAAGGAGAAAGAAACCCAAAATTAATTAGCGCAATTGAATCGTTAGAAATTTTGAAATCATTCAATAAATATTCAAAACTTTGTTTGAACAGCCAAATTGAATTATCAAATAGCAATTTGCTTAAGATGTTTGCTAACAAAAGATAAAAGAAAAAAGAAAAACAACCCCCCCTTCCATTGTCAGCCTATCTCTTTGTAAAACAAGGAGAAAGGGAAACATATGGTTATATTTGAATGTGAACCAAAAGAATGTCTTTAGTTCTAAGTTGACCACCAGTGAAGAAGGAACATCAAATTTTCGACTCCATGAAAAACAACATTTATAATTAAAAAAGACTGATGATGAAGACCAAGTCTTCGAAACTATAGTCTCAAACAAATAAATAATATATATATATACAGATATATCATCTCGTTATATATGTGTGTATGTTTATTTGCCTCAAGCAGAGGACAACCTCTTTGTTTCTCTTTGTGATTCAACAACTCTGCTACTCTAGGCAAAACAAAAACTTTTCAATTAAAAAAAATGTAATTATAAATTTTTATCGACAACCCACCTGTGAATAATTACTGAACTTTAATTAAGAAAAATCCAATCACACTCAAAGATGAGACCCTGGCACTTCGAAATGTCGGCCCGAAAACCTTCTAACCCGGGATTTTCATCGAAATCGTTAGAGCCGATTTCGAGATACTGGTTTTATATATATATTAATAAGATTTGTTCATTTCATATAATAGAGACTGGAAATAAAATGTCGTTTCAAGTATAGAGATTGGGGCTGGTTGTTTGTCTGTTGATCCTTGCGCCGGGTGTTTTGACTCCGGGCGACAGGGGGCGTTTATTTCAAGAGTTCTTGCTTTCTTCTCTCTCTTGTCTAATTAAAGTTGAACTTTTTCTGCTGACGTGGCAGTTGGTGGACGGGACGGGGGCAGACACCAACACAAACACAAACAGCTTGGTCCGTTTGTCTGTCTGTCTGTCTGTGGGCTTAATACCGCCCCAAAGCTCTTCTCTCTCTCAGCTCTGATGTGCCTTGTCAGCTCGGGAGCAGTAAAAACATCAAGAGGTCACACTTGCGACAGCGATAGTTGTTTTTAAGCTCGCTTTCACTTTTATGATTTGTACACGAAAACATTTTTTTTATTAATCAAATTTAATAAATTAAAATGAGAAAAGGTAGAAAATACCAAAAATTTTATTATATAAATTTAAGGTAGTTGTTTGACCATATGGGTTTTCGTAGGATTTTTTTTAAAATTAGACAGATTATTTTTTAAATACTTCTGCATCGATTGGTGGCAAAACGAAATTTATGAACAATATAGTTCCGGAGATATTAAATTCCAAAGATAGAGTTTTTCAGAATCTTAAACATTGCACTATAGGGGATATCGGAAAGTTTACATACATATTTAATTATAATTAAGAAACTCTTCTTACCTTTGTTATAAAAAACTAAACCAACATTAAATAATAACTAATACATATTTTAAGAAAATTTTAAGTCATAGTTACAACACAGTTCCTGAGATAATAATGAATAAATAATGAAAAATGTATAATGAAAATTTTACACTAAAAACAAGCTGGCAACAACGCCTTTATTTAACCTAAAAACTTGGTTAACTTTAGCAATTTTTTTGACGTTTGTCGTTTCAGCCATTGTCGCAACAGCTTTCAATCGATTTTTAAGCACTTATTGTTTTATAAATCTCCCTTTATAATGCATTTTATCTGACATTTCGATGATAAAATATATACAAGCTCGGACAGTGTTGGAAGATTTGTCAAACGAGCACGGGATTCGCTAATAGTGGTACATAAACAGCAAAAAGTTTTGGGATTATGAATCCTTATTGTCTGTTCTATATACTCTAGCATTAACTTTTTGCTACTACTCGCGATACAACTACCTTAATATCAAATTAGTTAACTGAAGGTTTTCTACATTTGATTCAATCGCGAATCTAATGTAGAAAACCTTCAGTTAATTAATGGCAGTCATCTAACATACATGCTAATAGATCTAGCGCTCTGGACTGGGAGATCGAATATATAACATCTGAGATTTTAAATTCACTTGGTGATCCATCCGAATGTCTAGCGGGCTATACGCGAAATGACGTTGGATTGTAGCTAAGTGGATCACATCTTTTCTCTCTTGGTTCAGACTTGATACTCCGCAGACTCCAATAGCGTAATCCGCAGTAGTCTCGCGAGATAAAAATATCTTTTTTTCAAATCAGCGCGGTCAAAATAATTCTTGTTGACGTATCAATTATTGTTTGATATATTAATGAGTAAATTAAAATTTATCAAATTGTTAGTTGGAATCGTAGGAAACTGGAAGATTAAAATTCAAAACAGAGTTTTACTTTTAATGATTCGGACCTTTTGTCGTTTATTTTTCGACTTCCTCAGCGGATGTTATATTAAATACAATACAATGACAATTAGACAATTACAACACTAGAATTCAGGGATAAAATTTCAATGCTAGGCTTAACTCTAGGGTCTGACCTTTCATGGAATGACCATATCTCAACCACTGCTAAAGCTGCAGCGCGCAAGCTTGGTCTCCTATTTAGGTCTAGACGCTGTTATACTCCCAGTCAACTTCTTATACTGTATAAGGCTCAAATTCGCCCCTGTCTCGAATATGGCTCTCATCTGTGGAGGGGTGCCTCCAAGCATTCTCTTGCTACACTGGATGCAATTCAGAAACTAATAGGAGACCCGGCTCTAACCAACTCACTAGACTCCCTGGCTCACCGAAGAACCGTTTCTGCTCTTTCCCTGTACTACAGATACTATCACGGTGTCTGTTCAGTCGAGCGAATTAATGCCCTCTTTACGAGAAACACGCGGTTTTCTAACGCTCAGCACCCCTTCGCTGTCAAATTGGATAAAAGTCGAACAAGCGCTTTCGCCAACTCTTTTATCCCTATGACCTCCAGAGACTGGAACTCACTCCCTGCCACCATATTTCCCGCGACTTATAACCTTCAGCTATTTAAGACCCGTATCCACAAATACCTTCGACCCTCGCCCAACCCATAAAATTATTTCTTCTTCTTTTCACGATGGAGGGGCCAACCAAGGCCTTTAGGGGTTGCACCTTTTTGGTGTAACTCCTCTCATCATTATCATAAAAAAAACAATGATCTTTAGGTATTTATATTAGGTTTACTCAATTGTACCTCAACAACTACAATTGAGTTGACCCGATTTATAAAAAAGATCATTGATGTAATTGTCTAATTGTCATTTGTGTATTTAATATTACAGCCTCGAGGAAGTCAAAAAATAAACGACGAAACGTTCGACTCATTAAAATTCTGTTTTTAATTTTAATTTTCGAGTTTCCTACGATTCCAACTAACAATTATAAATATGGATTCGATTAACGTTGAAACATTAATATCAAATTGATGGACATTTTTTCAAGACTTGGTACCCTCTACTAAAATTTTGCAGATGATAGGAAAGGGGAATAACTATTCCACTAATAGATTAAAGCCATCCTAGTTAAATAAACTTAGTATATATTACAATTTTTTAATTCTAATATATGTATATATTATTATTGTATATAAATAAATTAATAAATACAAATCGTTTATAAAAAAATCGGAAAACGTTCATTTGAAATCCAAACGTTAATTAAAATTTACATTGATATCGATAGTTATCCCCTCTCCTACCATCTGCAATATATTTAATTAGTCTCCTTAATTAAATCGTGATAGTTATAGAAAAGTAAATTGCATAAAATATGCATTTGAAAATTTCTTAAAGGATTTCTCGTCAAAATATTTCTGTGAATTTTGCCAGGTTGGATTATCTTATCAAGTAAGGGATTCTTTATATATTTATTTCTCAGTTGGTGTTGAAAAACCTGTGAGTCAACATGGACAGACTAGAGCGCAGCCTAACCAATGGTAAAATAAACCACCCTTAATATATACCAATCTACCCTTCTAACCCCTATATTTTATATTATATTCTTAATATATAGGTATACATAAGTATCTTATTTAAATTGATTTTTTTCTCTTTACAAATATGAAAACGTTATAAAACTTGTATATTGTGACGTTTCTAATCCAATCGAGACTTCCTCAAGCTTTAAACTAGGGAATAAATATTGTAATCATAATATAATTTTAACATTCATACAATGTGTATTATCAACTTCAATATCATAATAAATCATAAACAGTACCTATATATTTCTTTTTCCTGATATATAGAAAATAAAAGAATAATAAATATATAGTACAGGGGCGTCCCACAGAAAATATTTTAGTACTAGACCAAAGCTTGGAGACAAATAAATAGATTATTTAAAAATTTAATTTGTGTTTTTTTCACAAGTAGAATACACTAATACAGTGTGCTAAAATACAAAAACACATTCAGTACATTAAACATTGTTTAGTGATGCCGGGCCGGAAGTCATAATTTTTCCAGAATATTTTATTCTATCTCAAGGGTGGGGGGACTCTTTTTTCCTCCCTCACTGGACTCCCATGATATATGGTATACCTTTTATCATTTATTAATTGATAAGCCTAATATTGAATTTATGGTAAATATTTGAAATTTTTTGCTCATTGTGTTTAAAACTGTCTGAAACGTGGAATTTTTTTTTTCTATCTGTATGTCTGGATTCAAATACTTAACAACAAAAAGTCAGAGTGGAGAGCCTCATTGATTTTTCTTCATGAATCAACAACTCTGCTATTCAAAGAAAAATCTTTTCAATATAAATCTAGTCGTTTTAGTGCTTCATTTTTTTTAAAATTATACTTTAATTTCAAATCTTTCTACACTTTTTCCAATTTTATTTCAGAAAATATTAAGTTATATTTATTTGCACCAAATTTTCTCTGGAGAGAGACGGACTGGTAGAAATTTTTAATTGAAAGTAGTGAAACGCAGCCCAGGGGTAGTGCGGAAAGAAAAAATTAACACATATCCAAATAAGGTTTAATTTTATTGGATTCCCTCTTCCTTTCCCTTCAAACCGACGTTTCGGAAGATTCTTCCCTCCTTCTACAGGGCTTCAAGGGGTTGAAGGAAGCATATACACCTATAATCTTCAAGCCTTCAAAACCGGGGTACATAGACACCTACGTCTACACCCTCTCACTTAATCAACTTTCCCTTCTCTTCGGTAATGCAAGGGTCTTTCGAGATCCATAGGAGCTGCATCTTTACTGGTGCACCCCTTCTTGCATTCGATTGCATTAAAAAAAAAAAAAATATAAAATTCAAATTTCTTTGTCAAGACCCCTTGAAACCCTGAATAAGGAGGGAAGAATCCTCCGAAACGTCGGTTTGAAGGGAAAGGAGGAGGGAATCGAATAAATTACACCTTAGGATATGTATTAATTTTTTTCTTTCTTCACTACCCCTGGGCTGCCTTCCATTACTTTCAATTAAAAATATCAAATTAATTTCAGAAAATCACAATTGTATTTCAGATATAACATATATAAACAACTGTAACTTAACAATTGATATTTTCTGAAATTCAATTGAAAATTCTGAAATACAATTGTGAATTTCTGAAATTGAATTGAGATTTTTGAAATACAATCGTGATTTTCTAATATTCAATTGAGAATTCTGAATACATATAAAAAAAGGTGTAGTTTTATCAAAATTTCCCAAAATTGGCTCTAGAGAATTTGATAAATAAAAAATCTCCCTAACAAGGGACGAATTTCAAATTACGAATACTTTTTCTTATCTTATTTGTTTTATTAAATAAATTTATTTAATCAAATCTGCCAAAACACATTCTGTAATAGAAAAGATTCGACCTTTGTTAGAGAGCAAACTTTTTTTTATTAAATTTTACTAAATATTTTTGTAATTGCATTTTCTAGAGGCCAGTGACGTTTTCATGTCTGAACAAGCACAAGGCGAGCGAGCATACCTACCTCGACTTCTCAACCAGTTGCAAAGTAAGTAACCAACAATCCATTCCAGACATTCCTTTATGCTTTAGATCACAGCTATTTCAATTTCTTAACTATTTTAAGAAAAATTTGATCTTGCAAATAAACGTAGTAAAAATGCTAAGCCATCAGACAAACCTTTTGTTTTTACCTGAACTAGCTTTAAAAGAAAATGAATTTTGAATTCTCTAATATTTTATAAATTATTTGATTTTATTTGATCGAAAATACGTAGTGATTTTAGATTTGAGATTATTTTACACTTTGTTTTGGAACATTTTTACCGCTATTTAAGCTCTTTTGTTGTGCAATTTAATTTAATTTGCTGGAAAATGTTGTCTGCTTTAATCCCCTTATTTAGTATTTACGAATATTTCACTCCTTTCTGAAAATAGGTAATTCGAGAAAAATGTGAAAATTACAGTTACGATGAATTAGTAATTTTAAATGATAAATAACTAAATCTAATATTCATTTCGATTTAATATTTTCTTATTTAGAATCAAAAGGCCGTCCCTAGAATAATTGAAATTAAGAAACTAATATAGTCTAGTCTGAAACAGGTCTGAACTTGTATTTCGTGTGCTTGCAATGCTTTAGTTCTAAAGGAAGAAAGATAATTCTATCCGTGCCCTTTTTAGTAATTGCTCACCCGCATCTTATATTATTAAATGAGCAATTCTTGTATATAACTTGTATATAAATGTTATAAATATATAATCGGTTTTTCAAAAACGGCAATAACGATTTTTTTTAAAAATTGCTGTACTTATCAAGTGTCATGAGTTATTAGTCGTGTTTATATTTTAATCCGATTGAAATAAAGGAAGATGGTGTAAATTAGTCATGTTGAAAAATAAATATTTTAATCATTCATATCTCGTCTTCGGAAATTCGCATAGCCTTGAAATTTTAAACTTAAGCTACTTAGAGGCTATAAGAAGTATCAACAGATTTTGGTTAAAATAGAAGTACCGGAAGTTGATGTTTACATACGTAAGAATGTACCTCCCATGCGTTTCACAACCATAAATCTCAGAGCTACGAAATTCGAAACTTAAGCTCGATATAGGCTAGAAGGTGTACAGCAAGTTTTTGCTTGAAAACAGAACACCGGAAGTGGACATTTACATAAAAGATTTTTTTTTCAAAAACGGCAATAACATTTTTTTAAAAATTGGTGTACTTTTAATCCGATTGAAATAAAGGAAGGGGTTGTAAATTAGGAATGTCGTAAAATAAATATTTTAATCATTCATATTACGTCTTTGATAAGTCGCAAAGCCTTGAACTTGGAAACAAACTATTTAGTGGCAAAAAGTTACCGAGCATCGCTCCAAGCACTATTTATTAAATAACAAAAAAGTGAAAACTTATTTACGCTATAGATGCCCTAATGAGTAATTAAAAATAAACATAAATATAATTCGTTCATTTATGCCAATATTATATGTATTATATATATATATAATTAAATCTCAATAAAATCATTCAAAAATTATGTTTTCTGCATTTTTGAACCAGAAGTTCTATAGCTGAAAGCTCAAAATATAATCAATTCTCTGCATTGAAAATACAAAAATTTTGCCACAAGAAAAATTTTCTAAGACTTTTTGTTTTTAAGTTATTGTAAATATCTAAATCCAAACAGACAGAAAAAAATCATGGTTGAAAATGATTTTTCACTACGTTTCAGACATTTTTCAATACATTGAGAAAAAAATAATATGCTCTCAGCAGGCTTAGTACCGAGTAATTTAATATAATCAATAATTGAAATATTTGGCAGATTTTAATGTTTTTATATATTAGATTTGAGGATTGCCTTTTATTTGCCGAACGATTTCCCGTCTAGTAGATCTGTCGAACTGGTTGCATAAGCAGAGATTAGCAGGCGCTCCCATCTTTAGATCAATATACTGAATTAATAGAAAGATTTGACTTAGATAATAGCAGTGCGATATATTTATATAATTTATTTATTTATTTATTGACTATATAACTAACTATAACAACAAAAATATTTTACCTCGATCCAATCGGGTATTTGAACCCAACTGTTCAATAAATAATATATTCTTCAAGCGAGGCGAATTTGCAATTTATATTATATTATCTATACCAAAATATGATATTAGACTTGGAATTATTTATTTTAATATTTTAAATATAAAATTTAAATATTGGTTTAGTGCACATCATATGATTTTCTGTTGGGCTGCAGATTGAAAATCCCTGTCTTAGCTAATACATATTTCTTTGATTTTATCGTGATAGTTATATAACAACTTGCCCTGCGGGTTGGGCGTAGATAAGACCCGCAGTACTCCCTGCTTGTTGCAAGAAGTGACTAATAGGGAAAGGGTGAATGGCCCTTCAGCCTTGATCGACTAGAGGAAAAACCCTATACGAATTAGGAGCCCCTTTAGGCGCATGAGGACCAGACTTGTTCCTCCAGCGGCAGCTTCTGAATTCTGGATGACTCCAGACGTGTTGTCCCTCCTTCACTCTGGACTCCATCAGTTCGAACGAGAGGGCGTATCGGAACTGGCTAGCCTTTATTTCCATAGATAGAGCCAAGGCAGAGGCGTTTGGTAATGAGACATCTGTGTTCCTGGTCCATCTTCACTGTCGTTTTAGTACACGCGCTATTAATACGGAACTATTAATACATTATAGAGCATGCAAGTAGTAGTCTCAGTTATAGAGGTTCATGAGTGAAAAATAACTTTCTCTTATAGAGGTTTCTGTTTCTCACTTATAGAGGTTTTAGAGAGTTAAGAATACGGGACTTGGCAAATACTCTCACTTATAGAGTTTTTTCGCTTACCCAGTTCTCACTCACTCAGGTTTGACTGTATATATAACAACATTGTTTTCTATATCTATTTCTCCACCTATTGTTGTTTCTTTCCCCTTGCATTTATCTGTGGGACTTTGTTGTTTCCTTTGAAAATTTCCGGCCTGTTTTATTGCGGGGGCGGAGAGGTCTATCTGCTTTTCATTAGATAATTAAGTAGCTGTAGGGACGGACGGTCACTTCATTTAAACTCTTCATCAGGTGTTTTTCTTTCCCATCTTTTGTAGTCCAAGTTGCGCCAACTGTCTGTCCCTCGCCCATTTGTTTTTGTTTGCAACATACCCGATTAAAGAAGCTACACAACAACAAAAACAAATAAACAAAACACGCCTTGTTTCGATAGATTCCCGCTTTGTTTTGTTCAGGCAATTCCACCCCCACCGCCGCCCTCCTGCTGACTTGAACATTTCCTTCCGGTTCAGCCCTGGGTGTTTTTTTTACACCCTTCCTTTGTTGTTCCTTTTAATTATTTCGCAAAAACAAAACAAAAAAAAAACAACGCAATTGGTATTAGATTTAAAACCAATGTAAAGTTTTATTAAATTAAAATCTGATTAAAATAGCAAACCGTAAAATAATAAAATTGTTTCCACAGGATGTTTTTTTTTTTTTTTAATTTTTAATTATTCGGGGTTGTGTTTTTTTCCTCAGTTTATTTGTTAATTTTATTTTTTTTATATACTTCAAAAAATACCTGGAGGTAAAAAATGTAATTTTATCAGATTCATAAAGGAAACAAAAGTAGAAGAAATTAAGCTTAAAAGTGGGTGTTTAGAAAATATTTCCATATAATAAATACAATATTTTATAAAATAAATTCAAAACGTTTATTAAAAATTTCAAATGTTTCGGGAGAAATTAATTCCCCCTTTATCAATTAAATCAAATAAAATATTTCTAATTAAAGTCTCATGATGAATAAATGATATATATACAGTGAAACCCCTCAAATCTGAACTGATTGGGGCTGTAGTCTGTTTGGATTAGCCGAAAGCAACTTCGAGAATTGAAGATAACTGCTATCAAGTGAAAGATTAAGTGATATTTTGTTTGTTTCTATAATTATTTCAATGATTTTGCAAGGTGATTAACCTAATGAAATTTCAATAACCAACTTTTAGCGTTTTTCAATCCTGGATGACATAAGTATGTAGACACATTTACACTTTGTTAGGTATGCTAAATTGTTTTTTTTTTTTTTTTTTTTAATGATATTGATGTGAGAAGGAGATACACCAGAAGGTCCATCCCCTAAAGTCCTGTATGGGCTGGCCCCTCCATCGTGAAAAGAACAGAGTAGAAGGAAAAGAAGCCGGGATCACGAGCCAAATCTCAGAAAGTTAGATATAGTCCAATTTACTAAGTTTTTAGGGGCTTCGAGCAGTGGTAAATTCTCCGCTCGATAAATTAGGTTAAATTTGTCTCCCACTTAATTTTTATTACCAGACCCTATACTTACAGAAAAAATGTCTGGGTATAGCCGGGAATCGAACCCGAGACCTCCGGGTTGCCAGCCAGTTATTCTGACCATTACACCAGGGAGGTGGACAACTGTACTTCTTTGTTAATTTTTCAACTAATTATGTAAAATAAGGTTATAATGTAGAATATATACATAATTGTTTTATGACTAAATAAATAAATTTCTTTTTGCTTTCGGATTTGAAGGGTTTCACTTTATATGTATATGGTATACATTTACATTTGGAATATATATACGTTGCAGTAAAACCCTGTTTTTAGTAATAACGGGTTCTTACTAGTTAAAACAGGTTTTACTGAATACCTTTGTGGCAACTAGAATTTACTGATGTTGGTTGAGTTTGGTTCAAAGGTCTAGAAACTTCATTTTTGACCTTTCGTCTCATTTTGGGTGTTTATGTTGAAGATATTTTAAACGAAAATGTCAAAAATTACATCCTCTACAACTTTGCTTCTAATTTTTGACATTTTCCTTTAATATATTTTGAAAATAAACACCCAAAATGAAGGGAAGGTCAAAAATGAAGATTCTAGACCTTTGAACTAAACTCAATTAACATCGGTAAATTCTAGTTGCTCATAAAGGTATTCAGTGAAACGCGTTTTAACTAGTAAGAACCCAGTTTACTGCAAGATATATACTCTATGTACCAGTGGCATGCGGTCCATGGATGCTGTGGATACGGCGCATCCCCAAAATTTCAAAAACATTCAGAGTATGAATTTTTATTTAAATCACACATAATTAATCATAATTATTTATTGAACACAAACAAATAATACAATATAACTACTAATCAAATTAATCACAAAAATAAAAGCTTCAACAGCTTCATTACTAATAAACATTCAGAGTATTTTCATATCGTCTCATAAACAATCTACTGTTAAATTTGAAAAATAATGTGAAATTCTATGAGTCGAAGAAATTTGCAAAAAGAATCGAAGAATAAAATAAAATTTAAAAGAAATCAATGGTTGGTTTGGACAGGACCCCTGGTTGAAAAGTCACCCTCCGCCATTGATATGTATACCTAATATATGTTTATTTGCATAAAGCAGAGGACAACCTCATTGATTTTTTTATAAATTATTTTTATTTCAATGCAGTTGAACATGAAATTCTGATTAATGAAAAACACAAACTTGAAAACCCACTGAATTAGAAAATATATTTTTTATTATTTAAATTATTATTTGTTTTTTCTGTTCCAAGTTTTAGACTTTTAAGGCTTTCTTAGTAGTTAACTTTTAGTTTAGAAAATGATAAAAAAGATTATATTATATATATAACGCCGTCAAACGTTTTTTTGTCTTTTTTCTTTCCTTTAACCATAAAATGACGATTTATTTGAATGTTGTTCCTTCTCTGGTTTAATTCGATTATTCGAAACGGTTGAACTATAAAAACAGGCAGCCTGTGTGTCTGTCTGTTCAGGGGAGAGGGCAATTAAAATGAATCACTGGTAAAACATAGGTAAAGAAAAAAAAAGTATAAACTTTGCGATTGTTCTTTGTGTGTTTCTTCATGAGAATAGATTATTATAACACGAGGTTAGAATAAATCGTAATCTGGATTTCAGGGGAGGGATTTTCCAAACTCTTCCACCAATTCCGGTGAGTGTATTGTCTAACAAAAAAGTTTAAGGTAAAAATAAAAAAGAGAATTTAGTTAAAGTGCCATGCATCTTGTGTGGGGGTGGAAGTGAGAGCTGAGCGGGTGACCTCTGGGGGTGGCAACCACCCTTTTTTGCCACCCCAAATGGACAAAGTTTGTTTCTGTTGGCGATTTGTGATGGTAAATCTTCATTTTTCGACTTTTCTCTACTGCGAAGGAGAAATTTTTTACTAAAAGAACTCGTAGATTTTTATAGAAAATTGATATAAAAGAGAGGGTGGGTCGGGGGGGGGGCATTCAAGAATAAATTAGCTTAACTTGTTTGTTTTTGCTCTTTTCTTGTTTACGTTTGTTCACGTTTGTCCATCATGTGTGTGTAAGTTTGAGTTTTAATAAAACGACAATGACAACAACGGTTGTTTTGTTTTTATATTTGTGTGTTTTATTATTTGGAAACAAGTCAAAATATTTTCATAAACTTAGCTTGAGTATTTTATTAGTAAAAAAAAAAAAAAAAAAAAAATTGTCTTCTTTTTATTTTACTGAGGGTTATTTAAAATAACTCTAAAACAAAAGAGTTATAGATATTTTATATTGCAAAAGTTGTTGGTCTTTTTATATCAATAAGACAACATATGCAAAATTTGGTAAATGAAACGTTTAAAAGAAGGGGTTCTCATCCGCGGGTGAATTTCTCTCAAAGGGAAGTTTTAAGGGTTTTTTTCGGGGGAAGGAGGAATTCGGATCAATATTCAAACGATCTGTATATATAAGCCATTGTCAGACAGTACCCGTGGCGCGGCAGGGTGAATATGTGAGAGAATAAGCAACTAATATTAAATGACAGTTGTTATATTGTCAAATTTTACAAATAAAACATATCTATTCTCTATATTATATATATCTATATATTAATATATTCCTCTATATATTGAAATTATTAGATTTACGCCGTGTCTCATTTGAAATTTTAGTAGACAAATTTGATAATTTTAAATATATTAATATAAAATTTAATTTTTGTAAATCAATTCTTTGCGAAAATTAATTTTTTTAGATTAAGAAAAAATATAAATTCTTAAAAAATTTTAGTAGACAAATTGTTTTAAAATATACCTATATTATATATATTTGCAATTTATAATACAAGTTTTAATTGAAGATCATAGTTTAATGGGATAATGAGATTAATTCTTAATTTATGCACAAGTCATTGTTGTTATAGATAATTAATTTTAAAAATTATTACTATATAATTAATTTGGGAGGAACGCATTTTTAGATGAATTTAAATATTTAAATGCATTATTAAAAAAGTTCCAACAAATCAGAGACTTCGAGAGAAATGGTTGCATGTACTTAATAAAGTATTTGCCAAGTATTTAATTATATTTTTTCATCTTTCTTTGATCAATATTCATTATTCAAAAATATTTTTTCAAACATATATTTACGGAGGTCTAATAATCACATCTCGAGACGCTGCCTGCCGGGCTACCAGCCCGGAGGGCCGAGCAGTGCCGGGCGTGCCGTAGGCATGCCAGGTACTGCTCGTTGTATTATATATAAAAAGACCTAATCGCTAAAATTTTAAGTACAAGAAAGGAATTTATTAAAAATATTAATTTTATAAATGATAAGTATAAATTTTAATCAACAAAAATACAATTAAGAAAAGGTCCCATTTCGTATTATTTTCTAATTTATCGAGGTATTAAAAAAATGTCTGAGCCCCCTCATCCACACACGACTCCCCGAGGTAGAAGTGAAACTTTTGAGTTTTTAAAAACCCACTAATAGTTCGAGACAAGTAAAAGATTATAAAAATTAGGCAATAAAAATTATACTTTTAAAACCCACTAATTGCTTATGACAAATGAAATTTATTTAGATTAGGAAATTTAAATTATTCTTTTAAAATAAAGGCTCGTCTTTTCATTTCCACTCTATTAGGTCATTTCCCCTTTATTGTAACAAAAAAAATTCAAACAGATAGGTCGATAAAGAAGTTTCACTTCAAAAATTGTAAAAATTTTGTTTTTAATTTTTTTTGAGAATCATTTAATTTCCAAGACAATCTCAATCATTGTCTATTTTCACAATATTTATTTGTTTTTGTTGAGAGGCGGACCGTGAATTTGTGGGGCCCTGGGCTAACACTGCTTGGGGGCATAACTAATTTATCAAACTAAATTGCCATTTTGTCAAAAAACTGTTTTCTATAATGATGAATACGGAATAGGAAAAAAATTGGAAAATAAAATAAATATTTTATTTATTTAACATGACTTAGATACACAAATAGCAACTTATTGCAAAAGAAATTAATAGGTTGTCGTATAGTTATGTTGCATAATTTATCGCTACCTTTCTGCATTTCTTCGATGCAAAAACTCCATTATTTGGTCATCACATTTTAAGTCCTTTGTCACAATTATGGCAGCACTATTTATGGAATGAACTTTTGTTTTTATTTTGCTTTTCGGCCCTTCTAGCCTCAGCCAATTTACGATACTATTATTTAATTATGTCTTCTATGTAGGGATCAGATTTTTAGTCGATTGCCTCGAGTCGGATTCGAACCCGGTGTTGTGCCGTCGAGAATTTTTTCACCTAAAATATAAATATAATGGCTCTTAAGGGTAATATTTTTGGCGGCCGGCTTCCCTTTTGATCTCTGAATGTGACTCGTTTAACAATGGGTAAAGGATTTTACAAACTGTCTGGAGGACGTTAATGTCAGAATGGCTCTTAACACATGGTGTCGATTGTAATAATAGTCATTTTTGCGGGGAGAATTTCTAGAAATGGGGGGGCTCAATGATGTTAGGACACCGCCCCGCTAATTAAGAATTTGGCCTATGAGAAGTAATTTTAAAATTTGGACTCTTCAGGCGGGTTTGAGTCGTGTCAGGAGAGTAGAGTTCTAATTTGAAATAGCCCATTTGGGGTGGTCAGTTGTCAATTGGAGTTGAGAGACTTGAAAGTTTTAAGCTCATCCAGCCATCAGCATGGAGAAATGTAAATTTATAAAATAACTTATCAAAAATCAATATTAAAAATACTCTTTCTTCAAATACATCTCTCCTACTTCAGTTACCATCAAATCAGCATCAGGCTGTTAACAGGTCGAAATCGCTTGCGGCACGTTGCCAAACCTTTCTGCGGGAGCTTCTTCTGAGATAAATCGCCACCATCGCCAACTTCTTTCTCTGGTCAAGTAGGGTTGCAACCAAAATCCCACAGATGTTGTCGTAACTTTTACCGGGTTCACTTGGTCTAGCTGGCTTGTACGCTAACCGCTAGACTAACCCGACCCCAAGGAAAGAACTGATAAATAATTTAGTGCATTGTCGACATTGTTGTCTTATATTTGTTTTCTATATACTTCATTTTAATTCACAATATTGTCCACTGACTTTAAGGGGGCTGAGGGCCCTTATATCCTTGGGTCCCTGGACTGCAGCCCAAAAAGCCTATATATAGATCCGCCCCCTGTTCTTGTTTCTTTATATTATTTATTTTTTAAAGCAACTAATTTCCCCTGATAAAGGGAGATTTCTCCTGAAAAGTTTGTATTTCTAATAAACGTTTTGAGAGTGTTTTATAAAAGAACTGTATTTATATATTTTTTATACTACAGGTATATTTATTTTCATCAAACAGAGGAACACCTTATTGGATTTTTAATATGATATAATAACTGGAAATTTAATTGTACATCTAATTTCTTAAATAGTCATTAATACTACCAAGAATGTTCAAAAAAATGTGGGTTCCAAATAAATTATAGAGAAAGTTCTAGTGGGCAACCTGAAGCAGGATTTATTTTATGAACAATAGTACTTAATGAGCAAAAGAGAGCAGGCCCGGATCAAATAGCTGCGGGGTCCGATTGAATTTTTTTGCGGGGCCTCTCTATATATTAAATATTTAAATAAAATTCGAATTCAGTATATATATATTTATATAAATATATCAAATGTCATGGATCATCAGATAGGTAAACTTCTACATAAATTAAAAAATAAAAATGCTCAAATACAATAACATTTATTGAATATAAATTTACATCACCGAATATGAATACATGAATTTACATATTTCTAAGTTTTTGTTCTCTAAATTCTTCTAAAATTGTTTAAAAATCTAATTTCATTGCCTCTTCACTTTCAATCGACATAATTACTAAACTATTTAATCTATCCTGATTCATTGTCGATCTCAGATAATTTTTTATTAGTTTAAGCCTGGAAAATGATCTCTCTGCCAGAAGCAACGCTTACTGGAATTGTTAAGAATATTCGGAGAACAATAAACAAGTTTAGAAATGCCGTTGCTATATCATTATCCGATAAAAATTTGAACATTTTAAACCGATTTTCCAGCAATGCGAACTTAAAATAAATATATTTTTAATTATTTGAATAATTCATAATATATCCATTATCGTCAAAAGCAATTTGCTTTAAATTTAGAAAAAAATTTTGTTCATTTTGATGGTAACGCGGGGCCCTTTCAAATGCGGGGGCCCGATTGGGCCCAATCACTCCAATCGCCCTTTATCCTGCCCTGAAAGAGAGCTATGTAGTAAAATTTATTCAATAAATCATGCACAATATGCGCATCAGTGCATGCAGCGTTGCCTTTTAAAACTTTTTCAGTTAGCCTTTTATTTATTTGTTTCCGGTTTGAAAATTATAGACCACAAAACTCGGAAAATAATTTTCGAATAGCTAATGAACAAATTTAACACCTGACCCGTGATATATTGCAATATTCAAAAGGTGAATATTGATAATGAACAAATAGAGCTATGCGATTCTGATTACTGTTCTAAATGCATATTTAAAGACAAAACCATGAAGATCAAAGCGAATGGCGTTGTCACCAGCCGTGTCTTCCGCAAACAAGCACTTCATTATTTGCACAAGCTTGTAGAGAAATTCCCTTGTGGTTGGACACGAGACACGACATTCTATGGTACAAAGCTCCCTTGTTAACTATTGCCTGGTTATTTCGCTATTATCTTACATTCTTTGTGTTATTGTAACTCGACATGCCATCTAAGGTACTGATTATTTTTTTACATTTCCATATCAAAAGTATTTCTTAACACGATTTGGACAGATAATCAATCAGATTAGTTAAGGTATATATTTTTATTAATCATCGATTTGGCAAAATAATTCAACATAATATTTATTAGATAAGTAGCTGGCAAAGCTTATAATTATTATGATTGAATTTATCCAAGGTTGCATTCTGAATAAGATATGGAACCTCATCTTAAAAAAAATAAAACCGACTTCAAAAAAACTAAATGCAACAAATAAAATAATAAGAACTCAAAAATCAAATAAAATACACTAAAAGGTATAAAATAATTATCTAATTTAGTTACAACTAAACGACGAAATATTAACATGAAATTACTTTTTGAAGTCGGTGCCAAACATATACATTTTATGAATCGAACTCGACGGATCTTACATAGTACGTTTGGCGAGTAATAAAGACAACATCGCGTAAGCTAGCTTTTATAGTTTGTTTGGAACCGACTTCAAAAAGTGATTTCATGTTAATATATCGTCGTTTAGTTGTAACTAAATTAGATAATTATTTTATACCTTTTAGTGCATTTTATTTGATTTTTGAGTTCTTATTATTTTATTTGTTGCATTTAGTTTTTTTAAAGTCGGTTTTTTTTTCTAAAAATTATTTTTATTTTTCTCTTTTAGTGATGTTATTAATAGTGACTTAATAGAATACCTTCCATGCATCTGGTAAGAGAAAGCGTAGGGTGAATGAAACAGAAAATGATAATAAAATTCAATTCTTAAATAGAGAAATTATCTCGAAACGTTAGCAGGTTTTAAAAGAATGTTTTAAGATTTTTTTTATATTATAAAAGATTTTATTTATTATAATTTCGATTATTTGCTCATAAGAATTGGAGATTTACGTTATTTAGTCATTGATCATATGATCAGAACTTGACAAAATTAATATGGGACCACCCCTAAGGTACCCTCTTTTAATAAAAAAATAATCATCGAAATCGTTCCACTTTGCAAAATGTTCTCGCTGAACATATATAAAATAAATAAATAGTTAGGTATCTTGACTATTTTTGAGCTATACTGATCCAAACGCAGAAAGAATCATTAAAATAGGTTAATAAACAAAGAAGTTGTGCCTGAACAAACATAACATCCAATACCAATGAAATTTATATTTTTACCAATCGGAAACTATACTGAACCCAAAAAAATCATCAAAATCGGTTCACAATTGACGAAGATATGAGGTAATATAGACAAAAAAAAAAAAATCAGTCTAATTGAGAACCTCCTCCTTTTTTTAAGTCGGTTAAAAATCTAACTTCAATCCCAAGTAAATATTATAAACAATAAAACTTATAGATGTAAAAATCATATAAACCTTTAGATAAATTAATTTGTCAATGTTTACATTTTATGGTTTTCAAAACATGTACTACTCAATCCGATATAGATATGGTGCTGGACTTGATAGTATCCAGATTTTTTACTTGACTGTATTTATAGCCTGTATGGGGGCGCCCCTAAATTACGGGAGGCAATTTTTCGACTCGATTTGCCCCCCTATATTTTTTTCCAAACTAGGTCTTTACTTTGAGGAGTTACGTGTAAAATTTCAACTCAATCGGTCAAGCTCCAGAGATAAATTATTTAGAAGAAAAAATGGTGGATAGCTGGTAAAAGCAGCGTTTCCAGCAGTGGCGTGCGGTCCATGGATGCGGCGCATCCATAAAATTTCAAACATTTAGAGTATTTTAATAAATATCGACTTCAAAATTTCAAGGAGGATCTTTAAATTTTTAAATTATTATGCGTTATTTCAAATATTTCTATAAAAACATTTTTTGTTTTGAAAAGTATATTGGTTCTTGAAATGAAATAAAATTATTCATTAGTTTCAAGGAGAAATTTAAATGAATGTTTTTCCGAAAAGGGTGCCGATAGAAGGTTTGATGTCCCTGCCTGGTGTATCTCAAAGACAAGTTCAGACGAGTTTTAGTCGAATAAAAATTGTTCTCGCTGAGGAACTATTAAAATAGTAATAATACAAAAAAGGAATAAATAAAGATGATTCGAGAATCTCTGGACTAATCCACTTCTAAGATCTCTCAATTTATAAGATCGGAAATAACTAAGAGTACTATAGACAAGTCATAGCTTGCTTATAGCAATAGAATTAGGAGAAATTTAAGATTTTCTAATAGGACCGGCTGATTAATTGTGGAATATGGTCGATTTCCATTTTTGGGACAGTGTATTTTAATTCAGAAGATTTAATTTCTGACTCCTACCCTCACTCACACAAAGCAGTATCCATTTGGGGAGAAGGTCCCAAAATATATTTTTTAAAAATCTTATGTTAAATTTGAAAAATAATAACAAGTACTTTTTTGGACAACATCCCCTGTTTGAAAAGTCACCAACCGCTAATGATTTCCAGTTATATTTTTTGATAAACTGTTTCTTTATTTTGATCCATGATAATATATATATATCACTCTGAATTAACTCCATGCCTTACACATACACCTTGTATATCGAATTTTGAGCTTTGAGTGCTTTACTTACTTCATTTAATATTTAAGAATGTGTAACACAATTCTGAAGATAGGTATTAATTATAAAATGAAATTTATCATAATTAATAATTGAAAATTATTAGATATATTTTGGTCTTTATATTAGATTTGAGGGTTGTCTTTTATTTGCCTAACGATTTCCTGTCTAGTAGATCTGATTTTATTACTTAAGAAGTGATTCGCCAGACGCTCTCATCTTTAGATCAATATTCTGAATTAATGGAAAGTCTTAACTTAAGAATGGATAGATTAAATACTTCTCAAAACAGCGAGAATTAATTGATATATTTTACAATTATTCATAAGATTATATATTTGAAACCCCAAGCGAAATTTGCAAGCTTTAGATGAAATAGTTGGCATTTATTATATTAAGTAGATATTTTTCTTTGTGGCTAGTTATTGGGCACTTGGACTTGAAATAAAAAAATGAGATAGTTTTTAAGGAATTTGGTGTTGGTACTTGGTGAAACATATTTTAAAATTATTGGATAAAAAATACTTGGTAGGTTTCACATTAAGATATAAAAAATAAAACGAATTTATTTTTGGAGAATCTTTAATCTCGATATATATATTTCGGGTGACTAACCCATCTTCAGGAGCAACAGAAAGTAACTGTTACTGTTAGTCACCCGAAATATATATATATATCGAGATTAAAGATTCTCCAAAAATAAATTCGTTTTATTTTTTATATCTTAATGTGAAATCTACCAAGTATTTTTTATCCAATAATTTAAAAAAAATGAGAAGTTATATTTTCGAAATATTGCGTGGTATATTTTTCTGCTCCCTCAGGCAATATTTGAACTTATAATAACCTTCTCGTAAAAAGTGATATATATAGATCATTATACCGTATGTCGATCAAAATTCAGCAAAACAATGACATTTTTTTTAAATCAAAATGTTGAGAGAAGGAGTTACACCAAAAATGTGCAACCCCTAAAGGCCTGGGTTGGCACAATATTTAAGAAAAACACAATTCTATTATAAGACCTAACTAATACAGATAATAATATTAATAAAAAAATATTAATATTATTATCTATATAGCCTTATAATACGATTGTGTTTTTCTTAAAAAAAGTGTAAAAAGAAAAGGATGTCATTGTTTTGCTGAATTTTGATCAACATACAGTGTAATGATCTATATATTTCTTTTACGAGGAGGTTAAGTTCAAATATTTATTGCCTGAGGAAGTAGAAAAATATACTACGAAAAGTAACAACATTTCGAAAATTTAACTTCTAATTTTATTTCAAGCCCAAGTACCCAATAACCAGCCACAAAGAAAAATATTCATCATGGGCGATAACAACACTAAATTAAGTAGGTAGTTTATGTATTTCTTGAAAATAAATAGAAAATATTTATACTGACTTTACTGATATATTTTTGACATTTTTGAAATGTTTTAATTATAATTATATGCCATAGATAAATGGTAATTTCAACCAAAAACTTTTTGCCAAAATTATTTAAGTATATCATTTATTACCTCGAAAGCGGTGTAGGTTTTAAGTGAAACATTATTAATAAATGAATAGTAAATATATATAATTTAATTTGTAATCCTAATATTTTAAAATGGTGGATATCTATAAAGGACGTTCCCTAATATAGCTCAGATGGAGTTCGCTCTTTCCCCTACTCTCAGATGGGCAGAAAGGCAAAAATCCTTTCACTACGTCAACATTGCATTCTTACCGACGTTAAAGGACAAAGAATAAAAAAAAAACATTTCATGAAACAGCTCAAAGCAAAATTCCAGATGAGAACAGTAAAGTTAGGTTGAGAGAATTAGCTAAAAATCTCAAATGCACCAGCTGCAGAAGTTTTTTAGATAAGGAAAAATTGAGTGATTTTAGTGCGACGTTGCCAAGTCACCATCTCTCACTTGCCATACCATGAGATAAAAAACGAAAACCATCAAAAGTAACTAATTTTAAACATTTTTCAAACAAAACGAATAAAGCTTGATACAATTGTTTTAACAGGAAAGTATTTGTTATATCTTCAGTTAATGATTCTCAGTTTTTCAAAATAATTCCAAGAAAATTACGATTAGTTATTTAATGAAACAGTCGCTTTAACATCAATCGGGATAGAGTATGAGTGTTAAATATGCAAATTTCAATAGTCAATATTTATAAATGTAGTGCCGCAAGGACTATTGAAAAAATTTCTACGTATAGAGGACACTTATAAATATGTGTATTCAAAGTTTTAAAAGGATTGCAAGAAAATCGATTTATTAGGGAACGTCCTTAAAATAAGTTTCTGGGCATGAACGTTTATTTTTATTTTGACCCACATAACCACAACCTGAATCATCTCCGCCTATTAGATATACATTCTGAATAGAGATTCGACTGTATTATGTTTAACATTCAACGAATACATAATCTATTTCTCTGGGTAAAAGATAGAGAAAGCTATGATTTGTATTTCAAACAAAAAGAAAGAAATCCACCTTGATCCCACTAAGATATTGTGTCAAAATAGAATAAAAAGTATAACCTATTTTTGAAATCTCTACGGAATGGAATTCCAGCCATCCAGTGAGGCAGGCAGGCTCTATAGATTGGCTACTCTGTCCATAGAGACTGGGTCCTCGTCTTGCTCGTACTCATCCCTTCGATGGATGATAAATTACTGTGAGCTCAGTTTAGTCGAGAGAGAGAGAGATCTGTGTGTCTACATCGACAAAAGCCGCCTGAGTAAACAATAGAGTGAATCTGGCTGGATAAATACGCCGTCTGCCTAGGACGATAACAAATCAACCAGTCGTGTTACTAATATCATAATAACACTATGTTGTTACTGTATGATTTGGAAAATTAAAAAAAAACTACACGAAAACTATAGGAAATTAGTTCAATTTTATTTCAGTTATTAGTAGAATTCTTCCAAAGCTTTAATGACTGTATAGTGTATTTTATCCAATGATTCTAAACCACTAATGCCTCGACGTTTTTTGGTGGAAAATTGGTAGAATGACTTCAAAAAAGACAAAACGGTACATTAGGGTAGAGCGAAAAAATAAAATTTTTGTTTTTTATGTAATGGCTACCAAAAGTTGTAACTGATATCTGGTTGTTGTTACATTAAATTTGAACAATTTTTAACCGACTTCAAAAAAAGGAGGAGGTTCTCTATTCGACTGATTTTTTTTTGTGCCTATGTTACCTCATATCTCCGCCAATTGTGAACCGATTTTGAAAAATTTTTTTGCATTGGGTCCAGTCTACGTTCCGATTGGTCCATTTTTTCGTAGGTATTAGACCTTTTTTTGTTAGGTTTGTTCAGGACTAACTTCTTTGTTTATGAACCGATTTCGATGATTCTTTTTTTATTTTTATTTTACTTTTATTATTTTATTGAAAGGGGGTATCTTAGGGATGGTGCAATATTAATTTGGTCAAGTTCTGATAATAGGATCACTATAAATAGCATCACTAAATAGAGAAAAATAAAAATTTTTAAGAAAAAATAAAACCGACTTCAAAAAAATTAAATGCAACAAATAAAATACACTAAAAGGTATAAAATAATTATTATCTTATTTAGTTACAACTAAACGACGAAATATTAACATGAAATTTCTTTTTGAAGTCGGTGCCAAACATATACCTTTTATGAATCGCACTCGACGGATCTTACTTAGTACGTTTGGTGGGTACGCTCGCTTATAGGTATAGTTTGTTTGGCACCGACTACAAAAAGTAATTTCATGTTAATATTTCGTCGTTTAGTTGTAACTAAATAAGATAATAATTATTTTATACCTTTTAGTGTATTTTACTTATAAAATAAATAAATAAATCTCCTGGCTCGACAACCCTTCATGGGTCTTGGCCTACTGAATTGGTTGCTGTCCTAATTGGAAACAGTACCGAGGGGTCAAGTGGTTAGCTCAACGCACATCTACAACCTTCGTTTCAGTGTTCTTAACCGAGATTCGCTACTTCTCAATCAAGCAGCTACTCATTTATCCTCACGAGGCTGAGTGAACCCCGTTCCAGACCCTATACTTACAGAAAAATTTCTGAGCATAGCCGGGAATCGAACCCGGGACCTCCTTGTTGGCAGCTAGCCATGCTAACCACAACACCAATGAGGCGGCAATGTATTTTACTTGTTGCATTTAATTTTTTTGAAGTCGGTTTTATTTTTTTCTTAAAAATTTTTATAGTCAGAATTTTTAGGGCGCTACCAAGCTTTAAAGTTACACAAATTACACTGCTTTACAAAAAAAAAATCGATAACTGACACCATTCCTTCTGATTCATATTTCGTAAAATGATATCCTGAATCCGAATATGACTTCCATTTTCCCCCATCACCCACCGTTTTCTGGGCCATAAAATATGGCCATAAATTTGAATTTGGGTAGAGGGAAAAGAATTATTTTATCCGTTAAATTTCTTCTTATAGAGCTTAATGTTGCTCTTGAGAATAAAGATAATGTTTAAATCATATTTTCAATTACATATATAGAGAAAATCAAGGTAATTTTCCTATATTATAATTGCAGATAGAGCCCTGAAGATGTAACTTTTATGAAAAAACAAAAACGGTATATTAAATAGCAGTATAATACATAACTTTCTTTCGCTATTACAGATTGCAAATTAAAAAAATTAAAAAAATCACTTCATATTTCGCTTCACCCTACTGTACATATACGTACACCAAATCCTTTATTTTATTTTTTTTATTTTGATATTGATGCATGATGTTGTTCGAAAAAAATGCAACCTCTGTAGTCCGAGATGGACTATTGCTTCGTGGAGAAGAAATTTCCAGGAATGGATCGGAGTTGAAGGTACTTGTGGATGCAAATCTTTAAAAACTGGAGGTTATATACCGCCGCAAATACAGAGACAGGAAGCGACTTCCAGTTTGTTCGGTTAGTAACTAATTTAATCGCAAAGGGTGTTGAATGTTTGAAAATCGTGTAAAAATCGAACTTAATTCTGCCCAGATACCCCGTTATGCCTCAGGTTCTCATATATGACGCTTTAGTGGAGGTACTGATTTTATTCCAGAACAAATGCCTTGGCAATTTAAATCAAAACGGAAAGGCTGGAGCTAGTTCTACGATGGGGCAAGGAATCGAGAGTGCTAACTAATGCTGGATCTCCTATTCTGAATTGCATCCATGGTAGCAAGAGAATGCTTGAAGGCTCCTCTTCCCGGATGCAAGCTATATCCGAGACAGGGTAAGAAGTTGCGTCTGGTCCAGAATAGAAAGCCGTGCTTACATCCAGAAGCTTTTACTACTTTAAATATTCTTGATTAAAGTTGACATGTTGTGTTTAAAATAATAAATGAATTTCGCTTATTATTTAAAATCGTTAATTTAATTTCTTAATTCCGGAAATCGGCAAGCGATTTGCTTAATTGGAACTCTCTTCCCTTGTCCATCTTTCCAGCTACATATAATCTTCAGTCTTTTATGACATCCACAGATACCTTCAAATCCGACCCAATCCCTGAAATCTCTTCTTATTTTCACGATACAAGAGTCCACCACGGGATACAGAGATTGTACCTTTTTGGTGAAACTTCTTGTATCAATATCATTATAAAAAAAATCATCAATTCGGTAAAATATTGCCTATTTCCAGAATTAGGCAACTTCACAAATTAGACATAACATATATATGGTTGATTCTCAAAAAAAAAATAATCTAAAAATGACTTCGATAATTTGATGGAATTTTTTTTTTAATTATTATGGAATTTCTTTTGTAAATTTGATAGTACATGTGCTAATTGTCTAAAACGTTATAGTGGTCCACAACTTTTTTGAGTTTATAGTAAAGGGGGGTGAAGAGTCCATATATTTCTGGGTTCTGAATAGTTTCAAGAAAAATATGGATCCCCGGAAAAATATTTGATAAATGGTGAGAGATAACATGGAACATAAACTTGTTTACTGGACCGTCGCTTAGAACACCAACATTATCAATTTGCATGATGAAGGTGAGGGAATGAGAAAACTAAACATTATTCCACAAAAGTAGAAAACATAACCTTATAATTTCCCATGTGAATGGACCATACTTTATTAATACTAGAAACACATACAAATATATGATAAATTATACATAAATAAGCGCTTAACTTTTTACAACATGGTGTGAGGGAATGACGGCCCAAAATGTAAACTTGGAAAAAAACGTTTTTTAATAGTTTTGGTAAATTTTTAGAATATCACTATTGATAACTTCTAAAAACAATAAGGCAGCGTTCACTATATAATTTGAAATTATGTTTTAATCCTATTAATACTTTTACACAACGGTGAGGGAATGATTCGATTTTAAAGGACGAATTTAAAAATATATTTTTTGACTTTCCCGTGTGTCGTGTTTAACTATATACACATTTATGTACAGCCAGTACTATTATACTATATATGAATAAATAATAGATAGCAGGCAGTTATAAGAAACTTAATATATTGTATTTCATTATGAAAAGGAACATTGTTTCTTGATACTTGATTAAAAGATTTTTGATTAAATCAATAATTAAAAGTTTTTAAGGAATTTGGTCTTGGTACTGACTGAAACATTTTTTAAAATTATTGATAAAAACTTGATAAGTTTTACATTAATTAAAACAATATTTGTTTAAATAATAAAATAATACGATCAAGAAAATTATATTTTAATTTTTAATTATTACTCAATAATTAATACAAACACTTGACACTTATTCCTTATTAGCTCATTAATTTATTTTAATGAGCAAATAATAAATAATTGAGAATAAAGAAAGTGCTTATTTAGAGCGAATAAACTTGAATATTTATAGAAACATATCTCAGGAGGATTTAGTTCGAGATACTATATCCAAGAATATGTTGAAAGATAGAGTTGAGTGTGCATTAAGTAATTGGCTTTTAAGTCTCGAGAGTGTTTTTCTTATAAAAGTTTTAGCGGATGAATTATTTATTTGGGCAAATAAACATTTATGTAGCCATTTTAATAAAATCAAGTTTCAAGTGGCTTGGCTTGCAAACTCTATAAAATCAAAAGAGAGAAAGAGAGAGAGAGAGATTTTAAGGTTTATCTAACTTCCTCAAGGGGATGATTGAATCAGATTTTATTTAGTCTTTCCTTAATCAGTATAAGCTCAAAGAGAGAGAGCAAGGCGAGGGCTCGGCTCCATTTGCTTTTCCTATTCCTCTCTAGATATTTTAAATTTTATTTATTTTTCATTTAATGTCAAATCTTCTAGGTCATAAAATTTTATTTGCCAATTTATTATTGAAATCTCCATTAAAACTAGAATACAAAATATTAAAATTTTATATATAATTTTAAAATATTATAGTGAACGAAGTAAATTCAAATCTAGAAGTTTACAATAAAAATAATACTCTTATTTTTTCAATGCAGG
This sequence comes from Forficula auricularia, assembly GCA_024734495.1. Classification (NCBI taxonomy): domain Eukaryota; kingdom Metazoa; phylum Arthropoda; class Insecta; order Dermaptera; family Forficulidae; genus Forficula; species Forficula auricularia. Next base: position 90,951 of record JALMQS010000347.1, read on the forward strand.
GTGCTCAACAAAATTGTTTCAATAGCTCTATCGTAAATATATTTTTTAATACAGGGTGCTCAACAAAGCTCTTTCATAAATCTATTTGTCAACAAAATTTTTTCAATAGCTCTATCATAAATATAGATATAACTGCACAAAAGTAAAATAAGTGACCCAAAAGTGGACATACCACTTAAAGCGAACCCCTTAAAACATTTGTGTTTACAATAAGGGCAAATAAGCCTTAAATTCTGTCTGCTGCAATTTCATCAAATTCTGAACAGTATAGCAAAGAGTGGTCAACATAACTTAAATAATATGGGGCCTATTTCCCCTTATTTTAAACACAAATGCTTTAAGGTGTCCGGTTTAAGAGGTATACATCCTAATCTTTTATTTTTTGACACGGGGTGTCAAATTTACTTTTTTATGATTCCTTTTAAAAAGTAAAACGGGAGCAGTGGCGTAACAATAGGGTGGCAAGACGGGAAAAATGACAGGGGACCCCGACCAAAGAGGCGAGTACAGGAGGATCCTAACATTTATTATTACAAAATTTAGTAAAATTTATTAATTTTGTAGTTACCTACTAAAGTATAGACACAAATTAAACAAAATAATATATCAAGATTTGAACGCATTTGTAAGAAAAAGATATCGCCCAGTTTTAGAACGCATCTGACCTTAGTAATAAAGTCCTTGCCGTTTGTTAAGAAATTTTAATAAATTAAAATTTTGACTAAGAATAAAATTGTTATTTCAATTCAATACGCTCTTTAAATTAAAAGTTATTAGAAAATGACCGAAAATCACACATAATAATATTATAATAGCGTATTGACTTGAATCTCTGATGGTGACATCAGGAGATCATCTCATTATAAATGAGAAAGAAATTAATTTATTTATTCAATATTTTATCAATTTCATCTATATTAAGGTCCACAGTACCTTTTTAATATGAGAAAATGGCATTTTGATTAAGAATTTTGTAGTTTAAAAGAAATTTTATGAAAAGATTCAATTTCTTCTCTCCGGGAGCGAATCAACTAGAAATGCTAAAAAGTTTTCTTTTTTCTTTATTACATATTCAATCAAATCTATTGAAATTTCATTCTTTTAGTATGTTATTTCATTTTATCTTTTATAGTAAATAATTTTTATTAGAATATTTGAATATTTAAAGGGTAGCTTATTTTGAAGCCTAATTTGAAAAAACGCTAATAACTCCTTTGAAATAATTTTTAAAAATATGAAATTAATAATTATTATAAAACAATTAATCATTAATCATTATATTCAATTTTGAAAGAAATTTATACATTACTTTTTGGGAAAATTGTCAAAAACCATCTGAACGGGCAAAAAACGACGTTTGGTGAGAAATTTCATCACCTTTGAAAAACAATCAAAATCCATATGAAATGAAACGATGACTTGTGACATGGAGTTGATTTCGAAATTGCCTATTATTTTGACGGTTCAGATGGTTTTTGACCATTTTCTCAAAAAGTACTGAATCAATTTCGTTCAAAATTGAATATAATTATTAATAATTAATTGTTTTATAATATCTAATTAATTTCATATTTTTAAAAATTATTTCAAAGGAGTTATTAGCGTTTTTTCAAATTAGGCTTCAAATAAACTCCCCTTTAAAATGAAAATAATCTAATAAAAAAATACTTCTATAAAAGATAAAAGGAAATAACACATAGATATGAAATTTCAAAAGATTTGATTTGATATGTAATGAAAAATAAAATAAAACCTTTTGGCAATTCTTGTTGATTCTCTCCCGGCAGAGAAGAAATTGGATCTTTTCATAAAATTTCATTTAAACTACCAAATTCTTATTCAAAATGCTATTTTATTATATTAAAAAGCTACTGTGAACCACCAGATAGATGAAATCGATAAAATAAGATCGATTTCTTTCTCATTTATAATTCATTTGGTCTGTTATATCGAGAGAATGTTTCGCCATCTGAGATTTTTGTTATTGAATCAAGTCCATTCACTCTACATACAATATTGGAATATATCTTAACTCGTAAACTATTGATTTTAGAATTTTCACTAATATGAACTTTTCTGTTGGAAATTATATCTTTTTTAACAAAGTTCATTATATAAATTTGTGTACCTCAAAGGGTTAGGCAGTAATGGTGAAATTTATGTGGAAATTTAGATAAACACTGCTCTAACATAAACGAATTTTTCATTTAATATTGTCGGGTGAGATTATATTGGAGATGTTTTAGTGAGAAAGCCGATTTATGGTATATAATAAAATCAGCACCTACCAATAACTCTGAAAGCTCTATGCGAGTATAAAACTCGATTTCCAAACAAGAATTTAATTTTTGAGAAAGAGAGATATTTTAAAATAACATGATTGGCTTTTCTCACCGTCAATTTTTTGAATATCCATCTCTTTTTGATATTTTAAAGAATTCCGATATAATCTATAATTAAAAAAGTTAATTAACGTTTTAAAAAAACGCAGCTGAAATAAAGGAATGTTAGAAGAGGATAGGGAAAATTCATTTGTCTGTGTGTGTGTGTGTGTGAATACTTAGGTTTAATTACTTAATTTAATTTATCGTTCTACTACAGCAATGATGGATGGATATATTAGCGAGATAGAGATGGAGAGAAATCATTTTCAAAATTACTGTATAATCTGATTTTGAACATCCGTAGATGTATCATTAGCAACGAAATGGCTTAATACAAATGAGATTTTATTTGATGGAATAAAAATTGAGAGATCAATTCAAAAGTAGGGAAATTTGAAAATTATAATCGAATAGAATGGTGTCATGAATTGAAAAATCTTTTATAACGTGATGTACTCTAAATTCTAACAATGTGCTCGATTAGAGTTCAATAAAAGTAGTAAGCAGTGGCGGATATCTGCATAGGAGCACGAGGCGCGTGGTGATATTTAGTGTAATTACATTGTAAATTTACTATATATTTACAATAAAAATAGATAGGAAATTTACAAGACTTCGTATAGAAAAAAAAATATTATAGTGAAGGTTGGGGCATAAAGATCTACCACATTTTGAAGAGGTATAAAAAAATGAAACAATTTACTAGAAAAAACTGAATATATTTTTGAAAAGATCATAAATTTTTTTTAATGTATTTTAAACTTTATCAGACAAAAAAAGGAAGGGGGTCAAAAATTAAAATTCAGCTGTTTGACCAAACTCAATCAAATTTTGTTTTGGGGGCCCACAGAATTTGTATACAAAATTTGTTTAGTTTTTGTATTTCTAGCCTTCTGGGGGTCCAGAGAATTTGTATACAACATTTAAGGTTGAGTTTAACGAAACAATACATTTTTTCAATATAAATATATAGATATGAAAAACAATATGGAAATAATTAAAAATTTAAAAACGTTAAAATCCAGTGAATCAGCAATCTTCTCAAGGCTATCTAATGAAAATTAAAACACGTGGATGTAAGAATTAACATATACTTTAATTTAACATTTAACATGTTCACTGATATTGAACTAGCTTTTTATGTACCCATCTAATGTAATAATTTGTTTCTGAAAATCATATCGATTTTAATATCTCAGGAAATTACATTAATCTGACGTAAATGTTTAGGCCTAATAATTGCAATCACACGCTTTATCAAAAGTAATCAATCATTATATATCAATAAATATGTATCTGAATCCAATTGGGAAGCTTATCTCAAAAAGACAGATATCGATGCAAAGAGAAGAGAAGTAAAAATAAATATAAACAAACAAATACATATAACTTATTGTTAAGTTGTTAATGAAGCCCCTGGAATTTTGCCCGTGTTGATTTGTAGTTGCTTATAACTTATAACTAGAGACCGAATTTTTATGCAGTAAAAACTGCCAAAATATGCCATAAAATATGCAGTTAAAAATGCTGAAATGTGCAACTAATATGCAGAATAAGTTGAAATATGCAAATATATGCAGCAAAAATGGCAAAATATTTTTTTTTTGCACTAAAAAATTACAATTGAAGACAAAAAGACTATATATTTGAAGGAGTGAAGAAATAAAATATTAAAGTAAGCTGCTATAGACACTAAGTGTCAAATATGTACTTTTATTGAGTAAAAAATTTCACAAAATTATCATTATATTTAATATATTAAAAAATCTTTAAAGTCAAAGAAATAATAGGTGCTCTTGAATAAAATCAACATAATAAACATAAAAATGTTTCAAAAAATGTGATCGAAAAAATACGGGGGGGGGGGGGGGGGGCTAGTTTTATTTAACAAACTCGATTGTATTGTATTGCTTTTATTTGTTGTATATTAACAACCTTTTCTTATTGACGTACAAATAATAAACTAATAAAATAATGCAAATATTTGTCCGGCTATAATCTGATCACTACACTAATTTAGACACACTTTCACACACACACACACGAACACTCAATGGCCAAAATGGGCTATAGTTACCGAAGACCATTAAAAATAATAATAATAATAAAGAAATAATTAACAAAGGATCTCAAAAATAATTAAAATTTGATTGTAATTGTGAATAATTTATGTTTACAAGTATTTTTCTAAATTATCTTCAGGTTATTTATGTTTACGGTCACTTAAAATTGATTTATTTGATGAAAAGGAGCGCTCCTTATCCTCAAATCTAATGGGGGCAAATTTAAAAGAACTTTATATATATATTTCTTCATTCTTTCTCCGAAAATTTACTTTTAAAAAATCTGTATTTGGCGTGAAATAGGCAATATTTGACAAAAAATCCTTCAAATATGCAATTTTATTCAATATTACTTAAATATGCAAAAATATGCAGTATAAAATTTAACCCACAGTATCCTAAAAGCATGATTCTGATAGATAATTGATCCCCTGAGTCGTATGTGGCGGCAAACAAAATATGCAATTGCATAGGAATCCGGTCTCTACTTATAATATATTATGTTAAAATATATATTTTATTATAAAGTATATCATATTAAAAAATAAGCTGATGTGTCCATTCACGTGACTTTACTATACACTTGGCGCCTTTCTTATATTTAATATTAATAAAATAATAATTTACGAAAGAACCCCTCCATCCCCTCTTAATTTTGGTCACATTAGCAATTAATAATATCTCCTTTTAATTATTTTATTAGAAATCTTCGAATATTGTTTAAAAATACTTTTAACCCCTCCCCCCCCCATCCATATTTTTGGTCACCATCAATTTCACATAGTGAGCCATTTTCATAAAGTCTTATAAGGTGCATATTCGGAATTTTGGATCTAGGACTTATTGATAGTTTTATTTTTTTGAACCCCCACTAATTTTGGCCCCCGAAAAATATAAAAACTCCTTTTTTTTATTATAAGTTTATCTTATCTTACTTACTTTTTTTTAGTTTGAAAATTTTATAATTTTAATTTTTTTTTAACCCCCCTCCCCTTCTCTTAATTTTGGTCCGATTTCAACCAAAACCAAAATCTAATCAGCTCTTAATCTCAAAGCACCAAAAGTACATTTAATATTTCGTTTTGATATTCACAGTAGATTTTGAGCTAGAATGTCACAAAATTTGATAAAACGTACTAACAGGCATTTTGACAAAATAATTAATATCTCGTAAAATATAATTTTTTCAATGTTCACTCAATAGGGCTTTTTTGTAGACCAAAACGTCCTGGTTTCGCTCAATTTTTTTTTTTATCAAAATAGTTTCAGCCTTTTTTTTAGATATTTCGAAAAAACTTTTTTATGCACGATCACAATATTTGGTATGATACTTTAAAGTAAAAAAGTTACTACGTATGAAAATGAGTTATTACATTAATTTTTGATTATTATTTAAAATTATTGTAATTAAATAAATAACAATTTCTATTTATTGTGGTGTTTAAAAATGTTATAATAAATTATAATCAAAACGCCTACCACTCGATCGCGAAACCAAAGGTCGAAAATAATTTTCTTCTTCACTCCAAGGCGCAACCACAATGAGGCCACGTCGAAAGACAATTATAAATTAAATTAAATTAGGGAACGAAGAAAAGATTTTTATATTATAGACAAAAGGATCAGCCGGGATTCGAACCCGGGATCTTCGCATGTGCGCTGCGATGCCTTTATAAGAGCCTTAGCTCTTAACCTCTCGGCCATTGATCCCCGAACCCAAGCTGATACCTAATGTCTATATGAATTTGGAATTTCATTTTTATTTAATCTTTTAATCTCTTCCTCCTTCATTTTTCGCAGCTCTGTCTAATTAAACTATATCCAAACGCCTCCCACTTTAGTCACTACAGAGCTGCGAAATTTTTTTTTTTTTTTTTTTTTTTTTTATAATGATATTGATACAAGAAGAAGTCACCAAGAAGTACAACCTCTGAAGTCCGTGGTGGACCCTTAACGTGAAGATAAGGGGAGATTTAGGATTGGGTAGCAGTCGAAGGTATCTGTAGATGCTGGTCTTGAAAGATTGATTGGTTATAAGTATTATAGCTGGAAAGACAGTCGGGGGAAGAGAGTTCCAGTCTCTAGATGTCATAGGGATAAATGAATTGGCGAATGCGTTTGTTCGATTAGTATCTAGTTTAAGCGCGTAGGGGTGTTGCATTTTAGAAAATCGTGTATTTCGCGCAAATGAAGCCTTTGGTGGGATTATCGATTTTATTTCGTCAAAACAAAAGCCATGGTAATATCTATAAAAAAGGGAAACGGCGGAGACAGATCTACGATGGGCTAGGGAGTCGAGAGTGTCAGTTAATGTAGGATCGCCTATCAGTCTGATAGCTCGCCTCTGAATTGCATCTAAGGTATTAAGAGAATACTTGGAGGCTCCTCTCCATAAATGCGAGCAATATTCAAGACAGGGGCGAATTTGAGCCTTGTATAATATAAGGAGTTGAGTGGGGGTGAAAAATCGTTTGGTTCGGAAAAGAAAGCCAAAAAAAGCCGAAAAATGAACGAGGAAGAGATTAAAAGATTAAATAAAAATGAAATTCCAAATTCATATAGACATAGGGTATCAGCTTGGGTTCGAGTATCAGTGGCCGAGAGAATAAGAGCCAAGGTTCTTATATAAAAGGCAGTCGCAGCCCCCATGCGAAGATCTCGAGTTCGATCCCTGCTGATCCTTTTGTCTTTAACATAAAAATCTTTTCTTCTTTCCCTAATTTAATTTAAGTTATAATAAATATTTTTGGGGGCTGGTTTGGTCGAGTGGATAACGTAAATGCCTTCTAATCAAGCTAGCCGGGGTTCATACCCGCGTCGCTACAATCCGACTTTAAACTGATCCCTAGAATTTTCAAATACTTCCTCACACACACACACTAACACTCAATGACTATAATGGACTATAGTTTTCGAAGGCCATTAAAAAAACAAATAAATAAATATACTATCGTGTAATTAAATTAAGATAATTATTTTACAAAATAGTTCAATAGTTTTTGACTAATACGTTCACGATCGAACCACCTTGAGGGCTCAATTTTTAATAAGCTTTTCTCAGAGCGCATCTACGTCCTAAAATTTTAAATTCATAGCTCACTTGGCTTTAGAGAGGAATGGTGATGAATCAATAATGAGCTGTATTCGAATTTTATATATAAAGATATATTATACCTATATTATATTCGTAAGGAAGGGTGAACGAGTGCATTTAAAATATCCAGCCACAGGAGGTGAATTTGAAAGAATCAAAATCAAAATCCTTGCCTTGAGAGAGAGAGAGGGGTCTTTTAAAACCCGCTCAAATATAAAATTGAATATATTTCGATATCAAAGAGATGCATTCAATTGAATTTTTTCTTTCTTTCTGATTTCTTCTCTATTTCATAAAAGCGACTCTGATTTGAGACGAAAATATTTCTTTATATATTATATTATATATTCATATTCATCGGAAGGATAAAAAATACTCTATACCTACATTCTTTTTGGAGATCTCTGTTCTACTTGATTGCTTTTTAAATCGATTGGTAATATTTTTTTCTTTAAATATAAATATACGTAAGTACACAAAAATACGAACTCTGATAATGTAATTCCCAGAATAGCTGCGTAATATATTGGAGAGGTGTGGTGATTTGGACGGAAACATGAGTAATTGTGTTTGTTCATGTTTTCCTAACGCGTGGGTAAACTTCAAGTTGATAAAGCGATTTATTAGTTGGATATTGCGAAAAGAAAATACGTAACTACTTGATCGACACATAATATATTTATATATACGAGTATATACCAGTGGCGGTTGGTGACTTTTCAACCAGGGGATGCTCTCCAGAAAATCATTTTTTCAAATTTTATTTTAATATTCACTTTTTTTTTTGCAAATTTCATCAAATACGGCATCATTTTCGTTATTTTTCAAATTTAATATTAGATTTTTAAAAAAATATATTTTAGGACCTTCGCCCCTAACGGATACTGCTTTGTGTGAGTGAGGGTAGGAGTCAGAAATTAAATCTTGTGACTTAAACTCCACAGACCCGGAGAAGGAAATCGTCCATCTTCCACATTGAACTAGCCTGTCTGTTTAGATTAGTAATCTGGTGAAGATGGACGAATGTATAAAACTTTTATTTTCTGTTATTTGCTAGTTCCTCTTTTTAATAGCTGAAATCGTCTTGGTTGTGGACTATATTTCTTTTATAGGTTTTTAATATTAAATTTAATATGGAAGGTTTATTTTAAATTAGTGAAGCAATGATTAAGCAGTTAGATTAGTTTTTTAATATATAATTTAATGATAGATGTTTGATGTAATATTTACAAATGTTTCTGATCAGTTTTTAAATGACACGTTGATCCAAATGCAGTTTGGTTCCAGAGGTTGGTTAATCCTTCCCTGGTTTAATATTCCTATCAATGTTTCTATAATCCTTAGGTTCGGTTTGTATGTCGGTTGATAAACACTTTTTAACCGTTGGCAAAGGGTAAATGGCTGGGATGGCCAATCAGATGAAAATGCCTGTCAACTGATTGGCAGGCACTTTCATTTGATTGGCCATCCCAGCCATTTACCCTTTGCCAACGGTTAAAAAGAGTTTACCAACCGACATACAAACGACCCTTAGTCCAGTTGAATAGCAGAGTCAAGTCAAGTTTCAGTTTATTATTAAAGGAAACTACTTTTATAGGCAAAATCCAATCCCATAAAAATTAAACACTTTTTATAAAAGAATGATTCCTGTATTCGTTTGCGCATCACTTTCGACAGTAGGGCTTTTCTGTAGAGCAAAAGGCAATGATTTCGCTCAATTTTTTTTATGAAAATTATTTCAGCCGTTTTTTAGGTATTTCGAGAAAATGAATCAAAAGAACCACTTACACTTCACATTTACAATACCTGACCATATCCTGTATAGTAAAAGTAAAAACAATCTTCAAATGTCTTCTCAAAAAGCAAAGTTTTCGGGAAAATTTCTCCCGTAACTATTGGTATTTTAGTAAACGTTTGAAGATTGTTTTTTATAAAAGATGTGTACATATTTATTTATATAATCAAAAGTATGGGAAAATAATTCAACAGTGTTTTTGCTTGAAGTAAATTAGGATTCATTTAATAATGATAGATTTTATTATATGTTTTATTTATTAAAAGTTTATAGTTCCAATTAATTTTACTAAGGAAAATACATTTACCATAAAAGTATCCATTAAAATTATTTATTTGTAAATATATTATTTATTTAAAATAGGTATTAATTATTAAATAAATGAATTATATAAATAAATAACTTATTATATTTGTATACTTATCACACTCTTAATTATTCAACTATAATAAAAATAATAATTTTTTTTTTAAATTTCGTTATTCGAATATTGCCTGTGCTCTAAATGCATTCGTTTTAGAATGCTCCAATCTTAGGCACACCTAAAGTAACCCATCTAAAAAAAGTGACACCAGATGGAACACTTGACGCAACTTAAGGCACACACGCCAATTCCAAAAGGAATATAGCTAATATCTAATAACATTTAGTGAGATTTCTTTTGATCTACGATTTTTCAATATAAAATGTACGGTAATTTAATATATAATCTCAAATAAATCAAAATGAAAGTTTTTTTATTTTACCAGTCCAGTTTAATTTCAGTTTCATTTTTGTTTTGGTTTTTTCAATTGCAGAGTCAAGTATAGCCCAAATAAAAGCTTACTACCTATACTTCTGTCTGCTAACAGAATTAAATTAATCCACTTGATGATTTTGCAAATTTTTTTAATTAAAAAACGTCTGTTTTTCACCTCCGTTTTAAATGAATTATTTTATTTTATTTCATTTTATTTTTTTGTTTGCTTTTTTTTCGCACATTTCATTGAATACGGCATTATTTTCGTTATTTTTCAAATTTTTTTAATGACACACGATATGAAAATAAAATAAAATTAGTTTGGAGTTGGTGGTGTTTCACAAGGAGAAAAAATTAAAATAGAAAGATTTTTTAAGTTTACTCTATATATTTCGAGCTCTTAACTCATCGTCATGAGAACATTGACTAAAGATAAAATAAAATGATGAACAGAATTTATTTAATATGATGGACAGTTATTTATGACTTAGTGTAAGTATGAAAGAATTATCAGAGAATGGAATGGTCTCAAAGTGGGAGAGCCGAATGATTCATGACATCCTGACGATGTGTTAAGAGCTCGAAATATATAGAGTAAACTTAAAAAATATTTGTATTTTAATTTTTCTCCTTGTGAAACACCACCAACTCCAAGCTAATTTAATTTTATTAATGTTTCACTATAAACCAACACCGCGTTCCCTAAATTTTATATGAAAATACTTTAAATGTATTGAAATTTTAGGGATGCGCCGCATCCAGTGCTGGATTTCCGCCTAGGGCCACAAGGCCCGGGCCTAGGGGCCCAGCCGGCCTGGGGCCCCGGTTGCGGAATCTTTTTTTTTTTTTTTTATTTTTCAACCTAAAAAGATCACAAGGGATCTACAACAGGCATTACAAATATCATACAAGTATGCAATCACAATCTCTGGCTAAACAAATATCGCTTAACATTCTCATTAAAATTACTAAGAGTTTTTACGTTGGATTGCTGCTCCATTTACATAAGCACATTTATCCAAACGTAGGAATTGCGTTCCGAATGCTGTTGTGTACACCAGCGTCAAACGACTCAGCAGAACGGTCGTTTTCAGCGCTAAAGAGAGTAAAGAATTACTTAAGATCTAACATAGGAGAGAACAGGCTCAATTCACTCTCTGTAATGTACATAGAGTCAGAAATAATGCAGTCAATTGACTATGAAGACGTCATTCGTTCTTTTGCACAGAAGAAAGTTCGCCGTAAGATAGTATACATTTTATAGAATAACGTAACTATATAGTAACATAGACTGTATTATATCTGAAAGTTTTTGACCGAGAGATAGCAGAATTTTTATATATTGAAGTGAGACAATAATAAGAGTGTGTCTTCTGCTTGAATTCATAAATTAATTCCTGTGAATACATTGTAATAGACTGATGAAGAGGTTGCAAAGCCCTCAGAAATCTATAGTCATCGTTATAAATCAATCCAGGACTCATAACTTACCAGCAGAATACACACTATTCTATTGTCTCCTTCAATAGACTGTATTATTCTGATGTTTATTAAACTCATTTAAGTCGAATAAAAATTTCTTTTTTCCTCTCTTCTTTTGTCTATAAATATACATATATTGTCATTTTTTAGTTTGATTCTTTTCTCTATATTCAGTTTATTTATTGTTTTTGTTCCATATAATTGTTGTTTCCCTTTTTAATTTTTTTTTTCTCTTACTTGATCTGTTTGTATCATATTGTTTATTTTCTTTGTAATTAAATTGGCCTAATATTGTTAAACATTAAAAAGGCTAGATGCCCCTACAAATACAATGTTCTGGAATAAAAAAAAAAAAAATTGTTCTGTACTAGTGCATTTAATTTGCTAAATTTCCAAAATAGCTTCCCGATGGTGGGGGGGGGGGGGGCAAATGTCAAGTGCCTAGGGGCCCTGGGTCTCTTAAATCCGCCCCTGGCCGCATCCACAGCATCCATAGTCCGTATGCCACCCATATCAAGACACATGGCAGTGTGTCAGCCAAGTTTGGAAAAGAACGGGGCGACGCACCGGTCATGTGTATATTTACACGAACCATTTCGAGCTACTTTCGACCCCCCCCATAACTCAAAAACTATTAGACCTACACACTTGACATTTTGCATGTCTAATAAGGCCCACTGGAACACCTAGAATTCCACATTTTATGAAATAAATCTATAATAGTTATTGAGTTATTAAGGCCTGAAAAGATCCATTTTTAATACTGACTCACATATTAAAAACCTAGAGTACTTCCGCTGATCGTAGAATGCTAAAATTTGGCTTACTGGTAGAGTTTGGGCTATGGAATATTGACTTAAACCACTTTCAAAATAAACGGTCCAATTGATTATAAATTTGATTTAATTTTAATAATAAACGAGGGGCAAAGGTGTAAGATAAAATTCTTGAGATGGCTAAATCATTTATTTTTTCAATCATTTTTAATAATAACACTTCAGTTCCAATTGGAAAGTGAAATTTTTTTAAATGTCAAAAAATAATACATTATCTCTCAAGAGCTTATTGACAATACTATCAATTTCCTCGACCTACCCCCCATACCTATACTCGTGGACAAAGACGTATTTTTTACGTCAACAAGTCCATATGCGACGTTTGCAGCTTAAAATTCAAAGTTTCTTCGATCACAGGCACCGTGAATTTGTGTTTAAACCAATGACAAGAAACGGGAACCATTTTGAAGGGGGCAGTAGTAGTAATACAAGATCCCGACTTAGGTCGTCCTTCATCTATCAAGTTTCCTAATGAAATACTATTTTGATCATATAATGTATTAATAAACAAAACTTGATAGAGTCGACAACCAATTTCCCTGCATAGCTATTTTATCTAATTTATTATATTTATTTATTTTTATTTATTTATTATTTATTTATTTTTTAATTATCTACATTTTCATATATAACAATAAAGGAAACTTTATAAATATAAATTACAAATTCGAAGTTACCTGTTGATACCCTGACTACCTGGATTTATTCAGGAAAAAAGATGAGGACCCAACTTTGGCATTTTATATGCATATTTTACTCTCGATAGGTAATATATTTATCCGGAAACTCGATAACTACATTTATATAATAAAATTAACAACTTTAATTTTTTATTAAAAATAGCTATGCAGGGAAATTGTATGTCGACCTTATCAAGTTTTGTTTATTAATACATTATATTATCAAAATATTAATTTCATTGGGGAGCTCGATAGGTGAAGGTCGACCTAAGTCGGGATCTTAGACTATAGCCAGTAATGTACAATTATGAAGGTATGCACTACTCAAAAAGTGCCTCAATATTATGGTCTTTTCGTCTATTATCAAAAACTTCAGAAAATTTAAATTAATATTCAGGTATTAGCTGAAATTTCATGATAAAATGTTCGTTTAAAATCGGTCGATAAGTTTTTCGTAGCTCGCAAAATGAATTATTTATTTAAATTTGTTTGAAAAGATAGGTGCCTGGAGTATCTCTAGTTCAATTCAAGGGCACTTTACTATATGATATTTTATGTTGAATTGCTTGTCCAAGTTAATAAAGGGCAGCAGGAGTTGAAGTTGCCAAATGGTTAAAACAAACAACCAATTTCATATCTCATAACCAGACATCAGTCTTTGTTTAATAGATATTTATTATTCTGCGTTGTTCTATTTCTGTTTCCTTTTTATAAAGTGAAAAAATGATCATCTTTTGATAATGAGCATTATAAATTAGCGAATAATAATTCCACTTGATTACAGGATTTGTTTAAGCAGCCAGGCAATATCTTATGCAAGAGATTACGATTCTGTTCGAATTATTATCAGTTTAACAAGCTCGTTTATATTTATTAATATAAATAATTATAATTCTCTTTTAATCTCAACTGGATAACTCATCATCTATTTCTAACAATTTCATGAATAAACATAGGGTGTGTGTATTCTGATATAAAAAACTAACAATTAATAATATGTTGTTAAAGCGAATAAAGTTGGGAGAATCGCCTCTACTCTCTACGCTCATGCGCTATTTTATTTAATTAAGAAGGATTTTCTTGAATTAAATAAAGGAGCTAGGATGAGGTTTCACTTCTATCGCGCAAGAGTTTCAAGCCTATTCTTTTCGGTGGTTTTTGGATCTTTTCTTGTAAAATAAACTGCAACGGATCGTTGCTAAACTTTATCCAAATTCATTTGAAATATTAATATGTTCTTGAGTAAAGTACATTAAAATATAATTTTACTAAAAACTTTATTTAACCATTTTTGTGGTCCCCAAGGTACTTAATTAGGATATTAAATTTCATCAAAATTGGTTTAGTCATTTTCAAGATATTTAGAAAAAACTAAAAAAGTACTGAAATAAAGTACTAATGTTTGTGGACCGATATGTACCAAAAACTAATCAGCGCTTCATTTTGTTAAACTAATGGTAGGTTTTCAATTTCATTTCAATCAGCGCAAAGGCGTGGAAAAAATCGTCGACGAAAAAAACGATAACACACACACATCCATCCATCCATCCATCCCCACGCACTTCCAAAAAAAATGGCACTTTTTGGCCTCTCGACGAGATTCCAGGTAATTTTTGGTAAAACCGTCACGTGCTAAAATTCAATCTCATTTAATACTTCAATTTGTGACCTTAATTGAGTCTATGGGTTCCGTAGTCTTTACCTGAGGACCCTTTGAAGTCGCGCTTGCCTCGAGAGCGATTCCAATACTTCTCCCATGCTTCGCATTGGATAAAGTAAAAAAATATATATTGCAATGATTAATTAATCCGGTATATAGAAAAAATGTTCTTTGGAAGTTTCTTCTATGAATTTAACTTCCAATTTTATTTTGCCAAAGGTTGCATAAAGCAAATATTTTTGAAATATTTTAACGAAATAACCTAAACTTGTTTCATATTTATTTACATAAATATATAAGGCACAGTCGCCAAATATCCTACCCGGACCTAATTTCGTCCCCTTCTGTTTCTTTTCTTCCAACTTTTAAAGGCATCTAGTTTTGATATCCCGAATCTAAAGTTAGTTACCTCAGTCGGCCATTGTAAAAAGTGGCGGTGAAAAGTCGATCCTACTACAAGATATTTAAAAAAGGAAAAATCTGTTCAAGGTGAGTTTTTGATTGAAATATTATCAGAATTGATTAAATATTGATATGCTTGTCTTATTGAAACGAAAGTTATGTCAAAATGAATTATTATTACGTATGATTTAAAATGATAGGAAAATTTTTAAAATATTCTTGGATAGAGAGCTAGTGGGGTGGACTAGAAAGTGCAGAAACATGGGTATTAGAGTGCGGGACAGTATTATACACACTTTGTTCTTCGCAGACGACCAGATTCTTTTAGCCGAGGATAGAGACGATCTTAGCTATATGGCTAGGAAACTAGAGAAGACATTTGAGAAATCCGGCCTCAAAATAAACATGAAAAAATCCAAATATCTGGCCATCGGAGTCGAGAAGGTTTCTGACCTGCCCTTGGAAGAATGGAAATACCTGGAGGTGATATTTGACAAAAAAGGGAGTAGTCAGAAAGAGATTGCGGGAAGAATAATTAAAGGAAGGAAGTTCATACAATCACTGAACTCAGTACTATGGGATAAAAAAATGAAAACAACAACAAAAAAAAAACAATATATAGAAGCATAGTAGGTACAAAGTGTACTCACATATGGAGCAGAGGTATGGGATGTGAGTGCAAAAACTAAAAATAATTTGCTTTCGACTGAAATGGACTCTCTTCGTAGAAGTTGCCGATTAAAGGCCGGTTGTATGTCGCAAAGTAAATGCTTTATCACTAACCAAGGATAGATGGTAAATGGAGGGGCTGGATGGCCAATCAGATGACAGGAACTTTCAGTGCCTGTCATCTGATTGGCCATCCAGCTCCTCCATTTACCATCTACCATGGTTAGTGGTAAAAAGCATTTACTTTGCGACATACAACCGGCCCTAAGAAGAGTGGATCGAGTGAGAAACAAGACAATTAGGAATATGATGGGGATGGAAAGAGATATTGTGGACGAGGGGCAAAGGAAACAACTGGTTTGGTATGAGCACATGTGTAGAATGGATGAGGAAAGAATCCCAAATAGGGTTCTACAATGGACACCACCGGAGAAACGGAGAAGGGGTCGCCCCAGACGATGTTGGATGGATGACGTGAACGAGGCTATGCGCTCCAGAAACCTAAACGAAGATGATAGTCAGGATCGAGAAAGATGGAGACTGGGTGCGGAGAAGCGTCGAGAGACGTAGCGAGTCCGCTAAGTAAGTAAGGAAAAATTTTAGGTTTTGAAATGTGATTTTTGTTGAATGGATGTTTACTAACACAAATAGAAAATTTATAATATGGTCCCCCTAAACATCGACCTAATATTGTCCCCGGGACGATATTTAGGTAACTTCATCTTACATGCACGTGACAATGGTTTATCTGTAATCTGCCTCCCCCCTCATTCAACTGATCATATGCAGCCTTTGAATGTCTCATTTATGTTTCCTTTAAAAACCTACTATGAACAGGAGGCTCCTTACATTTTTGACAAAGATGAAATGTGTTCTGACTCAGGCAAGATTCAATCCAGAATAAACTAGATGCGAAGTCAAGCGCCTTATCCACTGTATCCGGGCCCCTTTTTCACTAAGAAGAAAATATGTATGTTTCATAATTGTAATTTTTATTACAGAGAACTAGAGGAGCTTATATATATATTTAATAGTTATTTAAATATAAGTGTAAAAAATAATAAAATTATATTTTCATATAGACATTAGGCTTGGATTTTAATCAAACATGGATAGCTCGTAGATTAAGAGGTCCGTTCTTAAGTTATCGAGGGTATCTGAATCCACTCACACAGACATAAAAATTTCATGATTCAAACTATTTTTCTCTTCGTTTTGGACATTTGTAAACACAATTTGACCAAAAACATAAATTTGAAAAAGGGGTCAAGTTCGGTACAAACGGCTTCGCCGACAAACGAGTTGAGATCTAAACGGGTACCAAGTTCCATATTGAATTTATAACTTGGCAAGTTTTATATCAAACTAAATTGTTTGTAGTATTAAATAGAACTAGCAAAGCTAAATTTTAAGCTTGTATTAAATATCATCACGTTAAACGTAAGTTATTGACTGTTATAACTTGCCAAGTTATAAATTCAATATCAAAGAACGTAACAAATTTTCTTTTAAATCATTTGAAGAACGTTGTTCATCCCTATAGCTATCATTTAAGCAACTGCTATGGAACTTGGTATCCGTTTAGATCTAAACTCTTTTGTCGGCGAAGCCATTTGTACCGAACATGGCTGCTTTTTCACATTTATGTTTTTGGTCAAATATCATTAATTTTTGAAAAGTTGTATCTTTTAATTTTTCTAAATAATTACATTTTAACATTTATATTAATAATGATTAAATATTTCTCATAAAATATCTGTCGAAACCCCGGTCTGTTTTTCATAAATTTCACCCCTTCATTTCGGACCCCGAAGAAGGGAAAGTTTCGGTTTTTCAATTTTCTCCTTTATTAATGTTTCAAGCTTCAGCAGTATGCCAAATTTCAGATTTCTAGCTTTATTGTATTTTCACTATATGTTAATTAAACCTATAATAAATTTCCCTCCTTCATTTTATGCCCTGACAAAGGGAAAGTTTTACTTTTTCGATTTTTTCCTTTAATTGTAGCCCAAACTCTACGAGTATGCCAAATTTCATTCTAGGATCAACGGAAGTACTTTAGGTTTTTGATATGTCAGTAAGTCAGTCAGTGTTAAAAATGGTATTTTTCAGAGCTTAATAATTCAAGAATTATAATAGTTTTATTCATAAAATTTTTGATTCTAGGTGTTCCAGTGGGCCTTATTAGACATGCAAAATTTCAAGTGTGTAAGTCTAATAGTTTTTGAGTTATGGTGGGGTCGAAAGTAGCTAGAAATGGTTCGTGTAAATATACACATGGACCTTGTTTCGCCCGTTTTTCAAACTTGGCTGACACACTGCCGTGTGTCTAGATAATAAAAAGAAGAAAAATTAAAGATTTTTGCGTTTCGCTTATATTTTATTTCTCTAGTTATATTGTTTTGCTATATAAAGGAGTTTAACGAAAAAATATTTTCTTAAATTGATAAACTTGGACAAGTATTTTGACATTAAATCTGAATGCACTGTGTCAATCTGAATACTATTTAATTGAATGGAGTAAGCAGAAGATTGGTGGCTTTGTAGCTGAGCGGTCAATCGAATCAAGCCCTAGTAGTATAGTATAAAGCCCTGCGGGTGTCTTAAGAGAGGGGCAGCAACCTTTTCGGAAGGCGTGAACAAAAAATCCATCCCGAAGAGAGGAAATTAAAAGTCTCTTTTAAGGCGGTAATAAAAGGACAAATCCCCTTTAGCCAATCATTAGGGACTTAGTGGCTGTTGAAAAGGGAGGCGGTGTGCACACTCCAAATTGCCTTCGTTCTCTCTCTGAGGTCCAATTTATTTGTTGATTGACATCAGTTTTTATTTTACGAACTGGCATAGTCACCAATTATACAAATATTTTAATTAAATCATACATACATACATACACATACATAAATGGCACTTTTTTTACAGTCTCTGATCAATTTTTTTTTAATTAACAAATAAGCAATAAATAATTAAAAAACGAATAATGATAAACAATTTCCTATACATTTTAGTTATTTTGTTAAAATTTAAGGAGGTTCTTTCGCGACAATCCACACAAACAGTTTTAGCCTAGTAACCACTCTATAAATATGAACGGAAATAAAATTTTAGGTTATGTTTTTTGAACGTGACTGTAATACTCACATTACGAAATCTCTAGATACACACATACTAGCCGGATCGCTTCCAAGCCATTGTGCTTATATCCTCTCCACTAAAAATAATCGCCCAAATATGTTTTTTTTGTTTTTTATCAAAACTACATGGTAAATAATTTCTATTTTTTTTAAGTTACTCCGAATATATTATTCTAACACATATTAGTTTTTCATCAAGATGGTGAAAGCCCTTCAATGAAAAAAAATAAAATAATGATCATATCCCCTATCTACCCTATGTTAAAAATTTCATTTTTAATTGCAATTATTTCATGTTTGCTCTGGTAAATCGTCTTCAAATTTTAACAGTATGTGTATTATGGTTTTAATGACTTATATTCTAAGTTTTGAAGACTTCTTGAATTTTTGCATTTGTAAAAGAACTACCTTAAATGAGAGTTGTTTTAATTTATACGGTAGTAAATAAATTGATGTGGCCCTCCACGTAAATTTACCATACGATACACCTGCCCTGTCTCTTATATTTCATTAAATAATTTATAATCATCTACGAATTTTTAGCCTGGCAAAGATTGTGACCTCCTCCCTCCCCCTTTTTGGGTCACTATCACCATGGAGAGTCATTTCCGTAAGGACCTATTGCGGACCACTAAATTCGCAGGCCACTAACATAATTTTTAAAGCTAGGAATTATTTACGAGCATTGAGTTTTTGAGTATGATATATTTCAGTGGAGTGCGGTCCACGGATGCTGTGGATGCTGCGCATCATCCCTAAAATTTCAAAACGTCAAGAGTATTTTCATATCATGTCATAATCTAATGTTAGATTTGAAAAATAACGAAAAATTCTGCGATTATCGATGAAATTTACAAATGGACCAACAAATAAAATAACATATTCTAAAAATTGAAGGGTTCTTTTTTGGACAGTATATCCTCTGGTTGAAATTCGCTGCCCGCCACTGCTACAAATTATATATTTATATATTAATAATTTTGATTGCATTTATTTGACGATAACACAAAAAGTAATAAATAATAGTAATATAAATTAAAAGTTAGAGTGATATTTTCTGGTTAAATAATATCTGAATTTAATTGCGAACCATTAAAATAACGCCACGGAACACCGGCTGCCGACCACTCGTATAGGGTTCATATGTGAAATTTCGTACAAATCGAACAATTAGTCTAGTTTCTATTATTTATATTGATAATTGTATTATATAAACTCCCTCATTTTGGTCCCCTGAAAAAAATAATGAATCTCTTTTTTATTATAACACACTTGATCATTGTAAATTCTATTTGTCTTGATTTTTTTAGTTTTCAAATTCCATAATTTTAATTTTTTAAGAATCCCCCTGCCCTTAATTCTAGTCTAGATTTCAAAATAAAATCTAATCAATTCTTAATCTCAATAAAAAAGTACATATGCTCACCTTAGAGTGTAAACCTGTTAACTCCATTTTTTATCATATACCTATGAAATATTATTAATATCGTTCGAAAGAAAAAGAAATGAATCATCGTCCAAGTAAATCTGCTATTTAAAATTACTATCGTAAGTTGTAGAAAAAAATGGGAAAAATAGTTTTTTCCATAACAACAATATTAAATATTGATTGTTTTTTCTCTGCCCTGTAAAATTTCCTTGTTGTGAGTTAGCAGGTTTACACTCAAGGCAACGATATTCAATTTCGTTTCGATATTCACAATATAGTTTTTGAGCTAGAGCATAGGCAATATTTGATAACATACCTACTAAAATAACAATATAATTAATAACTCGTTAAACGATCGTTTGTCATGTGGCTAGCTTGATATAACAATACGAATTTTTCTATATCCAATCCGGTATTTGAACCCATAAAAATTACCAGATAAAATATTTCTAAATTAAAGACTCATGATTAAAGACTCAAGACTATAATAATAAAATATATTTATTTATATTTATATATGTTGCAGTAAAAACCCGTTTTTAGTACGAACGCGTTCTTACATAGTTAAAACGAGTTTGGTTCAATGATCTAGAATCTTCATTTTTGACCTTCCGCCTCATTTTGGATGTTTACTTTCAAAATTTTTTAAACGAAAATATAAAAAATTAAAAGCAAAGTTGTAGAAAATGTAATTTTTGACATTTTGTTTAAAAATTTTTAAAAATAAACACCCAAAATGAGGCAGAAGGTCAAAAATGAAGGTTCTAGAGTTTTGAACCAAACTCAATCAACATCAGTAAACTCTAGTTGCCACAAAGGTATTCAGTGAAACGCGTTTTAATTAGTAAGAACGCGTTCTTACTAAAACCGGTTTTTTACTGCAAAATATATATATATATATATATATCTTTAAATTTGTTATATATATTTCTTTATTTCCATCAAGCGGAAGACAACCTCATTGATTTCTTCTTATTAATCAACAATCCTACTCCTCTTGGCAAAACTAAATCTTTTCAACTATTTCATTTTACTTGTAAATAAAGTCGCTTCTATTTTGTGGTGATTTAGTAAGAGTTTGCATTTTGCAAGAGATATTTTAAAAGGCTCTTTCAGATCCTTTCAACTTATCACGCAATGGCCTAAACATCAGCTCTGTAGCAACTCTAGTGACCGACAATAGATCACGATTTCAAAAGGATCATTATTTAGACTTCAGCTCTGTACTTTAGCAGAAAGCTAATCCTAATTTTTTCCTCGTTAATAGATATTATCCCAAGTAAATGGGCAAATAAGTATAAAAAGAAGAAAATTTTGCTGAATAAAGTTAATCGTTTGGATGTTGTCACAAAATGGATGTGCAAAGACAAAATAAGTGAAGAGAGAGAGAGGGTAGATAAAGGGTCTCAAGGGAGGAATTATGACAACCGTGTCAGGGGTGAAAAATAAACATCTGCATATATACGCAGACCACTCGGAAAAATAAGGGCATAAATAAATAAATAAATAAGTAGAGAAGGCAAAAAATAAATAGAAAAATAATCGAGTCAACTCTTTGTCGACATTTATCTTAACGTTGAATTTTATTTAAAGCGAACAAAAAAAAAATGAAATAAAATAAAATAATTCATTTTAAACGGAGGTGAAAAACAGACGTTTTTAATTAAAAAATTTGCAAAATCATCAGGTGGATTAATTTAATTCTGTTAGCACACAGGAGTATAGTGGGCTTTTGGATGGTCTACTTGACTCTGCAAATGAAAAAAACAAAACAAAAATGAAACTGAAATCAAGCTGGGTTGGTAAAATAAAAAAAACATACATTGTGATTTAATTGAGATTTGATATTAAATTACAGTACATTTAATATCAAAAATCGTAGATCAAAAGAAATCTCACTAAATATTATTATTGAAAAGATTTTCATTAAATGAATTTCAAACATTTATAGTATTTTCATAAATATCGACTTCAAAATTTCAAGAGTATCTTTAAATTTTCAAATTATTATACGTTATTTATAATATTTCTATAAAAAAACATTTTTTGTTTTGAAAAGTATATTAGTTTTCGAAATTAAATAAAATTGTTGCATAGTTTCAAGGGGCAATAAAATAAATGATTTTTCCGAAAAGGGCGCTTATAGAAGGTTTGAAGCCCCTGCCTGCTTGGTATATCTTCCAGTTCAAACATGTCAATGACAAGTCCAGACGAGTTTTAGTCTAATAAAATTTGTTCTCACTGAAGAATTATTAAAATAGTAATAATTCAAAAAAGAAAGAAATAAAGAAGATTCGAGAATTTCTGGACTAATCCATTTCTAAGATCTCTCAATATAATTATAAGATGGGAAATAACTAAGAGTTCTTTAGACAAGACCTAGGTTACTTATAGGAATAGAATTAGGAGAAATTTAAGATTTTCTTAAAGGACAGGCTGATTAATTGTGGAAGATGATCGATTCCCGTCTCAGGTAGTGTAGAGTTTAAGTAATAAGAATTAATTTCTGACTCCTATACTCACACAAAGCAGTATCCGTTTGGACCGAAGGACCTAAAATATTTTTTTTTTTTTAAAGGAGAAGGTTTTTTCCCCCTTCCTGGCTTTTGGAGGTCCTAAAATATATATATTTTTTAAAATCTATTGTTAAATTTGAAAAATAACGAAAATGATGCCGTATTCGATGTAATTTGCAAAAAACAACGGCATAAATAAATAAATAATTAAATAAGTAGAGAAGGCAAAAAATAAATAGAAAACAATAGAGTCAACTCTTTGTCGACATTTATATTAACATTGAATTTTATTTAAAGTGAACAAAAAAAATAATATAAAATGAAATAAAATAAAATAATTCATTTTAAACGGAGGTAAAAAACAGACGATTTTAATTAAAAAATTTGCAAAATCATCAAGTGGATTAATTTAATTCTGTTAGCACACAGGGGAGTATAGTGGGCTTTTGTGTGGACTACCTAGTTGACTCTGCAATTGAAAAAACAAAACAAAAATGAAACTGAAATCAAGCTGGGCTGGTAAAATAAATAAACTTGGATTGTGATTTATTTGAGATTTTATATTAAATTACAGTAAATTTTATATCGAAAAATCGCAGATCAAAAGAAATCTCACTAAATATTAATCTTATTATATAAAACCAGCAATTCTTGTATATATATATATATATAGAATCGGTTTCTCGAAAACGCTAAAAATTGGTGAACTTATCAAGTGTCATGAGTTATTAGTCATGTATAAATTTTAATCCGATTGAAATAAAAGAAGGGGTGTAAATTAGTTATGTCGCAAAATAAATATTTTAATCTTTCATATCTAATCTTCGGTAAATCGCAGAGCCTTGAAATTTGAAACTTAAGATATTTAGTGGCAAAAAGTTACCGAGCATCGCTCCGTGCTCCAGGCACTATATGTACATATAGTCTTGCTCATAAGCAATTAGTCTTTATTTGTGAAACCTACCTAATAATTTAAATTTTGTAAATTTATTATTCGGTGGTCCAGGCACTAGATATTATAATTGAAAATTTTTTTATAAAATCACTGATTGAAATAGTAAATTATATGAAAGAAATTAATTAAATGAATTTCAAACATTTATAGTATTTTCATAAATTACGACTTTTAAATTTCAAGAGGATCTTTAAATTTTCAAATTATTATCCGTTATTTAAAATATTTCTATAAGAAAACATTTTTTGTTTTGAAAAGTATATTAGTTCTCGAAATGAAATAAAATTGTTGCTATAGTTTTAAGGAGCAATAAAATAAATGATTTTTCCAAAAAGGGCGCTTATAGAAGGTTTGAAGCCCCTGCCTGCTTGATATATCTTCCAGTTCAAACATGTCAATGACAAGTCCCAGACGAGTTTTAGTCGAATGAAAATCGTTTTCACTGAAGAACTTAAAATAGTAATAATTCAAAACAGAAATAAATAAAGATGATTCGAGAATTTCTGGACTAATCCATTTCTAAGATCTCTCAATATAATTATAAGATGGGAAATAACTAAGAGTTCTTTAGACAAGACATAGGTTGCTTCTTAGACCATGAAATATATACTAAGACACGCCCACTGCTACTCTCCACACAGAGTGAAGTGAGGCCAACATCGCCTACATATGACGTCACGTTCTCGCATAAATATTTTGGTAATATCAATATAATATTAATTTGCAATTATTGGAATCCAAAATAAATGATCTAAACTACGATAAATTTATCTCAATGTATAATAATTCCTATAGGGGCCATGCTATTTCTGGGTGTTCCTACCTACAGATGACGTCACATTCTCTAGTTGATGTTGGCCTCACCAAATCGACACCAGGGCGTGTCTATATATTTCATGGTCTAAGGGTTGCTTATAGCAATAGAATTAGGAGAAATTTAAGATTTTCTTAAAGGACAGGCTGATTTATTCTAGAGGATGATCGATTCCCGTCTCAGGTAGTGTAGAGTTTAAGTAATAAGAATTAATTTCTGACTCCTATACTCACTCACACGAAGCATTATCCGTTTGGGATGAAGGCGCTAAATTTTATTTTTAAATCTATAGTTAAATTTGAAAAATAACGAAAGTGATGCCGTATTCGATGAAATTAATAAAAAAAAGCCAAGATTAAAATAAAATTAATCAAGTATGTTGGTAGGTATTTGGACAGGAAAGTAGCAAATCTAAAAATTATCATCGATTTACGCGACGTTTCGCCAATTTTATTTTGGCTTCATTAGGCGTCTAAAAAAACACAAAAACAGTTTCAGAGAAATTACAAAAGTTACATAATGTTTTTCCTCTTTTCTTTCTTTTCTGACCAAATCAACAAATGATATTACACGCAACATACCTCAATGATTATAATTAATTTTGAGATATAATAGATATGCACATATTTCTGAATTAACTCAATTGTAATTGATTCTTTATTTAATTTATATAAAAGAAAGATTCAAATGAAAAGATTATTATAACATTCTCTTAAATAAAATAATAATAATAATCCCGTCATTTGAATCTTTCTTTTATATAAATTAAATAATTGTTCGGGCCATAAAAAGAATCAATTACAATTGAGTTAATTCAGAAATATGTGCATATCTATTATCTCTTAAAATTAATTATAATCATTGAGGTATGTTGCGTGTAATATCATTTGTTGATTTAGTCAGAAAAGAAAGAAAAGAGGAAAACATTATGTAACTTTTGTAATTTCTCTGAAACTATGTTTTTGTGTTTTTTTAGACGCCTGATGAAGCCAAAATAAAATTGGCGAAACGTCGCGTAAATCAATGAGAATTTTTTGATTTGCTACTTTCCTGTCCAAATACCTGCCAACATACTTGATTAATTAAATAATATGGATGCCATAGACTTTAATAATTAAAATAAAATTTCAAAAAATGAAAGATACTTTTTTGGACAGCATCCCCATGGTTAAAAGTCACCAACCCCAACTGTTGTGTACATATTTTGTTTAATATTTGAGATATAATAAACTATTATTATTTCTTATTTGATTGAATTTTTTTTTTTTTTTTTTTTGTGCCTATGTTACCTCATATCTCCGCCAATTGTCAACCGATTTTGAAAAATTTTTTTGCATTGGGTCCAGTCTAGCTTCCGATTGGTCCCATTTTTTTTCGATTTTTTTTTCATAGGTATTAGACCTTTTTTATTAGGTTTTATTAGGTTTGTTTAGACCTAACTCCTTTGTTTATGAACCGATTTCGATGGTTCTTTTTTTATCCGAAAGGGGGTGTCTTAGGGATGGTGTCATATTAATTTGGTCAAGTTCTGATGATATAATCACTATTAATAACATCACTAAAAAGAGAAAATAAAAATTTTTTAAGAAAAAAATAAAAATCGACTTCAAAATTAAGTGCAACAAATACTAAATAATACACTAAAAGGTATAAAATAATTATTATCTTATTTAGTTACAACTAAACGACGAAATATTAACACGAAATTACTTTTTGAAGTTGGTGCCAAACATATACCTTTTATGAATCGCACTCGACGGATCTTACTTAGTACGTTTGGCGGGTACGCTCGCTTATAGGTATAGTTTGTTTGGCAACCGACTTTAAAAAGTAATTTCGTGTTAATATTTCGGTCGTTTAGTTGTAACTAAATAAGATAATAATTATTTTATACCTTTTAGTGTATTTTTATATTTGTTGCATTTAATTTTTTGAAGTCGGTTTTTATTTTTCTTAAAATTTTTTATTACTTTACAATACAGAAGGGTATGGTCAAGTATTGTAATCGTGCATGAAAAAAGTGGTTTTTTTCCCTTCTTTTTTTCGAAATATCTCAAAAACGGCTGAAATTATTTTGATTAAAAAAATTGAGCGAAACCATGTCATTTCGGTCTACAAAAAAGCTCTAATAAGTGAACATCGAAAAAATTAAATTTTTCGATATAATAATTGTTTTGTCAAAATGTCTGTTAGTTACTGTCTGGTTGTCTGGTTGTCCGTTAGTCTGTGCGTTACCAAATTTTTGTGGACGAGCTAACTCAAAAACTAGTTTGAATATCGAAACCAAATTTCACAGGTAGTTTTGGTACATTGAGAGTAAGATTAGATTTTGGCACATATCGACCCAAAATTAAGGGGGGTGGAGGGTGGATTAAAAATTAAAAATCTATGCCATTTGAGAAAACTCAACCAAATTTTGTATACATAATCAGTGGACCCCCAGAAATCTAAAAATGCAAAAACTAACCCCCTCGACCCCTACATGATTATAAATAATTTTAGGGGCCAGGTTCTATGGTAAAGTCAAGTGGATGGCCACATCAAAACACGTCAGTTTATTTTTTTATATTTTAATATAACTATAAAATTTTTAATATTTTGAAAGATCTGGTCGCCTTTTTTGATTGTTATATTATTACAATAATATATAGAGCCAACATGCCCATATTTACAACAATGTCTTTTTATTATTTCAATATTTGTAAAAATTTTTAATTATTGTAAAATTTTGAGAAAAAAACTCACGTTTTGAATACTTTTTTGGATTAAAATTATTATCTGGGCCTGGAATAGAGTTCGAATTTTTAATCAATTAAAGAAAGAAAATTTCGTATTACTCAATTAAAGATTACAATGTAATTATGTACGAGTCTAATTAAAAGATAGACAAGACTATTCTTTATCCTTTGAGCAGGAGTGTTGTAGAGGGGGTTGTTTCATTTAAGAAGGGTCCATAAAAGGGCTTATTTCGAATGATTCAAGAGCCCGAGAAGCGGATTAGAGGGGCGCAAAAAACACCACCGGAATCTCGTTAGACGAAGCTGAGGCTGTCTGCCAAGTGACTACAAAAATAATGCTTTTTTCTTTTTTTACTTTTCATTTGGTTCGCCAGGGATATGATCCCGGGATCTTCGGAGTCTGTACTGGCTGGACCACCACCCTACACCCTCCACCTTCCACCCTCTACCCTCTACCATTCAATTTCTTTGCTGGCTCTCCCGCCCTTTCTTTCGCACTTTCTCTTCTATTCATTTGAAGTTTATTATATACTTGGAAGAAAGAACTAGTTAAGGAGTAGCAGCCCCATAGCTGGCTGGCTGGCCATTTTTGAAACACCACTTTTCATTATCCCAACTCTCATCTTTCTCTCTATTTTGTGAAAATAAATTTCTCTACAAGCATTTATTAAATCTCCTGAAAATATTTTAATTAAAAAATATTGTCGTTAATTTTGTTCAAGTGCCTATATTAAATCTGTGTTTAAAAAGCTCATTTTTTTCAACTATTATTTTTTGTAAAAATAATTAGATTAGATTGATGTAGAATTTGAAGGTATTGGAGGATATTTATTGTTATGAATTAATCATAGATACCAGCATTTTTGAATACAAATTACTTAAAACTATTATTCAAATTGATTTTTTTGCTTTTTTTTGTATAATAATAGAGGTCGCTAAAAATTACGTCGCACAGTAAGGGAGGAGGGGCATTTCAGATGTTTGACAAAATGTTAGGGGGGAATCTTAAAAATTGGGATGTCACAGAAGTCAAATTAAAATTTTTTCAAATATACAATCTACAATTATTATTAAATTATAGGGTATGTATATAAGTGATAGTGTGACGTCACAATACAGGGGGTGTCAATGAAAATGTGACAGAATGTGACATAGGGATAGGGGATCTAAAAATCTTGAAATTCATGTGGCGTAATTTATGGTCGGCTCCGTAGGTATAGGGTTAATATTGTATGTATTTTTTTGAAATCCAAACGTTTCGGGACAAATCCTTCCTTAATCAATTGAAATTTTGAAAAAATGGATGCTTTAAAAAGAAAATATAAAGCAAATTTAACTTTTCCAATTTTCTTTTTAACTTAACCATTTTGTAAATATTTAATATAAAATACAATCTTCAAACGTTTATTAAAATGCCAGATTTTTTGGGAGAATTTCTCCCTTTATCAATGGGAATTAAAAAAAAAAGTTGCTTCAAAATTACTAGACTGATGATGAAATTCCAAACTATAGTCTCTAACTAAATTGTTTTGAAGTTTAAGTAGAATGATAATTTTGCTGGGGGTCAAATTATTGTGCGATTCAAAAAAAAAAAAAATATGTATGAGTCTCACGCACATAACCTCACAGGGGAAGTAAAACTTGTTTATCCGTATACACAACTACAATAGATACCCAACAAATTCTCTTTTCCTTTATTTATTCTCTATTGAGTGATTTCCCTTTATTGTAACAAAAAATTTCAAACAGAAACGTCGATAAAGAAGTTTCAGTAAAAAAAAATAGTTTATTATGGGCTTATTATATATTCTTGAAAAGATCTTAAATTTAGTTATTTTTTTATTGTTTTAATACATATTTAACAAAATACGGCTTGCCTGGAAAAAAAATCACAATTTCTCTTATTCTCTCTTTAGTATTTAGTATTTTCAACCAATCAAATTAAAAATCAGTAGAGATTGTGGTGTTGGTGCAAGGTGAAACATCTTTAATAAAGATAAGAGTAAATAAATATTTTATTTAATATGGATTTACTATGAGTAAGGATACTGGGTCACTTATTTCACATTAAAATTAAAAAATTAAAAGATATAAAATTTTTTTTTTCTTTTTCAATATATATATTTCGGGCTATCATCTTTTAATATCCAAATGAAAAAAAAAATCATCCCCAACCCAGAGACACAAGTCAACGACCTTACTAACTTGCCTTTCACCCAAACAATCCTATGTAAATAAAGGTCAACCTGATATTCTTTCTTAACAATAGCTTAAGAGAAAGCGTCCTTTTAAAATAATTTTATAAATTCTGTCTCTCTGTTCAATAAACACATATATAGCCTGTTATTCAATAAGTTAAATTAGTTACTTTCTGTATTTCCTGAAGATGGGTTGATAACCCGAAATATATATATTGAAAAAGAAAAAAATTTTATATCTTTTAATTTTTTAATTTTAATGTGAAATAAGTGACCCAGTATCCTTAACTCATAGTAAATCCATATTAAATAAAATATTTATTTACTCTTATCTTTAATCAAATTAAAGTTACCCTAAGATGAGACCCTAACAGATCGAATTGTCAACCCGAAAACTCCCTAACCCGTGATTTTCATTGAAATATAACGAACCGTTTTCGAGAAACCAATTTTATATAATTATACACAAGATATAATAAGAGATATAATAGACTGATGAAGAGGGAAAAGCCCTCGAAACTATAGTCTCGTTATAAATAAAATTTATAATTCCAGCAGACACACTCTTTTATTGTCTCCTTCAAGAGATATAATATGTTTTTCACTATTCTGGGTGGTTTTATTTTCTTCCACTAGTTTCCCGATACCTTGGTTTACAAGATAATAAATAGTAATTTAGATATGTAGCAAATCCTTGCAATGATATATATTATATTTAAAAAGTTAAAAAACACTCAGTTGGATCATAAATTGTGAGTTTATTTTGCTATTTTTTGTTGTAAATTGTGTGATTTTTAAAATGCAATATATTTTGGCTCGTTTTCAAGTGGAAAGCTTTATAGCTTGCCCGGGTGGGATAAACTTTTGCCTCTCTTTCTCCCAAGAGGATCAACGCACGTTCATAAATCAACTCGCTTATCGTCAAAAGAATTAGTAAACGAAAATATAAATGTATACACAATTAGATAAATATACATATGGTGAAATTATCATTAGTGGCTTTTCAAACATCATAAAGTAATATAATTAAATGAAAAAAAAATGGAACACCAAATTTCACTTTTTCAAGACCTGGTACGATATTCATAAATTTTCCAGATGGTCAGGGAAGAATAAGCTACAGCAACCAGTTAAGGGCTAAAATTGGTCTATTAATAAATTTAAATGTCATACAATATTAAAATATGTAATTTTATTTATTTTCTTAGAAAGACGGACTGGTAAGCGAAATAAGTAATAATGAAAGGAAGTCCATAGATTATTTAAATTTTATTCAAATTTCGACGTTTCGGAGACTTTTTCTCTCCTTCTTCAAGGTATTGAATAGTTATTGATGGGTGAGTATAACTCGGTTCCCATTTGTTTCTCCGTTACTGTGATAGCAACAATATTACAATATTTTTCAACATTATATCACAAGTGTACTTAGACAAATGGGAACCGAGTTATACTCACCCATCAATAACTATTCAATACCCTGAAGAAGGAGAGAAAAAGTCTCCGAAACGTCGGAATTTGTATTAAATTTAAATAATTTATGGACTGCCTTTCATTATAAACTACTTAAATTGAATTGGCTAGTTGCCAATCAGTAAAGGGAAAATAAAAAGTTGAAATAGAAGTTGACTTTTATTCTATTTCAACTTTTTATTTTCCACCTTACTGTGCCCCTTAGCCAATTTAATTTAAATAAAACATAGGGCCACCAAACACGGTTCTTTTTAAATAAACTGACTTAATTAAAATATGTAATTATTTGTTGATTTATTTATTGAATTTCTTTAAACAAAACAAGTGATTGAATATAAACAAATCATAAGCTTCATGTATTAAAAGAAAATTTGATTTTTATTACGAAATAAATAATTAATTGTAGTTTGTGTGAAATTTGAGGTGTTTCGGAAATATAAATAGCAGATGTTAGGTTAGAAGAAAACTAGACGGTGTAGTTTTTTTATGTATTTTATTTGGTGGACGTTTGTGTCGCAAAAGTTTCAGACGGAACAGTCCTTCTTCAGCATCTGTTGATTCACAGATTATATTTTAGAGTGAAATAATACAAATATATGCGTGTGGACCAAAAATTAATGTCTCGAATATTTTATTTTTACAGGAATTCATATAAGTTTTTACTTTATCAAACAGGGGATGGTCAACATCCCTGGTCCATCGGAACCTACAGTGGTTGTACCTTTTTGATGCAACTTCTTCTTGGATCAATATCATTAATAAAATAAACTGCAACGGATCGCTGCTAAACTTTATCCAATGTACTATCTTACTCTAGGGTAAAGTACTTTAAAATATAATTTTACAAAAAACTTTATATTACCTTTTTTGTGTTCCTCAAAGTACTTAATTAGAATATTAAATTTGATCAAAATTGGTTTAGTCATTTTCAAAATATTTAGAAAAAACTAAAAAAGTACCCAAATAAAGTACTAATGTTTGTGGGAGGATATGTACCAAAAACTAATCGGCGCTTCATTTTGTTAAAATAATGGTAGGTTTTCAATTTAATTTCAATTGGTACAACGGTGTCGAAAAAATCGTGGACCAAAAAAACGATAACATACATCCGCACGCACTAAATGAAAAAATCGCACTTTTTGGCCTCTCGACGAGACCCCATGTAATTTTTGGCAAAACCGTCACGTGCTAAAATTCAAGCTAATTGAATACTACAATTTGTGACTTTAATTGAGATCCATGGGTTCCGTAGTTTTTACCTGAGGACCCTTTGAAATCGCGCTTGCCGCGAGACCGATTACAATACTTTACCCATGCTTCGCATAGGATAAAGTAAAAAAAAAAAGAATTTTGCATAAATCACTTGTCTACTCATATTCAAATATTCGAATGCGGTAAAATAAAATTCTCCAATGAACATTCCGAAGTTCAATATGGTAATGTTTCAATTTTCCGCTGATGGTTTATCCTTATTCTTATCCTACACCTTTGGTTGAATTCTAAATAATGTAAGAGTGCAAGATAAACAATGTATGGAACGTTTTGAACAAGCCTTAGAGCAACGTTATCAATCTTGCTCGTGGGACTTGACACCCCGATGATCCGCCCTGACACTCTCGTCCCAGTGATAAATAGTCTTGCCTAGATTTCCTTATTCAACACCGAATAGTAAGTGGATGTAAATCGAATGAAATCCCTTCCTTTTTTTGTTGTATCAGTGCAAGTACTTTTTAAGAATTTGTCCATTGAATGGGATTTCGAAAACGTTTGTTCCTAAATTCCGATTCAAAATCTCTTCTCTTAAAGACGAGAAATCAATAGAATTATCCTCTGCTTGATACAAATAAACATATATGTATTGTATATACCAGGGGTGGCCACTAACCTTAACTTTGGGAGCCGCAAATTTATAAAACTTTTTCAAAGCGAGCCACATTGTTTGGAGATTAATTAATGGTTTATTAAAAAAAAGACACATTTTTTTATTTTATAAAATGAAGTAACATATATTTTTTGCTCTACTTACTTATAACATTATAAATTACAAATTAATTTAATTTTTGTATTATTATTTTTTTAATTTAATTATTATACAGGGTGGGGCATAAAGATCTACCACATTTTGAAGAGATATAAAAAATGAAAAAATTTAACTAGAAAAAAACTAAATATATTTTTGAAAAGAAAATAAATGAATTTTTTTTAAATGTATTTTAAACATTATCAGACAAAAAAGAGGGGGGGGGGAGTCAAAAAAAATTCTAGCCCTTTTGACCAAACTCAACCAAATTTTGTATACATATTCTGTATCTACAGAAGACTAGAAATGCAAAAACTAACCAAATTTGGTATACTTAGTTTGCTCGAAAGGGTTAGAATTTTCATTTTTGACCCTCCCCCTATTTTGGGTGGTTAGTTTTTGCATTTCTAGCCTTTTTGGGGTCCACAAAATATGTATACAAAATTTGGTTGAGTTTGGTCGAAAGGGCTAGAATTTTCATTTTTGTCCCCCCCCCTTTTTGTTTGATAATGTTTAAAATACATTTAAAAAAAAATTATTTTATGTTCTTTTCAAAAATATATTCAGTTTTTTCTAGTTAAATTTTTTCATTTTTTTATACCTCTTCAAAAGATGGTATATTTTTGTGCCCCACCCTGTACTTTTTAAAATCAGTATTATTCAAGAGGTTTCAAGAGCCGCACGACATTGACTGAAGAGCCGCTTGCGGCTCGCGAGCCACGTTGTGGCCACCTCTGGTATATAGTATATATCAAATATAAATTATATATCATTTATAATTTATTTGTTTGAGACTATAGTGTCGAAGGTTCGACCTTCATCATCACTCTTTTTAATTATAAATATTTGATCTATTATTTCTCAAGGGTTAAAATACTTCCTTCTATTACTTTTCAATATAATCATGAGTTTCGTATATTTGATTCAATCGCGAATCGAATGCAGGTGATTTTTGTAAGATATTAAGTAATAATAATATCTAAATTTATATATTTCTGTGTAAGAAATAATGAATTTAAATAGTTTTCTAATTAATATATTAAAGAATAATTAATGTATCAAAGATAGTTGTTTTTGACCGCGTTTTTAAACAAGATATATATCACTAGACTACTGCTGGTTGAGGCTATTGGAGTCTGCTGAATCTTAAGTCTGGACCAAGAGAGAATGAAAAAGATGTGATCCATCAAGGTATGATCCAGCATCAATTCTCGATTATCCCGCATGACGATTTTTATCAAACACTGATATGGATCACCTAGTGGATTTAATTAGAAATCTATGACTTCTATTACTTTTCAATATAATATTATGTTTATTTTGATCATGCAGAGGACAACCTCAGTGATTTCTCTTTATGAATCAACAACTCTTCTATACTCTCGATAAAACAAAATATTTTCAAATAAATCATAAAAAGTTAGATAAATAATTCATCCTGAAGACTATTCATCTCCATAAGTGGATTTAACTTTATTTCTGACGGGCAATTATTATGATATAATCCATTCTCGTCAAAATTTACATTTTATACTTTTCACTTTCATAAATTTTGAAAATAGTTAACGAATGGAATTCAATCTCTTCCCCCAGCTTCTACATACGATATATGTATATAATATATACACACACACACATAGACATTTCACAAAACCGAGGGAAAAAAATTATTATCCCAACTGGTATTCATTCGTCGATGACATTTATTGTTAATATGTTGTAGGCGGGAGATATACAAGAGGTAGGGGTCCCCCTGGGTGGTAAACCTCCCGGTATTTATTCATGGCCTTCATCGACATGCACAGAAAAATAATTGTGTTTCCATAGCCAGAATAGAGGGTAGGGAATTTATCCTACTGATTTGATTGCATTCCAAATAAACTTTGATTTTACATACTTATACAGAAACGTATATCTATGTAGGAATTTATTTATTTATTTTGTCTATTTTTTATTATTATTTTTTTTTATCGATGCGAAGCAGATAAAATATTGAAATCGGTCTCACGCCAAACACAATGGGTCTTCATCTAAAGACTACGGAACCGATGGACTCAACCAAAGTGACAAATTGTAGGTATAGTCAATTCAAATTACGTGAAAAATGGCATAAACAGGAAATAATTCCCGGTAAAAATTGTATTGCTGGAATACCTTTATTGCTACTCCAATATTACTACCCTAAGTTTTCTCTTAAATCTGTATTATGGAAATTTTTCTACGCGACTCAAAATGAGAGTTTTTTCAGTTTTTCTTGAATAACTCTAAAACAGCTTATCAAATCAAAAATATATTTATTCAGGTAAATTAAAGATCTTTAAATTACGCGTAAAATAATAACAATTTCATCTATTTAGGTTCAGTCAGAACCGGTACTAGTGTCTGTCAAAAACAGCCCCCGGGATCACTTTTGAATATCCCTATAACTCGTACTTTTTTCGATTTTTCCCGATTTTGACCATGAAGGAGCAACAAAGATAAATACAAAGACCACTATTCTATACATTTTTAAACTTAATTAAATTTGCTATAATTTAAACAAAGTTTCATCTTAATTGAATAATGGTAACCCGTGCCGCGAGGTTGAAGTTTGCAGTTTTTCCTTCATAAAATGAAAACCACTCATCCTAGAAACTTGATTCTTATCTCATTATCTAGAAAATTTTGTTGCCTTGTACGTTTACTTGGACCACTTTTTTAATAAAATTCTTAGATTTATAGATATCCAGCATTTTCCATTGTCGAAAACGTGGTCCTTCATGGTCAAAATGGGGAAAAATCGAAAAATGTACGAGTTTTAGGGATATTCAAAAATGATCCCGGAGGCTGTTTTTTGGCAGGCGCTAGTACCGGTTCTACTTAGCCTAAATAAATGAAATTGTTATCATTTTACGCGTAATTTTGAGAGCTTTCATTTATCTAGTATATATCATTTTGATTCGATAACTCGTTTTAGAGTTATTCAAGAAAAACTGAAAAAAACTCCGAGGCCCGTAGAAAAATTTCCACAAAACAGATTTCGGGGGAAAACTTAGGGTAGTAATATTGGAGTTCCAATAAAGGTAGTCCAGAAATAATACCTTTACCGGGAATTATTTCCTGTTAAAATTGTAATTTTCCTGGACTAGTAGTATTCATTCATATTGAATTTTAGCAGGTATCAAAAATTACATGGGGTCTCGCCGAGACCTCCAAAAGTGCGATTTTTTCATTTAGTCCGTGGGGATGTGTGTATGGACCTTTTTTCACCGACGATTTTTCCCCATCGATGGAATTCTAAATGAAAACATAGATACTATTACTTTAACAAAATCAAAAAGTTTATTTTCTGTATCTCCTGATGATGGGTTGACAGCCCGAAATATATAATATATTTATATTTTAATTCTCATTAAAATATCGCTGCAGGAGACTTCAAGGAAGCAATTAAATAAAAATATGATTTTCAATCAAATAAGATTTATTGTAAACTTTTCTTATTACATATTTGATGAATCTAGTTTTCTTTCCTCCTACTTCAGGGTTCAAAAGATAAGGAAGCATATAAAAAATTTCCTTCTTGTCTCCTATTTTTATTTATTTATTTATTGATGTGACAAACATACGGATTAGTAGCCCACTTACAAACAAGAAATACATATTCACAATACAAAAAATTTCATTCATCAATTGAGTGTTACATCACATAAAAATAATTATCACATAGAAACAATATGCCAAACATTCTGAATGGTTCGACAATTCCAAAGTAAAAAATTCATTCTTCTCAAACTATATCATAAATTCGCGGAAAATGGGTTTTAAGTTAAATATAATATCTACATCCCTATTATTATTACCAGTTTCTAAAATATGATTTGTACCGGAATATTTTAGATATGAAAATCTCTGACAAGGAGTAAAATATCAATATATTATACGAGCTGCTCCAGGCGTGCCTTCGGCACGCCCTCTACAGCTCAGCCCCTCCGGGCAGGTGGCCTGGCGGGCTTCGTCTCGCCACGTGATTATTAGGTCTGTAATATATATTTGTAATATTTTGCCTCCTCTTTCGCCCCCGCGCACTCATTTTGGCTATTGATTTTTACAGCATACATTTTATATAGTCTTAAAAACTAACATTACAAAATTTGATCTATGTCGGAGAGAGTATTAATTTTTTGCCCCCACTCACATTTTGGGAGGTTGAAAATATATTTAATATTTGAAATATTTAGATATTTGCAAATAAATAACTCTCAGTTTTCTAAAGAGTAAATGTACAAAAAGCTAAAAATTTCTATATTTTGCCCCCCCCCTTTCGCCCCCATACAGTCAATTTCGATAGTTGATTTTTACAGGAATAGTTTCTTAAAGTAATAAAGAATAACTCTACAAAATTTGATCAAAATCGGAGAGAGTTTTAATTTTTGCCCCCACTCACATTTTTAGATAGTTGGGAGTCGAATTTCAAAAAATCCTGAAATTTCTTTTTAGATATTTCTATTTAGAATTTTATTAAGTAAAAATCAAGTAGATATCTTATCGTTCTTAATTGAAAATGCATAATTAGTGTAAACACATTGCAAAGATATTTTGCCCCTTTTGACCCCTTTAGGGGTCGAATTTCAAAAAATCCTGAAATTAGTTTTTAGATATTTAATTTAGTATTTTTATAAGTAAAAAGCAAGTAGATATTTTATCATCCTTAAGAGATATCGCATAATCAGTGAAAACACACTTTGCCTCCTTTGACCCCCTTAGAGGTCGAATTTCGAAAAATCCTTTCTTAGCGAGCCCCTATGTCATAGATGTAATTTCCTCTCCAAATTTCATGTTTCTATGTCTAGGGGTTCTGGCTGTTTTGATGATGACTGAGTGAGTGAGTGAGTGAGTGTGAGTGAGTGTATCGGGCAAAGAATTTTATATATATATATATATATATATATATATATATAGATAGATAGATAGATAAAACTCACTCTCCTTTATTTCTTAAACGTGAAACAAGTGATCTAGTGTATAACTCATAGTAAATAATAATTTTCCAAAATAATATTTTTACTTTTCTTTTTATTAAAATGAAAGGCTGATTAGCTACTTTATTCTAGTAATTTTTTAAAAAAATTTCTAAATATATTGAAAATAAGCTTAACCAATTTTGTCCAAATTTATTATTTTAGTCAAGCACCTACCTTCAAGACCGTAAAAAATGTTATTTAAAAAAAAATCAAACCTTAATCAATATTCTATTAATTAAAGGTCGCTCGAAAACTTCAATCATAAATCACTAAAAAATCTTCAAAATTACTGAGCCACCTTTGAAAATTCTTATTTTGAGCTAAAATTTTCAGGCTGTTATTTTTATTAAAATTAAAATTTATTATAAAAAAAAAAAATATTAAAATTTCCTTATATGATTTTCGAAAAAGAAAAAAATTGATTTTTTTAAAATTTTTGAGATTTTCAAAATTCTTGAGTGACTTGAGTGATTTTTTATCGACATATAATTTAGAGAGGGCTCTTAAAATAAGAAATACTAACATATTTTCACACAAGACACAAAAAAAGAAACAATCCGTCAAAATGGCTTATCCTAATATATGTATATTTAATTAGCCTTCTTTGTTAAACCGTGATAATTATAAAAAAGTAAATTTCCGAAGAAATGTCTTAAAGAATTCATCGTCGAAATATTTCTGGGAATATTGTCAGATTGGATTATCTTATCAAATAACGGGATTCTTTCTATAGGTATTTATTTATTTCTCTCTTCATTTTGTGTTGAAAATCCGGTGAGGCAACAAGGACGGACTAGAGCAGCCCTACCAATGGTAAAATAAACCACCCTTAAATATCTACCCCTTTATTTTATATTATAATTTTACTTATAAACATATCTTATTTATTTAAATTAAAAAATACTGATTAAGATAATTTTTTTTACAAATATTTATAAAACGTTAATAATGTAACGTTTCTCATCTAATCAAATTAAAATCAATCTGAAAATTAAAACTCTAAATTAGAGTCGTGCAAAACGGCTTTTGGAAATACTCATAGAATTATCAAATCCATTTACACAGGCCGGGAATTTCAGAATGAAACATTTAAAATTGATATTAGTTAATCAAGTATGTTAGCAGGTATTTGGACGGGAAAGTAGCAAATCAAAAATTCTCATCGATTTACGCGACGTTTCAAAATAAAATTTGGCGAAACGTCGCGTAAATCTTGAGAATTTTTTGATTTCCTACTCCTGTCAAAATACCTGCTACGCACTGATTAATTAAATAATATGGATGCTATGGACTTTGATACTAGTGTTACTCACAATTCCGGAGACGGTTCTTCTTCCGCTGGTTGAAAGTGGAAGTAAATCGGTAAGGATGCACCCCTGAAAGAGCGGCTGCCACGTCTGAAGGGGTGCAATTCAGGTAAGGTTCCTCTTTTTCCCACCAGGCTTCACTGTAGGTGCCCATGATCAACCACTGGTATTTACGACCATACATATTTTGACTGAAACAGGAGGAACAATAAATAATTGATTAATATTAGGTTTATTTTATGTTCGTTAATTATTATCTTAATGGGAGGAGTTATTTCCCTAGTAGCGAGAGTCTGTATATAGAGTCGATACAGTCACTAACACAGTTTACGCAACAATGGATGCTAGTAGAGTTTTATACGTTGATTCTCATGCAATTCCCGATTTTTGCAACACGTCGGAGTTCTATAGACACTATCGAGTCAAAACGTTGAAACAAGGCCATTTTTGCCCTACAATGCGAGTACCATTAGATATTCAACAGCAATGATTTATCATTGCAATATTCAACTGACGTTATAATAAACAGTTCTCTTTGATTTCAAATTACCACTTGTTTTTAGCTCAATTAGAACTCGAGTTATAACTGAAAAACTAAGACCTATATGTTTTTATCTATGTTTATTATCCTTTATAATCTTATAGTTTTAGTTTTTTAGTTATAACTCGAGTTCTAATTGAGCTAAAAACAAGTGGTAATTTGAAAATCAAAGAGAAAGTTGTTTTCTATGACGTCAACAAAATATTTTGATTTCAAATATTGCTGTTTAATATCTAATGGGATTCGAAAATATAGGTCAAAATGGCATTTCTCGTCGTTTTGACCTATAATATCTAAAAAATCAGGAAATTGCATGATAATTGGCGTAGAAAACTGGAATCCATTGTTAAGTTTACGGGGGAGTAGTTTTTTGTCGAACAATGTAATCATTTATAATTTTCAGCACAACTAGCCAAGTAGCTTTTATAATTTCAATAATGTAACTGTTATGTTTGTTACTGTTTTAGATCAATTATTACTTGAGGATCATATAAATATAAAACAACAACAGCTTTCAATAACAGTTGAATTATTGAAATTATAAAGCTACTTTGCTAGTTGGGAGGAAGGATGTTTCAGCAGAAACCACTTAGATTACATATTTTAATAAAATAAACACTCATCAGATTGCACGACGTTTCTACAACTATATATTTCTGGACTTGTTTTTGATTTACTGATGAACAAATCAACCTGCAAAGCATCAAATCTTCAATTTATGATTTTTATTGCATCTTCTTTATAAAACATTATTTGTATTCCCTAAATTCTATAATCTATTATAGCGGCGTAGAACCTTTTGAGGGTCCCGTTTAAAAGAAAAAGAGGATGCTATTAATGTCAGATAGAATGTCTATTTTGATAAGAAGAAATCAATGAGGTTGTCCTCTGCATGATGCAAATAAACATATTTATGTAGATATAGGTTTTTTAACTTAAAACTAGGACTTTTCCATATCAAATTCAGGATTTGAAAAATCAAATGTGAACTTTCCCATATCAAATTCAGGATTTAAAAATCAAATGCGGACTTTTCCATATAAAATTCAGGATTTTAAAAATCAAAATCAGACTTTTTCAAATCAAAAAATTAAATTAAATTGAAGGAAACATATGTAAGATTTTTCAAACCTGACGACTATGAGTGTCCTCTCTGTAATTTCAATTTCATAGAATTTTTCGTTATTTTTCAAATTTAAAATATTTTTTTATGACACACGGTATGAAAATACTCTAAATGTTTTGAAATTTTATGGATGCACCGCATCCACAGCATCACAATGATAAGAATATGTTTATTTGCATGAATGAATCAAGAACAGTGCTACTCTAAGTTATTCTAAAATGAGACCCTGCAAACCGATTTTTCGACCCAAAATCCTTCGAATCCATGATTTTCATCGAAATTGTTAGATTCGATTTCGAAAAAACTGTTTCTCTATATACCTACTATATACAAGAATTGTTCATTTAATAGTATACGATTTATTTTAATACATTATTACGACATTACCAATTACACATTTTATTTTAGTTCTAATATTTGGTTTAATTTAATCATTTAGATATAGGTAACCATTTTTTTTACGGATCTGGTAACAGTTAATATTGTATTTCTCATTTCAATTTAAAAGGTTAATAAAATGTA
Source organism: Forficula auricularia (assembly GCA_024734495.1). Classification (NCBI taxonomy): domain Eukaryota; kingdom Metazoa; phylum Arthropoda; class Insecta; order Dermaptera; family Forficulidae; genus Forficula; species Forficula auricularia. Next base: position 132,522 of record JALMQS010000347.1, read on the forward strand.
AATTTCGAAAGTAGTATGTGTAACTCGAGAAGTAAACATAGCAGTTTATTTAGAATTGAATTGTAATTACTCTCCTAAACTACAAAGTGTTTGATTTGCGTGAGCATAAATAAACCAACCTACTATGATTTGTTAACGTTTCTATTTACCCCTTCTTTTAACCTGAAGTTAATTACTTCGTCAAGACCAATAAAATGATTACGTAGATTGTTCATTGTGTTCAATAGCACATGCACTTTTCTAATTATATTATTCTTCAGGTACAATAATAAAAATAATACTAGTATTATTTATTTTTAAGGCCATGATACAAAATGCAAATGATTTTCTCTGTCCACCTAGGAGTTATTTGATTACAACTCCTAAACTTTTGACTCGGCAACAAATTCCATTAGAAGCAATGTTGTAGAGGATGTAATTTTTGACATTTTTGTTTAAAATAATTTTGAAAATAATAACCCAAAATAGTTAATTGATCTAATTTTTAAATTAAAATATTCTTTATTTTTTAAGTGATAATACAGAGGGAAGTGAAAGTCATGTTCTTCTCACATTAATCTACTAAAGTACTATCTAATTATTTAACATTTAAAATCTTTATTTTTATATTAATTCTTTGTGGGGGGGGGGGTTCTGGGCCCCTTTCAACCCAGGCAGATCCAAAAATAAGTAGATGGTTAGATAAGAAATAGGATTTATTATCTAGATTTGGAATTTGAAGGTATTTTTGAAAATATTGAAAAATTCCCCCTCCATATTACCCCTCCATTTAGTTGCAATATAAGGAGATGAATCGAGACAGATGGGCCATCTGTGCTCGGACCTTCTTAATGTGAACCTTCTATGGAAATTGTTCTTTACAAGGGACTAGTGAACTATTTCCCTCCCTTATTAAATATAATCAACCCCTTAAATTATTTAACGACATTTTTAATAAAATTAAGTGACTTTTTCATTAATTATCCTTAAGGACCTTTTCCTTTATCCAAATTTAACAAAATTTTAGTTTTAGCTATTTAACAACATGTTGAATAAAATTAAGTGACTTTTTAATTGAAAAGTTTTTGTTTCTTGCCGAGAGTAGCAGAGTTTATTTATTTTTTTTTATTTTTTTTTTTTTTTTGGCTTTTCGGCCTTTCTAGCCATAAGCCATTTTACGATACTATTTATTTTTTTAAATTTTGTCTCTACCCCGGAGGTCAGATTTTAGCCGAATGCCTCGAGTCGGATTCGAACTCGGGTCCACTTGGTTAGCAGGATGATGCGCTACCGACTAGCCTATCTGACTCCCCCAAGTAGCAGAGTTGTTGATTCACAAAGAGAAACAAAGAGAATAAATAATATATATACAGATATATCATCTCGATATATATGTGTGTATGTTTATTTGCATCAAGCAGAGGACAACCTCTTTGTTTCTCTTTGTGAAGTGACTTTTCAATAACTAATTATTTTGTTTCTTTTAAATTAAATCTCAACTACTTAAAGGGATTTAATATATTTTAAGTATAGCTTTATTTTTATTCATATCATTTAACACATTATTCAGTATTGCTATATTATTATTTCATTATAAATACATTTTTATTATCATTTTTATCTTCAAATTTGAGTGTTTTTGCTAAAAATTGCTTGCTTACAATTTTTTGTCCAGATTTATTTTACCAATATTTTCACGCAGGAATAATAATAACCTAAAATCAAAAAATATTTTTTATTTAAATTTTTAAAAATTTTAATTTGACTTTTGTGACATCACAGTTTTTAAGATACCAGGGGGCTCCTGTCACTTTTTGTCACAAATCTGAGATTCCCCCTCCCCCTTACTATGTGATATAATTTATGGTCGGCCTCATATTAGTAACTGAACGACCCTACTTCGTCCTACTTAGAGGGTGACAGACAGGAGAAAATGACACTCGGACTAGATTCCAACTCAACCCTTCTGCCACTGTAATAAAGATTATCTACGACAGTTTAGATTTAGTAGGTGACAATATCTCATTATTTCTTTAGAAAACCTTGTTGTATTCCTTCTACTCAAATTAAAGCTTAAATTTCATTGCTCGACGTTTTACGATGGCTGTAATATAGAAATTTTTCAACACGCCTAAAACCAATTCACCTTCCTGATTCCAAAAAACAAAATACATAATTTAAACACTGCTAAAATGTTTACATTCCCAGTGAGCTCTCTAACTAATGAACTTGGTCCAGAAAAAAATATTTTTTGAATGATTTTTAAATGTTATCATAACATAATATGAATAAACAAACAGTCTTTACAATTTCAATTTATTAAATTATTATATTACTAATCAAATTATTTATTTTTCAATACCACAAATATTTGAATATAAATATTTTTTTATGAAATTAAATTTATTACTATAGGTGCCTCTCAACCGAGAAAATATTTTCTTGTTTCAGTATGTGTGCGGACGTCATCAGACACTCAAATTTACTAAGGGAAACAAACCATGAGGGCTAATTCATCGGAAATCCTCAGCATCTGGGTGAGTTTATCTATTTGTTTTTAATTTAATTATTATGTAACCCACTAATGGCGAAAATTACAATAGGGTGTGACATCTATCTATTCTCGATGTATAGAATTTAATTATATTAGTCGACGGGCTTTAAATACTTAATTAATGAAAGTTAATAGAATTTAATTTTCTGAAAACAACGAAATCATTGTCTTCTGTAAGATCAGTTTTTGTAGATCTACAGTTGACGTGACGCAAAAAAAAATATTTCTAAAAAAACTCTAATATTTTTCTTATGTCATTTGATGTGAGTGCTGAGTATTTCAACAGCCAAGAGAAAAATATTTTCCCCGATAAAAATTATAGTTTTAATTCTGTGTTAAGTAGCGCCTCAAGGAGTTGTTGATTTTTATCCCAGTGGAAGGATAATTAGTTCATCCTTCAAATTATAAACTGGACTTTTATACGTTTTATATATACTAACTAGAATATTTGATTTAGAGATATCTAAGTTCGAGTTGAGGTCCGCTGCTAATTTGCTTGGATATTCAATAAAACAGTTTTGTTAAGGGAGAATGGTGTAGGTTCTCGGTGAAACATATTTAAATAAATTAAAGAAAATTTAAAATATTTAAAAAATATAAAATCTTGGTAGGTTTCACAAAAAATAAAAGACAATATGTCTTGTTAGCATGACTATGGAATATATGATGGCCCGGGTTTGAGCCTGGTTAGCATATAAAATTTCGATTCGGCTAAAATTCGGCTCCCTCACTAGCCCTACTAACACTTTACTGATGTGGTGTCTAAATGGGCTGATCGTTGAACATCGGCGGGGCCAGCTGCTCTCAGCCGCTCGGCCAACCCAACTCCCCATAGCTACACTTATTATATGAGCAAAAATTGTGTATATATATATAGCACCCTTAAATTTATATTTTTAAAATTTTCTTTACTTTATTAAAACAGTTTTGATTTATCTCTCCCTGATATATATCGCCCTCCAATCCAATACATTGTTACGCTGACGATAGCACCCTCCACAACGCTAAATCTTTACTAGACAATCGGGCAAACATAGCCTCCTCGATAAATTCAGATTTAAGCATGCTTAAAAATGAGGATCTCACAACTTGGTAAACTTTAATGCTGGCAAACACAATGCTGCCTAATTTCTAGGCGCGCAGATAGGAACCTTCCGGACATTTCCTTTGATTCGAGCTCATTGGAATTCCGTAATAAATTATCAATGTTTGGTGTCACCTAGGTTCTGACCTTTTCTTGGAATGACCGTATTATTTCACTAGCAAAAGCTGCAGCATGTAAGCTTGGCTTTCTTTTCCACCTCCAATCAACTCCTTATATTATACAAGGCTCAAATTCGCTTACCTGTCTTGAATATTGCTCCCATTTGTGGAGAGGGCCTCCAAGCTATTCTCTTAATACCTTAGATGCAATTCAGAGGCTAGCTATCAGACTGATAGGCGATCCTACATTAACTGACACTCTCGACTCCCCTAGCCCATCGTAGATCTGTCTCTCGCCCCATCCCTTTTTTATAGATATTACCATGGCTTTTGTTCTGACGAAATGAAATCGATAATCCCACCAAAGGCTTCATTTGCGCGAAATACATGATTTTCTAAAAATTCAACACCCCTACGCGCTCAAACTGGATACTAATCGAACAAACGCATTCGCCAATTCATTTATCCCTATGATATCTAGAGACTGGAACTCTCTTCGCCCGACCGTCTTTCCAGCAACTTATAACTTTCAATCTTTCAAGACCAGCATCCACAGATACCTTCGACTGCTACCCAATCCCTAAATCTCCCCTTATCATCACGTTACAATGGTCCACCAAGGACTACAGAGGTTGTACCTTCTTGGTGCAACTTCTTCTTGTATCAATATCATTATAAAAAAATCTGAGGATTCAAGTTTCAAAAAGTTTTAATATTGAAGACAGGTTGTGCTATGAGATTGATTGTTTGGCTTCGAGCTATAAAGCTTTGACAGAAAAAGAGAGACATTGAATCTAGAACACTAGAGATGGTAATTCAGCAGTGTTTTCATTCCCACGAGATGTTTGATGAATTGGTGCTAGTCCCGCGGGATCCCGCATAGGTATTTTATATTTTATGAAATATAGTTAACATCAAATTTGAAAATAATCATAAAAACTGGTGGGGGACCCTCCAGCCCTTCAAATGATGCTGGATTCCGAGTGATTGCGGGATACCACTTTAACTGAATTGCAATTCCTAATCGACACTAATGAGATACCGTATTACTTTGATCGGAACCCTAAAAACGAATGTCATCTATTAGAAATTCCTGTAATTAAAATTTCATACAAAAATAATAAATAATTAAAACACTCCAACTATTATATTTTGGAATTAATAATAGAAGATTATGAAAAATACATCGCCATCTATTAGAAGTAAGTTTTACTACAATAATATAAAAATATTTACTACAAGAACATTTAAAGAAAATTATATTAAAATACTTGGATGGATTAAAATAAAAAAACAATAACTTTATTTAATGAGTGAAAACATTTCAAATGAGAAGCTTCTCTATATGTTATATATGTCAAGATTATGAAGTTGTCAATATTGGCTTATCTAGCCGACATTTTTGACAAACTCAACACACTGAACTTGGGACTTCAGGCACCAAACACAACAACCTACACATGCCAGTGACAAAATAAACTCCTTCAAGAGAAAGTTGGTCCTGTTTTGTTCACAAATACAGGTGAATTTATTTGCATTTCCCACTCTATCATCATTTTTGAAGAAAATGAAATATCTACAAAACCAGATGTGGTTGCAGATATCATTGTTCACTTGGAAGGCCTTCAAAAAGCTTTGAAATGAAGTATTTCTCTGAAGGTTGTTCAAAAGTGGACTGCTTCCGAAAACTTTTAATCGGGAACCTCACCAATATGATATTTGATACTAAAAGAAATGTACTTACAGAAGATAGTTCCATGAAAGTTTATAATTTAAATGAGAAATCCCCTAATCAACTTCTGGACTCGGATGTAAAACCGGACGCACCTCGAGAGAATATCCTACGCTTCGCTATTTGTTATGCATCAGCGCGTGTTGATTCCAAAGTTTGAAATCTTTCGCGGACCATATTTTAGTTCTTACGGACCACAGGTTGGGAACCACTGCACTAAAGACTATAAAAGTATATTTTGTATGATGATTAATTTTTTGCTGAGTTTGTACTAATTTTTTATTTGTATGTTTTTAGACCTATGGGTAATAAATAAAACTGTAAATTAATACCATTTTAATCTTTTTATTTCTCCTTTATTATAAGCATGTTATAAATAAACAAATATCTAACCATTAAATATGAAGTTTTCTCAGGAATTTAATTCAAAAAGCCTTTGAACACTTTTAGAAGAGTAAATATTATACGTTTATTAAAATATTTAGGTCTGGTGGTACGCCAAAATTTCTCAAAAAGTCAAGAGGTACGCAGGTGCAAAAAGGTTGGGAACCCCTGCAGACCTTCGTCTTAATGATAGAAATCGGGAACTTCTATACCTATATATACCATTCATTGAAATTTTGAAATCACTACTAGGAATCGAGTATTCAGCCCTTCATAAACATTTATTCAAGAATTAAATTAAAATTTAATTAACGAAATCAATGACTAGAATTTTTGGGATATTTTGAATGAAATCGAATTTCATTTGATGGCCGAATAACTGAGAAAATAATTTCTCAAAATATCCCTTTCCAAATGTCATCCGATTGATTTGTTAATTATATATCAAATTGATAATTATTTTACTTCAGATGGTCCTAATGTCCTCTAGAACACGATTTTATTAATATTTCTTTCATTTTTAAACGACTTCAAAAAAGGAGGAGGTTCTCTATTCGACTGATTTTTTTTTGTGTTGTTACCTCATATCTCCGCCAATTGTTCCGATTGGTCCCGTTTTTTTTCATTGGTATTAGACATTTTTTTATTAGGTTTGTTCAGGCCTAACTTCTTTGTTTATGAACCGATTTCAATGATTCTTTTTTTATTGGAAAGGGGTATTTTAGGAGATAGTCCCATATTAATTTGGTCAAGTTCTGATGATAGGATCAACGACGAAATAACGTAAATCTCCAATTCTATGAGCAAATAATCGAAATTATGATAAATAAAATCATTTATAAAAAAATCTTATAACATTCATTTAAAACCCGCGGACATTTTGAGAGAATTTCTATATTTATGAATTGAATTTTATTAACATTTTCTGATTCATTCGCATGACGCTTTCTCTTACGAGATGCATGCAAGGTATTATATTAAGTCACTATTAATAACATCACTAAAAGAGAAAAATAAAAATAAAACCGACTTCAAAAAACCCAAATGCATCAAATAAAACAACAACAACTCAAAAATAAAATAAAACACACTAAAAGGTACAAAATAATTATCTCATTTAGTTACAACTAAACGACGAAATATTAACATGACATTACTTTTTGAAGTCGGTTCCAAACATATATAGTACATTTTATGAATCGCTCTTGACGTGTCTTACTTAGTACGTTTGGCGGGTACGCTCGCTTATAGGTATAGTTTGTTTGGCACCGACTTCAAAAAGTAATTTCATCTTAATATTTCGTCGTTTAGTTGTAACTAAATAAGATTATATTTATTTTATACCTTTTAGTGTATTTTATTTGATTTTTGAGTTATTATTATGTTATTTGTTGCATTTAAGTTTTTTGAAGTCGGGTTTATTATTTTTTTATTATATGGAAATTTTAAATTTATTAACTATCTAAATTCCTATTTAAGTTAATAGTAGGTATATCTATACCAATATATTATTCCTTTGAAATGCTTTCCTAATTGGCCTATGATTTATTGATGCTGAGCCTGTCCAGACTTGTCAGCGGTCACACTATATCAGATTTTCCAAAAACACCCATAAATTTATGTCCAATTCTAGAATAATCGAAAACGATACATTTCATCTAAGCAATATAAAAATTCACCCCGAATTATTCTGACAGCCTAGGATTAAAATGCTTTAATAAGTTAGAGACAGGCACATATTTAGAAATTTTTTAGGGGGAAGGCAGCCAAAGAAAAAAAGAAAAATTTAATAAAAATAATTTGTATATTTAAATTAATACAAAATCGGAATAAATCTTATATTAAAAAAAAAAGATTTTTGAAAAATCTTTTATACATAATTTTCATGAATTTACATTAAGTACTCGACATCTGCCTTCTGAATTGGCCTATGTATAAGTCTATGGAAATTTTTAGTAGTGTCAAAATATTTGTATTTACAATCCGCAGAGTTGATTAAATTCTAGTCATTTTGAATTTCCTTTTGTTTTTGAATGATTCTATTGCGATTTAAGGCGTTGTTATGATTGAAGCTGAGGGGTGAACCGCGATTGGAATTAGGTGTACACCGTCTTTGGAATTATGTGGAATTATTTTGGAATTCATTACATAATGCCCCTTTATCTATTGTCTTCTACTTGGAAATGGAAGTGGAAGTGGAAGTAGGTGTACACGATATTAGATCGCGGTTCAACCCTTAATTGAAGCATAAACATTGAAGCTTAAACAAACAAACCAAGAAGTCGTTTATCAATTTTTACTTTATTAACTAATTTTTTTAAAAGCCCTTTAATAGTTCATTACAAATATTGCCAAATTAAGAAATTGAAATTATGATAAGATAATTAATAAATTATTATCATTTCCGTCCAAATTAATTTGAAAGTTTATAATGGGAAATAAGGACAAGTTTATTTGTGTGATTTTTTGATATTTCAACCAACCTTTCGCCGACTGCCGACTTCTTCAGGGTTTCTACACTTATAAGAACATTATTAATATCAACTTGCAAAAGAGTACATTATAATTTCAGACAAATATTGATACATGTTTGGTTTGAAATTATAATGTACTCTTTCAACTTGATATTTATAATGTTCTTATAATTGTAGAAACCCTGTAGAAGTCGGCGAAATGTTAGTTGATAAATAAAATAAGCTGATGTGTTCTGATGTGGCCATCCACTTGACTTTACCATACAACCTGGCCCCTCACTTATATTTAATATTTAATAAAATTATTTATAATCATGATCATCAACAGGGGCGGGAGTTAGTTTTTGCATTTTTAGACTTCTGGGGACCCACTGATTATGTATACAAAATTTGGTTGAGTTTGGTAAATGGCCAAGATTGTCATTTTTAGACCCTCCCCCCTCCCATTTTGGGCGGTTAGATTTTTCTTTTTTAGACTTCTGGGGGTCCACTGATTATGTATACAAAATTTGGTTGAGTTTTCTCAAACGACTTAGATTTTTAATTTTTAACCCCCTCGACCCCCTTAATTTTTTGGTCGATATGCACCAAAATATAATCAGCTCTTAATCTCAATGGACCAAAACTACTTGTGAAATTTGGTTTCGATATTTACACTAGTTTTTGAGCTAGCTCGTCCACAAATTTGGTAACGCACAGACTAACTAACTAACAGACATTTTGACAAAAGAATTATTATCTCGAAAAATATAATTTTTTCGATATTCACTTATTAGAGCTTTATTATAGAGCTAAATGCCATGGTTTTGTTCAATTTTTTTAATCGAAATAGTTTCAGCCATTTTTTAGATATTTTGAAAAAAAGAAGGAAAAAAACACTTTTTTTCATGCACGATTACAATACTGACCATACCCTGTATGGTAAAGTCAAAAAAGTCCCTCAAAAGACTTTGTTCTTATTTCCCACTATCTTCTTCTTTTAAGTGCCATATCAGGTCTCCCTGACGTTTCGGTTCCTCTCCACATATACCTGTGCTGAGTGTGTTTAGCTGTTTTTACACAGATACACGGGACCTACATTTTAACACCGGTTCTGAACGGCCAGTTCGGAGATGTTACTAGGCAATTATACTCTTGGTAGGTTGCCATTGCTTTCCAAGAGGAGGCGACTGCAAATATCTGATCTGCCGAGACTCGGTCTCGGACCAGCGTACTTCGAGCCAGCGACCCGGCACTCTAACCACTGACCCTCAGCCGCATCAATTTTCCCACTATAAACTATCAAAATAATAAATAAATTTCTATCCCGTCACGCTTTTTAATTGTTACTTTCCCGTATATCTGTGCTCTAAAGTATATAAGTATGATGAGAATTATTTTGGAAAATCACCTTGTTTTGTCAGGGTCTATTTTATCAGATAAATACGGCTTCTGTTAACTATAATATACATATACAAATCAGCTGCGATATCAATGTTTGAAGAAAGTTTATGATTTTATTGCGGGCCGCATTCATTTAGGCAATAGGCCGTGAGCTGGACAACTCTGTAAATTGACCATATTGTTAAAACACCCTTTGTATGGTATTTTCGAATTATCATTTGCACTAAATTCCTATCATTTTTTTATTTTCATTACTATTAATATTATCATTGGGGGATATCATATTTGTATAACAAAAAAAGCAGATGATGTATATATTTATCTATATGTGTGTGTGATCAACAATTCTATAACTAAATTAGCTCAGTTACAGTCAATGCAGAGTAATTAAGTTAAGAGCTAAATAGGCTGACTGCGTTTAAATCAATAATTTACCGTGGCTTAATTGAATAACCAGCCCAGCCACCCATCCGTCGGGGGACAAACGCACAAATGGATTACACGATATAGCCACCCACTGCTGATTTTTCCATCTCGCTTTTTATGCAATGCTAAATATAATGTTATCAGAATAAATGTCAAAAGCATAACGAAATTGACTGCATATGTTTCGATGGTAGCGGCTTTTAACCTTTTTACTTTCACTTATATTCTTATACTATTAAATGAGCAATTCTTCAGGGGGTGGTTTTATCTTATATTGGTCAAAATAAAGAAAAAAGTTCCAATAAATATGGTCCAGAAAATCTTATTTTACCAGTTATCCAGTTTTTTTTTTTTTTACTTAATAATTTCTATCTTTAGAAAGGCTTGATTGAGTTGAAATTTTGCACCGAACTCATCAATGTAGAGACCTAGTATGAAAACAAACATTGATATTGTTCAATTATTCGTTTCAAAATGGCAGTCATTTAAACTTTTTAAATGAAAATAACTCAATGGGAAATTTTAAAAATATTTTACTAGGTCTTTAAATGAATTCCTGCAAAATTTCAACTCAATCGGTCTATCCATTCTAGATATATAGTACACTAGTTGTAAGGCTCCGCCTTCGGCGGTCCTCTTGCTGGCCAGGGATTACGCCCCTGGACCCCCAACCCACGGGACCCCCTCATACCCCCCACCACCGACCACACCCCGAACCCCCAGTACCTCCATCCCCGCCCCACCCCACTACCCCCCTGGACCCTAACCTGAACCCCGCAGCCGACCATCCACTGGACCCCACCCCGTGCCCTCCACCCCGCCCCACACCACCCTACCACCCCCACTCCACCCCGGGCTCCACCCCCACCACCACCTCACCCTGTGCCCATCCTCGCACCCCCACCCGCACCACCTCACTAAGACTGTGGATCCTCACCTGAATCCCCCTCCACCCTGACCCCCCCCCGCATCCAATGTTTGCATTTCTAGCCTTCTAGTGACCCAGAGATTATGTATACAAAATTTGTTTAAGTTGGCTCAAAGGGTAAGAATTTTCATTTTTTGACCTCCCCCCTTTTGGGTGGTTATTTGGGGGATTTTTTAAACAAAAGTTGTCAGAAATTACATCCCCTACAACTTTGCTCATAATAAAATTTGCCGTAGGGTTAATAGTTTAGAAGTTATTTGATAATTTTCATTCGAGCGCCCCCCCCCAAACCCCTTTTGGGGTCAAAATATCAAAATGTTATATAGCTAAAAACGTAAGTTAGAAGAGATCTGATATAAATATGAAATTTCATAATAATCCCTTCAGCCGTTTTTACGTGAATTTTGAGCAACTTTTCGGAAACGACGGAAACATACAGACACACAGACACATACATACATACAGACAGACATACAGACATGTATTTTGTTGAGGGTGTTTCCGTTCATAACTTTGCTTGAAACGTGTGCAACCAAAATTTGGCGTGATTTGGAGCAATGTACAGACAAAACCTTAATTTTATATATATATAGATTATTTAGTAAAAAATAAAATAAAATAGTGGATAGCTGGTAAAAGAAGCGTTTCCGAACATATGTTTAGATCAGGGGTGTCCAATACTTGAGGCTTACGCGGGCCACATTTGAAGAAAACAAATTGTCCCGGGACCCATTCAAAATATACAAATTCTAGCGTTTTTATATAATAATAGAAAAAACTACTCCAAAATAAAGATACTATAATTTCTAACAAGAAAATAATAAAAAATTGCATAACATAATCATCTTTGATTTCTTTAGAAAATTTAAATATATGAGATGAAGATTGGTAGTTAAAAGAATGACTTTTATTATTATTTTTACCTCATTGGGAGCTAAATTTTTTTTATTTTTCGTAAATTTTACGATATTCTTGAAAGATTCAGTCAGGAAGTTTTCAGGTAAAAAATTTATATCTAATGAAATTGGAGTCGAAAATTAACTAAAATGGTGATTATTTTTCAGACAATCTTGAAATATAATTTCAGATTAAAAATTTAATATTAGCACTTTTATTTTTTGGAAACTTTTCAGTAAAAAATTATTAGGGAAAATACCTTTTCTAGTAAGTACGTATAAATCTCAATGTTTATGATTTTATGTTGGGCCACTTTCATTGCACTGCTGGGCCGCATGAGGCCCTCGGCCCGCAGGTTGGACAGCCCTGGCTTAGATGAACTTCTGTTTTTTTTAATATGACCCATATAAATAACTACCCCCTGAATTAACACGGCTCTAGCTTTTTCGATGGAAATCACAAAATCACAGATTAGGGTAATCGATCTATCAGGGTATCATCTTCGGCTAACTTTAATTTGATTGTTTTTTTTCTTAATTTAACTAATTCTTCACAAGTGTGTGTGTCAAAATCAAAAAATAATTTTTGAATATTAGAATTATAAATGACATATAAGTTATCACTTCTGTCAGTGTGGTCTTAAGAAACACCCGAATTTTTTTAATTTTTTATTTAATAAAACAATCAATAAATTGATTTTAAATACATAAGTACCAGTAGCGTGCGATTCATGGATGCTGTGGATGCGGCGCATTCCTAAAATTTCAAACATTTAGAGTATTTTCATAAATATCGACTTCAAAATTTCAGGAGGATCTTTAAATTTTAAAATTATTATCCGTTATTTCAAATATTTCTAAAAAAAAATTTGTTTTGAAAAGTATATTGGTTCTCGAAATGAAATAAAATTTTTGCATAGTTCCAAGGGGCAATTAAAATGAATGATTTTTCCGAAAAGGGCGCTGATAGAAGGTTTGAAGTCTCTCCCTGGTAGATTTATCTTCCAGTTCAAGCATGTCAATGACAAGTCTAGACGCGTTTTAGTCGAATAAAAATTGTTCTCGCTGAGGAACTATTAAAATAGGAATAATACAAAAAAAGAATAAATAAAGATGATTCGAGAATTTCTGTACTAATCCATTTCTAACAACTCTCAATATCTAAGATCGGAAATAACTGAGAGTTCTAACGACAAGTCATAGCTTGCTTATGGCAATAGAATTAGGAGAAATTTAAGATTTTCTTTTAGGACAGGGTGATTCATTATGGAAGATGGTCGATTTCCATCTCAGGGACTGTGGAGTTTGTCACAAAATTTAATTTCTGACTCCTACCCTCACTCACACAAAGCAGTATCCATTTGGGGAGAAGATCCCAAATTATATTTTAAAAAATCTAATGTTAAATTTGAAAAATAACGAAAATATTAAAATAGAAATAATACATAAAATTAATAAATAAAGATGATTCAAGAATTTCTGGACTAATCCATTTCAAAGCACTCTCAATATATAAGATCGGAAATAACAAAGAGTGCAATAGACAAGTCATAGCTTGCTTATAGTAATAGAATTAGGAGAAATTTAAGATTTTCTTATAAGACAGGCTGATTCATTTTGGAAGATGGGCGATTTCCATCTCAGAGACTGTGGATTTTAATTCAGAAGATTTAATTTCTGACTCCTATCCTCACTCACACAAAACAGGATCCATTTGAGTCGAAGGTCCCAAAATATATTTTTAAAAAATCTAATGTTAAATTTGAAAAATAACGAAAATGATGCCGTATTCGATGAAATTTGTAAAAAAAAGCGAAGATTAAAATAAAATTTCAAAAAATGAAGGGTACTTTTTTGGACAGCATCCCCTGGTTGAAAAGTCACCAACCGCCACTGATAAGTACATTAATAAAATAATGCCGTAGAGTCCGAACGCATAAAAAACATCTTTTGATAAATTACAAATTGTTAAATATTCAAAACAACCCCTAGTCATTATAATAATAATTTTAAACAAGTAATAGTATATTAGTTGAATAAAAGATTTCACTGTCGATGGTAACAGAATTGTTTTTATTTTAGGTTAAAAATAAAATGAGAGAGTCTTCTGTTTTTAAATAAAATAATTTTTAATTATTTCTAGAGACTATAGTTTCGAAGGCATTGCCTTCATCATCAGTCTATCACAAATATTTCAAATTAGTTACAAATTAAGATTTATACATTGAAAATTTTGAAAAAGACATTATATATTTTTCAAAATTTTCAATGTATAAATCTTAATTTGTAACTAATTTGAAATATTTGTGATAGACTGATGATGAAGGCAATGCCTTCGAAACTATAGTCTCTAGAAATAATTAAAAATTATTTTATTTAAAAAACAGAAGACTCTCTCATTTTATTTTTAACCTAAAAAAAAAGTAATAGTATAATTCTTCTAAGCAAGTTAAATACATCTGTTAGTTTTATTTTCTTCCCTGCTGGGTGGCTGGTTTTGATCCAATTTCATTACCAGACATTAAAAGTAATAATTTTTCTACCCTTAGAATAGAAATAATATTAATGTTCGCTTTTATGGATATGATAAGGAAAATCTAATTTAGAACAAAGCACACATTCGTCTATTTATATATACTTTTTCTATTTAAATATACATATGTATATAAAATATAATTGCATGTTTTAAATTTATTAAGATCGTAATCGTGTAAGAGAAATAATTTCAATTTTATTTTAATGTTATTATTTTTTTTCTAATTCCAAAATTAGTCGACTCTATTATGGAAGGGAACATTATCAAGATTAATTAAATAGTAAAATTAGAAGCAAATAGGTCAAATATACCTTTGAAATATAAGGGAGGAAATTATATTTCATTGTCTTCTGAGAATTGCAAAGGCTATATATATCTATGCTAACAGGTGAGGCTGACCCTTCTCAGCAAGAAATTAGGAAAATTAAAATAAATAAAATGAAGAGAAAAGTGAATCTCAATTGAATATTACACTGTCAGTTCACAAAAGGAAAATTAATTATTAATTTGTTTATTCATTTATTAATCACAACAAAGCCCTATTTATTTATTTATCGTATGGGAGTTTACAGCTAAGTTCAAGTACATAACACAAATTACCAATACAAAATACTTAGAATATAATGAAAATTGAATTTATCTCATAATTAAAACAAAGACAAGAAAAGTGAATCACAAGTTTAAAATTATTGGACAAAAAATACTTGGTATGTTTCACATTAAGATATAAAAAAATAAAACGAATTTATTTTTTATATCTTAATGTGAAACCTACCAAGTATTTTTTATCCAATAATTTAAAAAAATGTTTCACCAAGTACCAACACCAAATTCCTTAAAAACCAATCACAAGTTTATTTGAAGGAATATTTATCACAGTTCTATGTTCAAGTTTTCTATCAAGTATATAGAACTGGTATAAATATCCTTTCAAATGAAATTTTGATTCACTTTATTATTATTATTATTATTATTATTATTAAATATAAAGTTTATTTGCCAAGAGTAGCAGAATTTTTATATATTGAAGGAGACAATAAAAGAGTGTGTCTTCTGCTGGAATTATAAATTTTATTTATTTATAATGAGACTATAGTTTCGAGGACTTTGCCCTCTTCATTATGAATGAAAGGTTAAAATTTTTCGTGTGGTTAGGTTAAAAATTGTTCAGGGTGGCCAAGTTAAGAATTGAAATTTATACTTGTTTTATTTTGGCTGTAGGTGGCGTTCATTAAGTTTTTATTTGAGCGGCTATTTTTAAAATAAACCTTTCGGGAATTTCTATTTTTCGATTTAAGAAATTTTTGGTGAATTATTGCATGATTTTAAAATTTCTAACGATTCGAAAATATTAATTTTTAAGGGATCTAATTCTGATCTAATTAATTTAATATTTGATTCATCTGGAAATCAATGTTTCTCGGAGATTAAATGTTCTGCAAACGCACTATGACCCGAACCCCCTTTAAAAATTCTCTTGTGTTCCGAAATGCGTGGGTTTAAATTTCGTTCTGTTTTTCCTCTATAGGTCGAATCACATTCTCCACATGTTATGGAATAGAGACCTTTTTTGTCCATTTTTTGAATTTTGTCTTTTTTATTATTGCTAATATCAGATCCCAAGTTTCTAGAGGATTTGAAAATAGTTTCATATCCTAAAGTTTTGAATTTTAATTTTAAAGTTTCCGAAAATGTATAATTCCAGCAGAAGACACACTCTTTTATTGTGTCCTTCAATTATTATTATTATTATAGCCATTATTTAATTTAATAATAATAATAATAATAATAACTAATTATTACTTAGAGTGTTTTTTATTTTGTTTTTTTACCTTAAATAGGAAAATAGGAATCAATTTTTGGTCATTTGTGAAAAAGTGTTTTTTTTTTGACTTAATACACTTTAGATATAACAGTGGGATATACAGTTGACTCTCGATAATTCGAAATCCAAGGGACTACAAGAAAAATTCCAATTATCAAAAAGTTTGAATTATCAAGAGGAAAAAAATCGAATTATTAAGAGTTTTTATTATATTTTTGAAAATATGTATGGGCTTACATAAATTTTATATATAGCCTCAAGTAAAAAAGTAATAATACTGAAAACGACAAAAAAGAACAAAAAATTACATATTTACGTGGAAAATGAGGAGTAAACATTGCTAGAAAAAATTCGAATTATAAAATTACGAAAAGGATTTCGAGTTATCGAGCGTATCAAATTACACAGCATTTTTTAATTTATTGAAATTAATAGCTGAAGAGTTCGAATTATCGAAGTTTGAATTATCGAGATCGACTGTATATGTTTATTTCGAGGGGTGAACCACGATTGGAATTAGGTGTACACCGTCTTTGGAATTATTTGGAATTATTTTGGATTTCATTAGATAATGCCCCTTTATCTATTGTCTTTTATTTGGAAATGAAAGTCGAAGTGGAAGTAGATGTACACTACTTTATTAGGTCGCAGTTCACCCCTCTGTTTATTTGCATCAACCAGAGGACAACCTTATTGATTTCTCATTATGTTGTTTGATAAATAATTTTTAACCGACTTCAAAAAAGGAGGAGGTTCTCTATTCGAATGATTTTTTTTGTGTCTATGTTACCTCATATCTCCGCCAATTGTGAACCGATTTTGAAAAAAAAATTGCATTGGGTTCAGTCTAGCTTCCGATTGGTCCCGTTTTTGTTTCATTGGTATTGGACCTTTTTTTGTTAGGTTTGTTCAGGCCTAACTTCTCTGTTTATGAACCGATTTCGATGATTCTTTTTTTATTGGAAATGGGGTATCTTAGGGATGGTGCCATATTAATTTGGCAAATTTCTGATGATATGATCAACGACGAAATAACGTAAATCTCCAATTCTTATGAGCAAATAATCGAATTTATTATAAATAAAATTTTTATAAAAAAAATCTTATAACATTCATTTAAAACCCGCAAACGTTTCGAGATAATTTCTATATTTATGAATGGAATTTTATTATCATTTTCTGGGACGGATGAGGAGGTGAGAGGACCAATCGACTTGATTGGGGAATAATGGAATTGAAATAATTATCGGAAAAGAGGTCTTTTTATCTAATTAGATTTTTCCTCTTATTAAAAACAAGGACTAAAGATGAATAAGGACACTCGATGGTGGAGAAGTAATCTCCGGAATCGAAGCAAAAATACAATGTATACATTAATTAATGTAAAATAATTGGTATCATTTTCTGATTCATTCGCCTGACGCTTTCTCTTACGAGATGCATATAAGTTATTATATTAAGTCACTCTTAATAACATCACTAAAAAAATAAAAATAAAAATAATTTAAAAAAAAATAAAATAAAACCGACTTCTAAAAAATTAAATGCAACAAATAAAATAATGATGACTTAAAAATAAAATAAAATACACTAAAAGGTATGAAATAATTATCTAATTTGGTTACAACTAAACGACGAAATATTAACATGAAATTACTTTTTGAAGTCGGTGCCAAACATATACATTATATGAATTGCACTCGACGGATCTTAGTACGTTTGGCGGGTACGCTCGCTTATAGGTATAGTTTGTTTGGCACCGACTTTTTTCGTCGCTTAGTTGTAACTAAATAAGATAATTATTTTATATCTTTTAGTGTATTTTAATTGGTTTTTAAGTTATTATTATTTTATTTGTTGCATTTAATTTTTTTGAAGTCGATTTTATTTTTTGGAAATATAAGTCGAAGTTGAAGTAGCTGTCCACTATATTAGGTCGCAGTTCACCCCTCTGTTTATTTGCATCAACCAGAGGACAACCTTATTGACTTCTCATTATGTTGTTTGATAAATAATTTTTCTTTACCAATTCAAACGAGAATAAATCCCAAAATGGACCACTCTATTGTAGGGGAGGATGAAGAGCCTCAAAGGGAATAATTCAACCCAAATGAAAGTAGCCTGATTCCATCCATCCATGGTTGATTACTGCCAATACAAAAACAACTCTTCACTCTCTCTCTATCCCTAATTATTATCGGCCTGTTAAAAATTCCAAGTCAATTGAAGAATTATTCCATTAACTTTCTCTCTCTCTCTCTGTTTCTTCTTCATTTTCCATTCCTTTCTCGTTTGCTAACTCTCAATTTTTTACAACTTTCCCGAAATTACCGAGGCTTGAAGTGGCCCAATAGACCAACGTACAGACGACTGACTAGTGGCCGTTTTTCTTTTTCTCTCTCAGCTTCAAGTGGAAAGAAAATTGCTTTCCACCATTTTCTATTACGATGGAACAAAATTTAGACTTTATCTTACGTAGAATTGTAATTCTATACAAAATGTGCCGGGAAAAATTAAGAATTGTTTGTTTTTCAGTACCTATAATTTATTTGAATATTTTTTTTACCTCTCACTATGCCTATAATATACAGTGTGGGGCATAAAGATCTACCACATTTTGAAGAGGTATAAAAAAAAATGAAAAAATGTAACTAGAAAAAAACTGAAAATATTTTTGAAAAGAATATAAAATAATTTTTTTTAATGTGTTTTAAACATTATCAAACAAAAAAAAAGGGGGAGGTCAAAAATAAAAATGCTAGCCCTTTAGAAGAAACTCAACCAAATTTTGTATAGATATTCTGTGGACCCCCAGAAGGCTACAAATGAAAATCTACCCACCCAAAATGGGTGGGGGTGGGGGATGAAAATTTTAGCACTTTCGACCAAACTATGTATATAAAATTTGGTTAGTTTTTGCATTTTTATCCTTCTGGTGGAGCACAGAATATGTATACAAAATTTAGTTGAGTTTGGTCAAAAGGGCTAGAATTTTCATTGTTGACCCTCCACCCATTTTGGGTGGTTAGTTTATGCATTTCTTGTCTTTTTGGGACCCATAGAATATGTATAAAAAATTTAGTTGAGTTTCGTCGAAAGGGCTAGAATTTTCATTTTTTACCCCATCCCCCTCCAAACACATTAAAAAAAAATATTTTATGTTCTTTTCAAAAATATATTTAGTTTTTTTCTAGTTAAATTTTTTCATTTTTTATATCTCTTCAAAATGTAGATCTTTATGCCCCACCCTGTATTTGTGTAGATAAATATATTTAACAGTGGATATGTAGATTTTATCTAAGTATTCTATTACATTATTCAACCACCAAAACTTTAATCAAATATAATATTTATGAAAAAAACTTTACTCTCTAACAAAAAAATATATACAGGATATATTTATTTATATATAGATAAATGTTTAATTTGAGTCAATTAGAGGACACGCTCATTGATTTCCTTTTGAAAATCGAAAACTCTGCCTAGAAAAACTTTTCAAAATATGAAAATGTCGTTTTGTTTGTGATAAATTTACAATATTTGATTCTGTATAATATATACATTATTAAACTCTCTTTCAATACAATAATCTAATATACCATCTATTATTAAGCGGCAAAACATTTATTTATCTATTTGCATAATAAATGGTTAATTTTCAATTGGTTGATTTCGAAAACAACAACTGAAAATGAAAAACAAAAAACAACTTTGCCTCAATCTACCCGTGACGAATGAGAGATAGAGAGATATAAATTCATTTTATTCATTTCAAACTACAAATTATTATTATTAACAACTCGATTTTATGAAATTACGTTAATATTGTATTATATGCAATGGTTTATTGGGGATTTTACCAATGGAAAAAGAGAGGCACCAATGAAACAAAAGAAAAATGAATAAAATGAGGCTATGAAAAAACTGAATATATTTTTGAAAAAAAAAACATAAAATAATTTTTTTTAATGTGTTTTAAACATTATATCAGGCAAAAAATGGTGTGGGCGGGATTAACATAGCTTGGTCGAAAGGGCTAGTATTTTCATTTTTGACTCTCCCTTCAATTTTATTTTATTTTATTTTATTCGATATATGCGAGTTATCCCAGTTACAATTTACACTTGTATACAAAGATTTTGGCTGGTTAGTTTTTGCATTTCTAGCCTTCTGGGGATCCACAGAATATGTATACAAAATTTTGTTGGGTTTGGTCGAAAGGGCTATAATTTTCATTTTTGACCCCACCCCCTTTTTTCGTCTGATATAATGTTTAAATGTTTAATACACATTAAAAAAAAATTATTTTATATTCAGTTTTTTTCTAGATAAATTTTTTCATTTTTTTTAATATCTTTTCAAAATGTGGTAGATCTTTATGCCCCACCATGTATTACATGAAAAAAGTATTCAAAACTATTAAATGTCTAAACAGAAGGGCTGTGGAGTCGGGGTCGGGAAAAATGTGACGACTCCAACTCCGGGATTTCTCTTTTTGTTTTAAACAGAAAATTTTTTCAAGTTTAATATTGAAAATTGACAAAATGCTTGTAATTCTTGTAATTTGCTTTAAAAAATATATCGGCAAATTGCTAGTCGGACTCTCAGAGTTTCCATACCTATTATATAGAAAACGTTTTCTATTTAGTTCTCTCTTGAAATTTGAAATTAAAATAATATGTAATAATGTAATAAGATGGTTGTAGCTTGAAAATTTGCAAAATTATATTCATAGAAAGTCAATTTTAGGTGATAATTCACATTCAATCTCTCTTATTGGCTAAAATATTAATTTAATCGAATACCTCTAAAAAAAAAAATTGTAGAAAATTTAATTCTCTACAAAAAAAGTCTTCTAAAGAAAATCTCTTCGATTAATGGTTTTCAAAATAGTGGGGTTTAAAGATTTATCAAAATAACAATTTCTAAGTCCAGATTCACTGCTTTCTTAAATGAATAGGCAAAGTGGATTTTTCATTTCTCATCATGTTTTTTACCCCCTTGGGAACCGAACCCGAGTGCCAATAACAGGAATCCGGAACATTTCGATACCCTGTGAGGTGCGTACCCCTCTAACATACAGTATGAGACTCGGTCTCGAACCAGCGATCTCCGAGTCAGCGACCCGACACTCTAGCCACTGACCCACAGTCGCCTCAAAAAAATTATTATAGGTGTCTAAAATATATTTTCAAAACGTTATATATTAGGATTGAAATTCATTGTAGATTATTTAATCTAATTAATTAATATTGTCTTAAATATGTGTAATTTGCCATGGTCAATTACACCCTCTCTTCCCTCCCCCCCTTCTTGTACTAGTACTTTACAAATTTCCTAGTTAATCCCGGCCCTCCGCTGGCCCCCAGCGGACGCCACATGCCAGTAGATCGGTGCGCTAGCCACGTGTCCAAGTGCCTCAAATGAAACATTCAACTCATTTGGCTATTTCCGGTAAATATCACAATCTAATTAGCTCCAAATTAACCATCCATCCTTTTTACTAAGTGGATATAATTATATTGAAAAAAGGAATTAATAATTTCTTGAGATATTGGCTCTAATATTGAATTCAAGCAAAATAATGTATAATATCTTAATATCTATATTTCTCGCTTAAATATGTTTGAAACATATGTCTGTGTGTAATTCAAGAACGAAAAGTTTTAGAAAGTTCTTTCTTGAGGCATACCTATAGTGAATATTTTCTATCCGGAGAATTAAGTAGATTTTGATCTCTCTAGTTTTAAAACTTAAAGTTCAAAAAATAATTTTTTTAATGATTTAATTTAGATTTTAAGTCGATATAATAATATAGGAATATAAAGGGAAAC
Source organism: Forficula auricularia (assembly GCA_024734495.1). NCBI lineage: Eukaryota > Metazoa > Arthropoda > Insecta > Dermaptera > Forficulidae > Forficula > Forficula auricularia. The sequence continues at coordinate 154,676 of JALMQS010000347.1, forward strand.
AAAGATGTTGTCCTCTGTTTGATGCAAATAAACATACACACATATATATATCAAAATTATATTAGGATGTTTCAAAAGTTCTGTCCGTTTTAATGTCATGGGTTTTTGTAGCTCCATATCTCAATAAATATATATAATTTCGATATATATGTGTGTGTGTTTAGTTGCATCAAGCAGAGGACAACCTCGTTGTTTCTCTTTATGAATCAACAACCCCTCTACTCTCGGCAAAACAAAATCTTTTCAATTAAATATAGGAATAAATGAACAATTTATATTTAAGTTTATTATTAATTTCTAGGGCGTCTCTAGCGTACCTAGTATTCAAAACGTTTTTTTTTGTATTAATTAATAAATGTGTTGTTAAGCGATTCATTTATTACAATTTGATTAAGGAAAATGACTAAAAAGTGCACGGATAGAATAATCTCTCTTTCTTTCGAGCAATGACTGGCAAGGATGCCAATATAAGTCCAAGCTTGTTTCAAATCATTAGAGATTAATTTCTTAATTTCTATTATTCTAGGAATGGGCTTTTGACTTTGGAACTTGGACCAAGACGATAGTTTCTTTTTAAATCTCGAAAATCAGCATTTCAATAAATCTTTAATATGCTTAAAGCTAAAAATTTCTGTTCATTATACTAAGTCAACTAGGCATGATATAAATAAATCTTAACATTATAAATTTTTGAAAATATTCAATAAATAGACAAAGAAAGCTATTATTTTTTTCACTCAAATCTAATTTCTCATATAAAATATACTAAATGCCATAAATGCTTTAATCAAAAGTCTTTATATAACGAAATTTCGCTTTATTTTATATATTGATGGATTAAAATGTGATGGTACCAATCGACTTGATTGGGGAATAATGGAATTGGAATAATTATCGGAAAAGAGGTTTTTTTATCTAATTAGATTTTTCCTCTTATTAAAAATAAGGACTAAAGATGAATAAGGACACTTGATGGTGGAGAAGTAATCTCCGGAATCGAAGCAAAAAATACAATGTATACATTAATTCTTCTTCTTCTTCTTCTTCTTATTTTTAAACCTATAGGTTTGTTTCTTCCAGAACGTCATACCATCTCTTCTTAGGACGACCTCTACTTCTTATTCCAACCGGCTTGTTTGTCATCACTTTCTTTACCAGTCGGTCTTCTGGCATTCTTCTCACATGCGCATACCATTCCGCTCTTCTTCTTTAACCCATTCGCCCACCTTTTGTATTCCACATTTTTCTCTAATATCTTCACTCTTCATCCTATCGAGCCTGGTCACGTTCATTATCCTTCGTAATGTCTTACAATTTTACATTAATTAATGTAAAATAATTGGTTTAATAAAATTTATAAAAATTTATTTTATATATTGATATTGATTGGAATTGAGGATTAATTGGATGGATTAATTTCCGCAATATGGTATTGGAATAATTATCGGAAAAGAGGTTTTTTTTCTATAATTAGTTTTTTCTTCTTATTAAAAACAAGGACTAAAGATGATCAAGGACACTCGATGGTGGAGAAGTAATCTCCGGAATCGAAGCTAAAATACAATGTATACATTAATTAATGTAAAATAATTGGTTTAATAGATTTTATATATTTAATTTTATTCATTTTAGTTGGTGGAATTATAATCTTTTCAGATTAGAATAATTTTCTTTCCATATATGATTTTTAAGAGTAAAAGTTTTAAACCGTTGTCTTTTTATTTAAAAATTGATAATATTTGATAAAATAGTATTTTTGCAATTATTATTTTTTTTTTATTCTTTTAATATTAATTTCATAAGAATTTGATAATCATTATCAATATCGGAAAGAAAATGTTTTCATCAGAGTATAGAATTAATCTAGAAGCGCATTTTTACTTGAATATAAAATTTTCAGGGATTTGAACCGATCGCTGCTTTACACACACAACATTCTTAATTTCTTCCAAAATATCAAATTATTTGCTCATTTTATTAGAATCTTAACTTTCCAACTAATTTAATATAAAGTTCATAGTAATTAAAACTTAAATATAGGTACGGATTACTTATTCGAAACTCATCTTAAATTATTTCATGAGTATAATTATTTGATTTTAATAAAATAAAATAAATTTAAATTTTATTTTTAAATTAAGTTGATATTGATGAGCGGTCCAAAAAAAGAAGATAATTTACACTATCTTTTTATTCATAAAACCGACGTTTCGGAGGCTATTCCCTCCTTCAGGGTTTTGAAAAGTCAGTAAAGGAAATCCAATGCGACATTCCCCTTACTGACTTTTCAAAACCCTGAAGAAGGAGGGAATAGCCTCCTAAACGTCGGTTTTATGAATAAAAAGATAGTGTAAATTATCTTCTTCTTTTTTGGACTGCCT
>JALMQS010000348.1:0-97823 GCA_024734495.1 Forficula auricularia
GTAGCATGCCCACTTTTTTCTTTTTTTTATTAATTAATTGGTTAAAAAATCGTTAATTTAATTAATTTCTTTAAGAGTAAATAGCGATATTCTGGGTTTGAAGTGATAATTAGCAATTCAAATTTGAATATAATTCTAATTGTGAGACCTAGATGACACTCAATTAACGGTGTCTGATTATGTGCTGCCATCAGAACGAGTGTAGAAATGTACAGCTGGCCGGAAATGGGTCATGGGATATAGGTCAAGAGGACTTGGATCTGGGCCACGCGGTGATGAACGACCATCTTATCAAGGACACCTGTTGTTATTAGATAATCCACCTTAATCTGGGTTTATTATGAAGTTTTAACAGTGAAACAATATCAAAAGTGTTTATTTGAAGATCCCTGCAAAGTGTTGAGTGACCAATTTGCGAAAAACATCGGCAAATACGGGGACAAGAAAAGTGACGCCACGCGCGGACGAAGACAACACGTGGTCCTGAATGAAACTACGCTGAGTCGGTCTATCTACACACTAGTATTTGATAAGTACTAAATGAAACACTATTACAAATAACAAAAATACACTAACTATTTAGTATTTAATATGTGTTAGTTATATTATTCAAATGCTAAAAAGTTCAAATAACTATCTCGTGTCCCAAGCAGCAATAAACAATCATTTAATGCCTAAGCTCTATCATGTATTCATAATTAATTTTAACTGTAATTATAAAAATATAAATGAAAATAGATTAAATACAAATAACTAATAGTATTAGAAGAAATAATAGTAAAAATAATTGAAATATTTACTTAACAATGTTTTAAAATTAAAATATTAAAATAATTAACGGATCATATGTTCGGATAATAATTAACAATTATTTAAGTTATAAGTTTAACAAAATTAAAGAAAGTTTTAATGATTTAATAATTACATAAGTTTATTAGTAATAGGGCATTTCCTGGAAATATTCAATGAAGGTTATTAAGTAATTAATTAATTGATTAATAATAATTATACTAAAAAAGATTAATGTGTGATCGAACGTGGTCAAGTTTTGGTAACGCGGATTTGAACCGCGCCTCCTGATACATCTGTGCGTTTGTTTGTCTGTGGAAGGAGCGGGGATCTCTGTTGCCACGTAGTAAAAGAAAAAGTAAAAGATTGAAAAAGTATTAAATAGAAGGAGAAGAATTAAATGTCGTGGTCCTATAGCTTGGATAAGAAAAGACAGAGAATCTCAAGGAGTAGCTCAAGCAGATAACAATCAGATTTGATGATCTAGGGACGCTGTGTTTTTCCAAGAAAAACCAGACGCCTTTCGGTTCGACACGCTGCGCTTTGTTTTGGTGTTGTTCTGAGAAAATTGGAAAGAGATAATAAAATTGAAAATAAACCATAATAAATAAATTAAAAAATCAAAAGTATTAAAAAGTAAACAAAACAAGTTAGATAAGAGAAATTAAAATTAAAAGAAATTTAATAAATAAAGCCTACTTGAAAATTCAGGAAATGTGTGTTCTGTTTTTGTATTGTTAATTTGAAGTCGAGAGTATAAATGAAATCTCAAGTTGTTTTAGTAATTGAAATAAATAAAATTAATAAATAATTGAAGTTTTATTCGAACAAATGATCAAACGTATTAAAATATAAAAAGGAGTATTATTAAAAAGGATTATTAAAAGGAAATAAATAAAATAATATTTGTTATTGAAATTTATAATTTGAAAATAGAAAATTAAATTGTTTGTTTTGAAAAGAAACGTTTCATAAAATATTTCGAAAACATGAAATATTAAATTAAGAGCTTAGGTTAAGAATAATACTAATTAAATAGAATTAAATATAAACAAAGAAAAATAATTAACTGATAATAATATAATTAAACAAGGCCTATAAAAATAAGACAGGTACCTGCATGAATAATAAATAATAAATAATTTAATTGATTAATAAATCAACAATACAATTGTAACAATACCGATTTTGTCATAATATAGTTCAATTTAAAACGATTTTAAAACCAAAGATTAATAGTATATGAAACTATAAATTATAGAATATTCTATTAATAAATCAATTTAAAATAAAGATTAAATAAAACATTATAAAAAGATTATTTAAAAAATCAAAGTTAAAATTCAAAAATATATCAAAGCTATTTATAGAAAATCTATTGTTGAAAAGAAAAATAATTTAAAAATAAATTTAAAAGATATTAAAATCAAATCAAAGATATTTATAGAAAATTTATAAAATAATTTAAAAATAAATTTTTAAAAATATAAAAATAGAATAATAGTTTATTTATAGAAAGCTATTAATAATAAAAGTTATAAATAAATAATAACTATTAATAGAATGTCTATAAATAGAAATTTTAAAAATTTAAAATAAAATTTTAAACTCAAAGGAGACCATTATCCCTCCATATTTATAAATCTATTTATAGTCCAAATTTATAAATAGAATTTACAACAATTAGAAAATTTTATAAATAGAATTTACAACAATGAAATTTTGATTTCAACAATGAAAATAAAATTACAACAATTGAAATAAAATTCTATAAATAGAATTTGTATAATAAAAATAGATTGTTATTAAAATTAGATTTCCTTATTATAGGAGCAGATAACAATCAATAAAATTTGAGTTATAATAAAATATTTTAAACTTTCTATAAATAAACAATTATTAATAGATTACAATCTATAAATAGAATCTATAAATAGATTATCTATAAATAAATTAAAAATCTATCTAATTATAAATAAAAGATTATTTTTGAAATTTCTATAAATAACAATAATAAACTGAGTATTTTAATAAATACACCTTTTATAAACTGATTTTCTATAAATAGTATTTAAAGTGACATTGTTATAAATACGTCATTTATTTGAAACTTCTATAAATAGAAATTATAGTTGATATTGTTGGATATTGTTACTAAATAGCTATAACTTATAAACGATCTGTTTATAAGTAAGATTGCAGTTTTATAAGAATATTGTTACTAATTAATAATAAGTTTATAAACAATCTGTTTATAAAGAATAATTGAATTTTGTTGGTTTTATAAAATTATTGTATTGTTGCTTGTATTGAAATATTCGGTGCTAAATCAAGCACTTATCATTAAAACCTTGAATACTGCTAAAAACAGTTATCTAAAATCTTAATAAATTGTGTTCTTTTTACTGATCAAAAACCATCTCACTCTCCTATCTCATAATCACAATAAGAATTCACAGAGGGCTCCAAGGTCGTCAATTAATCCTAATCAACAAGCGAAATTCTGCTATATCTATCGAACTTTGTTCGATAGCCTTATCAGCAACCCTATCCGCATATAGCGTAAGCGCACACCCCCACGGTTGCTGATATATTAAACATCTTATATAGGGCGGATAGACAACCACCAAACTTGGCTAGACTGATAGAAACTTTCAATAGCACACTACGTGAGCTATTGGAGTGTCAGTAAGTCAAAGGTTAAGTTTGGGCAGGTTACATCTGGTGGAGGTGCCAGGGATTTCGCTGTTGATCGGGAGAGAGGGCCTGGAGTGATTCTTTGAAAGAGTGACATAAACAACAACAAAATGTCACAACATGGTGATGATGAGAGTGGAGAGAGGGAGATGGGGGAGAGTCAGTACAGGGAGTATAGGGAACAGCGGGAGACATCGACTGAGGAAAACGCAGACAGCGTTATACAGTCTGAACCCTCGGTTGATGCACTGCTAAATAATACAGTGGGCGAATTGGGGGATGATGGGCAATTACCACAACAATTAGCTCAAGTGCACATCACTCCGCCAATAGAACAGGGTACAAACCAACCATTACCCAACCCTAACCTAACATCAACACTAGGGCCGGACCCACAGCATCCCACCCCAAGCTTAACCCCTATCCCACCACAAGACTCAAATGCACTGATGTTGCAACAAATTCAGGTAATGATGCACCAAACAATGATGCAACAAGGTCAGAAACGAGAAATAGTAAACACAACAATGGACACAAGAACATTTCAAAAACAGTAAACCAACAATTCTCAAAAGAACAATTTAAAGCAAACAGATATGACAAATGATACAAGACATCAAAAATCTCGGAAATGAGGCCAAAAAATTGGCACAGGATTTAAAGAACATAGATAGCATACCGAAAGAATGATGTCAAGGACAGGCCTGCGCCAAAGTACCTCCATTTCTGGTTCACATTACAATCTAAAAAGCATTGTTGAAAGTGTCAATACTTTCATCACATCTGAAAAAGAATTTTCTACCAGGGATGAAATACTTACACTACCTACTATACAAACAGAAAAGGAAACAGATAATAAATTAGAATTATCTGATGAGTCTATCGACCAACCAAAACAATCAGTAGATGCCGCCAAAACTGAACAACAAGCTGAACAGAAAACAGAAAGAGTGTTGACTGACAGAGGGGAGCGATTCTCTAGTGCTCTCGAGAAAAGAACGTTAGCTGATCTCAGAATACTGAGTAGGCTAACGTCTATAAGAAACTCACAACTCAATCCGGTGGAGAGGATAATGAGAGAGCTATCTGGTTTGTTTCCTCCCTTCAGTTATGGTCAACACAATTCCTGTGATAAAAGTAGCAATTTGGTGGTATACCTGTTTAATATCAATTTGCATGAGGGTATGGGAATGATCCCGTATATGCTACACAACGGTCAACCCAAACCGAAACCGACTCAACCCAAGTTTCACAAATTAAATACGAATCCTGAATTGACTCTCGATACCCTAGTGGTAGAGAGGGCCAGAAGGATGAAACGAAAATACCAAGGACGTAACAAATTCAAAATGAAGTCCAAATACAAGAACGAGGACAAAGTTCCATACAAAGAACAAGAAGTTCCGAGGCCGGGAAGAGGAGGCCTAGGATTCTTTTTGTTTGGTAGAGGACTTGGCAGGGTTATAGAAGGAGTAGGAAACAAGGCCTGTAGTATTAGAGGCATACGACAAGAAGTATTAGGGACATATAATATCAGACAGTTAAAAACTTATAATCCGCCTAGCCGTTAACAGTTGAGGGTCTAGGTTTCTTTTAGAAACCGAGTAAGAAACAGGCTGAGATTTCACTTGACCCTCCAAAACGAGCCAATTAATAATTCCACCCCTTTTAGAGGACTAGGATAATTTTTTTGACAATGACCTTAATTAAAGTTATGTCCCTAATAGAACAATTTTTTTGACCAACGATAGACGACGGACCAGACAGACATTGACTTAGGTATTTAGGTTTAGTTTAGGCATATAGGTATTAGGTTAGTAATTGTGGAATTAGGGTAGATTAGTTTTCTTTTAGTTTAATAACTAGTAAGACATTAGTGTAAGTTAGAAACCCAGGGACTACTCAAATAAGTAGCCCTGATGTGGCAGTAATAGTTTTAGTTAGTATAAAAAAATATAGTTAGATAATATTAGATTTAGGTTTATGGTATTAGTTCAAATTAGAAGTAGGAACTAATAGTTTTAGGTATTAGTTTAGAACAGGTTTAGAACATATACAGATTTAAGGAAATTTAGCAATTAGGAACCAAGACGGTTCATATAACTCAGAAGAAAGAATCTCGAATCAACAACTTGTATTGGGCAAAAAGCCAATAAAGTTGAACGAGATGTTGGTTTTTGTTTTGAAATTAAAAATCATTGAGTTGCATACACTATCCTACATCCATTCGCCAACACCTAACCGTCCAAACAAAAAAAACTAAAAAAAAATGGTTGAAGTTGTAGATAGGGAAGTTCGATTGAAATAACGGTGTTGTTTCATCCAAAACTTCCGGGGGGATATGACATGCCCACTTTTTTTCTTTTTTTTTATTAATTAATTGGTTAAAAAATCGTTAATTTAATTAATTTCTTTAAGAGTAAATAGCGATATTCTGGGTTTGAAGTGATAATTAGCAATTCAAATTTGAATATAATTCTAATTGTGAGACCTAGATGACACTCAATTAACGGTGTCTGATTATGTGCTGCCATCAGAACGAGTGTAGAAATGTACAGCTGGCCGGAAATGGGTCATGGGATATAGGTCAAGAGGACTTGGATCTGGGCCACGCGGTGATGAAGGACCATCTTATCTAGGACACCTGTTTGTTATTAGATAATCCACCTTAATCTGGGTTTATTATGAACTTTTAACAGTGAAACAATATCAAAAGTGTTTATTTGAAGATCCCTGCAAAGTGTTGGGTGACCAATTTGCGAAAAACATCGGCAAATACGGGGACAAGAAAAGTGACGCCACGCGCGGACGAAGACAACACGTGGTCCTGAATGAAACTACGCTGAGTCGGTCTATCTACACACAATATTTGATAAGTACTATATAAAACACTATTCAAATAACTCACACACTAACTATTTAGTATTTAATATGTGTTAGTTATATTATTCAAATGCTAAAAAGTTCAAATAACTATCTCGTGTCCCAAGCAGCAATAAACAATCATTTACTCCTAAGCTCTTTCATATATTCATAATTAATTTTAACTGTAATTATAAAAATATAAATGAAAATAGATTAAATACAAATAACTAATAGTATTAGAAGAAATAATAGTAAAAATAATTGAAATATTTACTTAACAATGTTTTAAAATTAAAATATTAAAATAATTAACGGATCATATGTTCGAATAATAATTAACAATTATTTAAGTTATAAGTTTAACAAAATTAAAGAAAGTTTTAATGATTTAATAATTACATAAGTTTATTAGTAATAGGGCATTTCCTGGAAATATTCAATGAAGGTTATTAAGTAATTAATTATTTGATTAATAATAATAATACTAAAAAATATTAATGTGTGATCGAACGTGGTCAAGTTTTGGTAACGCGGATTTGAACCGCGCCTCCTGATATATCTGTGCGTTTGTTTGTCTGTGGAAGGAGCGGGGATCTCTGTTGCCACGTAGTAAAAGAAAAAGTAAAAGATTGAAAAAGTATTAAATAGAAGGAGAAGAATTAAATGTCGTGGTCCTATAGCTTGGATAAGAAAAGACAGAGAATCTCAAGGAGTAGCTCAAGCAGATAACAATCAGATTTGATGATCTAGGGACGCCGTGTTTTTCCAAGAAAAACCAGACGCCTTTCGGTCCGACACGCTACGATTTGTTTTGGTGTTGTTCGGAGAAATTTGAAAAGATAATAAATTGAATTAAATAGAAATGAATAAATCATAATAAATAAATTAAGAAATAAAAAGTATTAAAAAGTAAACAAAACAAGTTAGATAAGAGAAATATTATTAAAAGAAATTTAATAAATAAAGCCTATTTGAAAATTCAGGAAATGTTTGTTTTGTTTTTGTATTATTAATTTGAAGTATAGAATATAAATGAAATCTCAAGTTGTTTTAGTAATTGAAATAAATAAAATTAATAAATAATTGAAGTTTTATTCGAACAAATGATCAAACGTATTAAAATATAAAAAGGAGTATTATTAAAAAGGATTATTAAAAGGAAATAAATAAAATAATATTTGTTATTGAAATTTATAATTTGAAAATAGAAAATTAAATTGTTTTTAAAAAGAAACGTTTCATAAAATATTTCAAATGATAAATAAAATGTTATTTAAGAGCTTAGGTTAAGAATGATAAAAATCAAATATGAATTACATATAAAGAAAAATAATTAACTGATAATAATATAATTATAAACAAGGGCTATAAAATATAAGACAGGTACCTGCATGAATAATAAATAATAAATAATTTAATTGATTAATAAATCAACAATACAATTGTAACAATACCGATTTTGTCATAATATAATTCAATTTAAAACGATTTTAAAACCAAAGAATAATAGTATATGAAACTATAAATAATAGAATATTCTATTAATAAATCAATTTAAAATAAAGATTAAATAAAACTTATTTAAAAAGATTATTTAAAAGATAAAAGTTAAATTCGAAAATATATCAAAGCTAATTATAGAAAATCTATTGTTGAAAAGAAAAATAATTTAAAAATAAATTTAAAAGATATTAAAATCAAATCAAAGATATTTATAGAAAATTTATAAAATAATTTAAAAATAAATTTTTAAAAATATAAAAATAGAATAATAGTTTATTTATAGAAAGCTATTAATAATAAAAGTTATAAATAAATAATAACTATTAATAGAATATCTATAAATAGAAATTTTAAAAATTTAAAATAAAACTTTAATCTCAAAGGAGACCATTATCCCTCCATATTTATAAATCTATTTATAGTCCAAATTTATAAATAGAATTTACAACAATTAGAAAATTTTATAAATAGAATTTACAACAATGAAATTTCGATTTCAACAATGAAAATAAAATTACAACAATTGAAATAAAATTCTATAAATAGAATTTGTATAATAAAAATAGATTGTTATTAAAATTAGATTTCCTTATTATAGGAGCAGATAACAATCAATAAAATTTGAGTTATAATAAAATATTTTAAACTTTCTATAAATAAACAATTATTAATAGATTACAATCTATAAATAGAATCTATAAATAGATTATCTATAAATAAATTAAAAATTTATCTAATTATAAATAAAATATTAGTTTTGAAATTTCTATAAATAACAATAATAAACTAGTATTATGACAAATACACCTTTTATAAACTGATTTCCGATAAATAGTATTTAAATTGACATTGTTATAAATACGTCATTTATTTGAAATTTCTATAAATAGAAATTATAATTGATATTGTTGGATATTGTTACTAAATAGCTATAACTTATAAACGATCTGTTTATAAGTAAGATTGCAGTTTTATAAGAATATTGTTACTAATTAATAAATAAGTTTATAAACAATCTGTCTATAAAAGAATAATTGAATTTTGTTGATTTTATAAAATTATTGTATTGTTGCTTATGATGAAATATTCGGTGCTGAATCAAGCACTTATCATTAAAACCTTGAATACTGCTAGAAACAGTTATCTAAAATCTTAATAAATTGTGTTCTTTTTACTGACCAAAAACCATCCCACTCTCCTATCTCATAATCACAATAAGAATTCACAGAGGGCTCCAAGGTCGTCAATTAATCCTAATCAACAAGCGAAATTCTGCTATATCTATCGAACTTTGTTCGATAGCCTTATCAGCAACCCTATCCGCATATAGCGTAAGCGCACACCCCCACGGTTGCTGATATATTAAACATCTTATATAGGGCGGATAGACAACCACCAAACTTGGCTAGACTGAGAGAAACTTTCAATAGCACACTACGTGAGCTATTGGGGTGTCAGTAAGTCAAAGGTTAAGTTTTGGGCAGGTTACATCTGGTGGAGGTGCCAGGGATTTCGCTGTTGATCGGGAGAGAGGGCCTGGAGTGATTCTTTGGAAGAGTGACATAAACAACACCAAAATGTCACAACATGGTGATGATGAGAGTGGAGAGAGGGAGATGGGGGAGAGTCAGTACAGGGAGTATAGGGAACAGCGGGAGACATCGACTGAGGAAAACGCAGACAGCGTTATACAGTCTGAACCCTCGGTTGATGCTCTGCTAAATAATACAGTGGGCGAATTGGGGGATGATGGGCAATTACCACAACAATTAGCTCAAGTGCACATCACTCCGCCAATAGAACAGGGTACAAACCAACCATTACCCAACCCTAACCCAACATCAACACTAGGGCCAGACCCACAGCATCCCATCCCAAGCTTAACCCCTATCCCACCACAAGACCCAAATGCACTGATATTGCAACAACTCCAAATGATGCAACAATCAATGATGCAAAAATTTCAGAAACAAGAAATAGTAAGCCAACAAACTCAAGAACAAATTCAATCAGTAAAACAACAATCTCAGGAACAATTTAAGGCAATAGATCACATGTCACAAGACATCAAAGATCTCGGAAATGAGGCCAAAAAATTGGCACAGGATTTAAAGAACGATGCAAAAAGAATAATGTCAAGGACAGGCCTGCGCCAAAGTACCTCCATTTCTGGTTCACATTACAATCTAAAGAGCATTGTTGAAAGTGTTAATATTTTCATCACATCTGAAAAAGAATTTTCTACCAGGGATGAAATACTTACACTACCTATTATACAAACAGAAAAGGAAACAGATAATAAATTAGAATTATCTGATGAGTCTATCGACCAACCAAAACAATCAGTAGATGCCGCCAAAACTGAACAACAAGCTGAACAGAAACCAGAAAGAGTGTTGACTGACAGAGGGGAGCGATTCTCTAGTGCTCTCGAGAAAAGAACGTTAGCTGATCTCAGAATACTGAGTAGGCTAACGTCTATAAGAAACTCACAACTCAATCCGGTGGAGAGGATAATGAGAGAGCTATCTGGTTTGTTTCCTCCCTTCAGTTATGGTCAGCACAATTCCTGTGATGAAGGTAGTAATTTGGTGGTATACCTGTTTAATATCAATTTGCATGAGGGTATGGGAATGATCCCGTATATGCTACACAACGGTCAACCCAAACCGAAACCGACTCAACCCAAGTTTCACAAATTAAATACGAATCCTGAATTGACTCTCGATACCCTAGTGGTAGAGAGGGCCAGAAGGATGAAACGAAAATACCAAGGACGTAACAAATTCAAAATGAAGTCTAAATATAAGAACGAGGACAAAGTTCTATACAAAGAACAAGAAGTTCCGAGGCCGGGAAGAGGAGGCCTAGGATTCTTTTTGTTTGGTAGAGGACATTGCAGGGTTATAGGAGGAGTAGGAAACAAGGCCTGTAGTATTAGAGGCATACGACAAGAAGTATTAGGGACATATAATATCAGACAGTTAAAAACGTACAATCCGCCTAGTCGCTAACAGTTGAGGGTCTAGGTTTCTTTTAGAAACCGAGTAAGAAACAGGCTGAGATTTCACTTGACCCTCCAAAATGAGCCAATTAGTAATTCCACCCCTTTTAGAGGACTAGGATAATTTTTTTTTTGACAATGACCTTAATTAAAGTTATGTCCCTAATAGAACAATTTTTTTGACCAACGATAGACGACGGACCATTGTGACAGACATTGACTTAGGTATTTAGGTTTAGTTTAGGCATGTAGGTATTAGGTTAGTAATTGTGGAATTAGGGTAGATTAGTTTTCTTTTAGTTTAATAACTAGTAAGACATTAGTGTAAGTTAGAAACCCAGGGACTACTCAAATAAGTAGCCCTGAGGCAGTAATAGTTTTAGTTAGTTAAAAAAAAATATAGTTAGATAATATTAGATTTAGGTTTAGGTATTAGTTCAAATTAGAAGTAGGAATTAATAGTTTTAGGTATTAGTTTAGAATAGGTTTAGAACATTTAGATTAAGGAAATTTAGCAATTAGGAACCAAGACGGTTTATATAATTCAGAAGAAAGAATCTGAATCAACAACTTGTATTGGGCAAAAAGCCAATAAAGTTGAATGAGATGTTGGTTTTTGTTTTGAAATTAAAAATCATTGAGTTGCATACACTATCCTACATCCATCCGCCAACACTCAACTCCCCAAAAAAAAAAAAAATAATAAAAATGGTTGAAGGTAGATGGGAAGTTCGGTTGAAATAACGGTGTTGTTTCATCCAAGCTTCCGGGGGGGATATGTAGCATGCCCACTTTTTTCTTTTTTTTTATTAATTAATTGATTAAAAATCGTTAATTTAATTAATTTCTTTAAGAGTAAATAGCGATATTCTTGGTTTGATGACAATTAGCAATTCAAATTTGAATATAATTCAAATTGTGAGACCTAGATGACACTCAATTAACGGTGTCTGATTAGTGCTGCCATCAAACGGGGTAGAAATGACCTGGCCGGAAACGGGTCATAGGATATAGGTCAAGAGGACTTGGATCTGGGACATGCGGTGATGAACGACCATCTTATCAAGGACACCTGTTGTTATTAGATAATCCACCTTAATCTGGGTTTATTATGAACTTTTAACAGTGAAACAATATCAAAAGTGTTTATTTGAAGATCCCTGCAAAGTGTTGAGTGACCAATTTGCGAAAAACATCGGCAAATACGGGGACAAGAAAAGTGACGCCACGCGCGGACGAAACAACACGTGGTCCTGAATGAAACTACACTAGTCGGTCTATCTACACATAGTATTTGATAAGTACTAAATGAAACACTATTAAAATAACAAAAATACACTAACTATCTAGTATGTTAACACGTGTCAGTGATTAGTTATATTATTCAAATGCTAAAAAGTTCAACTAACTATCTCGTGGCTCAAAGTCCAATAAACAATCAAATGATGCCTAAGCTCTATCATGTATTCATAATTAATTTTAACTGTAATTATAAAAATATAAATGAAAAAGATTAAATACAAATAACTAATAGTATTAGAAGAAATAATAGTAAAAATAATTGAAATATTTACTTAACAATGTTTTAAAATTAAAATATTAAAATAATTAACGGATCATATGTTCGAATAATAATTAACAATTATTTAAGTTATAAGTTTAACGAAATTAACGAAAGTATTAATAATTTAAAAAAATTACATAAGTTTATTAGTAATAGGGCATTTCCTGGAAATATTCAATGAAGGTTATTAAGTAATTAATTATTTGATTAATAATAATAATACTAAAGAATATTAATGTGTAATCGAACGTGGTCAAGTTTTGGTAACGCGGATTTGAACCGCGTCTCCTGATATATCTGTGAGTTTGTTTGTCTGTGAATGAGCGGGGATCTCTGTTGCCACGTAGTAAAAGGAAAAGTAAAAGATTGAAAAAGTATTAAATAGAAGGAGAAGAATTAAATGTCGTGGTCCTATAGCTTGGATAAGAAAAGACAGAGAATCTCAAGGAGTAGCTCAAGCAGATAACAATCAGATTTGATGATCTAGGGACGCTGTGTTTTTCCAAGAAAAACCAGACGCCTTTCGCTTCAACACGCTACGATTTGTTTTGGTGTTGTTCGGAGAAATTTGAAAAGATAATAAATTGAATTTAAATAGTAATGAATAAATCGTAATAAATAAATTAAGAAATAAAA
This sequence comes from Forficula auricularia, assembly GCA_024734495.1. Lineage (NCBI taxonomy): Eukaryota > Metazoa > Arthropoda > Insecta > Dermaptera > Forficulidae > Forficula > Forficula auricularia. The sequence continues at coordinate 13,059 of JALMQS010000348.1, forward strand.
ATATTAAAAAGTAAACAAAGCGAGTTAGATAAGGAAAATTAACATTAAAAGAAATTTAATAAATAAAGCCTCATTTGACAATTCAGGAAATGTTTGTTTTGTTTTTGTGTTATTAATTTGAAGTATAGAATATAGATGAAATCTCAAGTTATTTTAGTAATTGAAATAAATAAAATTAATAAATAATTGAAATTTTATTTGAACAAATGATCAAACGTATTAAAATATAAAAAGGAGTATTATTAAAAAGATTATTAAAAGAAATAAATAAAATAATACTTGTTATTGAAATTTATAATTTGAAAATAGAAAATTTAAATTGTTTGTTTTGAAAAGAAACGTTTCATAAAATATTTCGAAAAATGAAATATTAAATTAAGAGCTTAGGTTAAGAATAATACTAATTAAATAATTGAATTAAATATAAAGAAAAATAATTAACTGATAATAATATAATTAAACAAGGCCTATAAAAATAAGACAGGTACCTGCATGAATATTTAATAATAAATAATTAACTGATTAATTAATCAACAATATAATTGTAACACTACCGATTTGTCATAATATAGTTCAATTTAAAACGATTTTAAAACCAAAGAATAATAGTATATGAAACTATAAATAATAGAATATTCTATTAATAAATCAATTTAAAATAAAGATTAAATAAAACTTATTTAAAAAGATTATTTAAAAAGTAAAAGTTAAATTCGAAAATATATCAAAGCTAATTATAGAAAATCTATTGTTGAAAAGAAAAATAATTTAAAAATAAATTTAAAAGATATTAAAATCAAATCAAAGATATTTATAGAAAATTTATAAAATAATTTAAAAATAAATTTTAAAAATATAAAAATAGAATAATGGTTTATTTATAGAAAGCTATTAATAATAAAAGTTATAAATAAATAATAACTATTAATAGAATATCTATAAATAGAAATTTTAAAAATTTAAAATAAAATTTTAATCTCAAAGGAGACCATTATCCCTCCATATTTATAAATCTATTTATAGTCCAAATTTATAAATAGAATTTACAACAATTAGAAAATTTTATAAATAGAATTTACAACAATGAAATTTTGATTTCAACAATGAAAATAAAATTACAACAATTGAAATAAAATTCTATAAATAGAATTTGTATAATAAAAATAGATTGTTATTAAAATTAGATTTCCTTATTATAGGAGCAGATAACAATCAATAAAATTTGAGTTATAATAAAATATTTTAAACTTTCTATAAATAAACAATTATTAATAGATTACAATCTATAAATAGAATCTATAAATAGATTATCTATAAATAACAATAAAAATCTATCTAATTATAAATAAAACATTATTTTTGAAATTTCTATAAATAACAATAATAAACTGAGTATTATGATAAATACAGTCTTTTATAAACGAATGTTCTATAAATAGTATTTAAATTGATATTGTTATAAATACGTCTTTGATTTATAAAATTTCTATAAGTAGAAATTATAAACAATACTTTGAATATTGTTATCGATTGATAATAGAAATTATAGCTGGTATTTTTGGATATTGTTACTAAGTAACTATAACTTATAAACAATCTGTTTATAAAGAATAATAGAATTTTGTTGGTCTTATAAAATTATTGTGTTCTTGTATTGAAATATCGGTGCTAAATCAAGCACAAATCATTAAAACCTTGAATACTGCTAAAAACAGTTATCTCAAATCTTAATCAATTGTGTTCTTGTTACTGAACAAAACCCATCCAACTCTCCTATCTCATAATCACAATAATAATTCACAGAGGGCTCCAAGGTCGTCGATTAATCCTAGTCAACAAGCGAAATTCTGCTATATCTATCGAACTTTTGTTCGATAGCCTTATCAGCAACCCTATCCGCATATAGCGTAAGCGCACACCCCCACGGTTGCTGATATATTAAACATCTTATATAGGGCGGATAGACAACCACCAAACTTGACCAGGCTGAGAGAAACTTTCAATAGCACACTACGTGAGCTATTGGAGTATCAGTTAGGCTAAAGGTTAAGTTTGGGCGGGTTACGATATATATATATATATTTGTATCATTGTTCTATTTTGAAAACGGCTTTACTGATTTTGATGAAACAAATTCTATTAACAAGTTTTGAGGATGAGAAAGCGATCTGACTAGGCCTGGACTCGACAAATTTAATCTTAATTGATCTTTTCTTAATTAAAGTAATTATTGATAGATGAAAATCTCAATAAAAAAGTTTGTTTACATTTTTTTCAATTATGTTTTATTTTTAATTGGTTTTTTAATTTTAAAACCCACTAATAGGTTATAGCAAATATTAATATATTATATTAAAATTAGGAATTTTTTGTTTGTTTTTAATTAACAAGTGTCTAAATCATAACATTACAGGTGTGTTAACAAATAAATTGATTGAAGTGCCTTTTTTATATAGTATAACTTGGAAAGTAATCTTATTTAATTTTATGTTTTTATTTCAGATCCTATACGATTATTTTTTTTTATTATTAAACCTATTTATTTTTTTATAATTTTTATCAATATAAACGAATGTGGGCAAATTGGTGTACGATTAAACAAATATACACGTAATATGTAGACCACTAGAAAGCTAGAAATGCAAAAACTGGGTGCGGAGGTGTAGTGGATGTGGGAGGTGCTAATACTAGCTATCCATCAGAATTATTACAGATATTTAGCTATTATAATTTCTGAGTTACAGCCTAGATAAAATACTGCTCTATCTTAGTGTTACTAAGTTATAGACTCCAAAATTATAATAGCTAAAAATCTGTAAGATTATGAGAGATAGCTACTATTATAAGAAAGATAAGAGAAAGTAAATATTATATTTAATACTGATTTACTATGAGTTAAGGATACTAGGTCACTTATTTCACTAGTGACCTAGTATCCTTAACTCATAGTAAATCAATATTAAATATAATATTTACTTACTCTTATCTTTATTAAAGATGTTTCACCTTGCACCAACACCACAATCTCTACTAATTACTATTATAAGGATAAAGTCTACATAGTTTCAAATTTTTTGGACCATTACTTTGATTAGAATAAAAATTTAATATTTTAATGCCAAATTTAGATGAAAAACTTACATCGCTGGAGGCACAGATTATAATTGAGATAGAGACTTGAAACTTGGGCGATATTTTTTTTATTTATTTCTAACCATATAAGCTCTTGTCAGCATAAAAATTAGAAAATACCCAAAAAATGATCACCCTACTATGTATTTATAGTGGCGGACGGTGACTTTTCAAAAAGGTATGCTGTAAAAGAAAATTTTAAAAAAATAAAGTGTATTTTTACCTTTCATTTTTTTAATTTTCTTTAATGGTTCGCTTTATTTGCAAATTTCATCCAATACAGCCAAGGGCGGATCCAGGAATTTTTTATGGGGGGGGGGGGGATGTATATAAGGTGCCCGATGTAGATCTACTTTTTATCTCGGAAGTGGGTCGCGATCGAATTAGTCCTAAGCGGGGGGCAGAGACGCCGCCCCCCCCCCCCCCCCACGCACACACACATAGAACTTTATTTTCAATTTTTTTTTTTTTTTTTTTTTTTATTAAAATATAACCTTGTTACAGAGAACATTAGGTCATTAGGCCAAACAAAATACATAAAATTACATAAATATATATACATTACATTATGAAGAAAGTATTACAATGTTTTTTTTACAGTTTAATAAATCAAAGGATATGTAACAAACTAGATGGTAGAACATTAGTCATATATAATATAAAAATTTTATGAGATAGCTTTTTTAACAAATTATAATACATATATTTATAGTAATTACTAATAAATAATAGACAAAATCAGAGTCTGAACTCTTAGGTTAACCAATAATAAATAAATATAAAAAAGAAAAATCACAAGTTTTTACATTCTCGTCTTATTGAGATAATGAATTTATAAAACAACTTTAAATTATTCGGGTTTTCAAAGAAATATTTTAGAATAAGAAGCATATTGGTTGGATATTTTCAATTTTAAAATTTTTTAAAAGAATAAATGTATTTTTTTCCAGAAGCGGGCTTCTATGGGGGGGGCTCTCCGCCCCCCTCCCCGGATCCGCCCTTGAATACAGCATCAAAGAATTTTTCCTTATTTTTCAAATTTAACATTAAATATTTTATGACACATGCAATTTTATAGCATTATTAAAATTTCCTAAAATATTTATCTTAGTTGAAATTGCTAAAAATATTTTTTGAATGATAATGAGAAAAAATTTTCTTAAAAACGTTACACGTGTACGGTTTTTATGAGAATTATATTCATTTCTTTTCTCTCATATAGTATAAGTATTATGGATTTCTTATCCATTTCTTTTTTCTTTCTGTTTATTTGTGTAGCTATCTATTTCTCTGGCCGTGCAATATGTCGTCCATTATTCTTGAATTTCCTTTTGCGTCTTTTTCTCTAATCGGATTTGTATCTTTTGGAAATTCAATCCAATACGAATTGTCATGAGAGAAAAGGGCTCCCTTGGCAGAAATTAAGCTTTTCTTAACAAGGGCTTAAGAGAATTCCGAAAGCTATCCTCAAATAAAAGCTTCAAAGAAATAGAATATCTGTTAGTTAGATCACACTCGAGAGGGCGATGCTGGCTGGGCGGGAGGATCAAACGAGCAGCTTTGCATTCAAAATATATTTTTTGTTATTTGTTCGCCCCCTCAACTGTTTACAAATATTGGAAATCAATGGCGACCATCCCTCAGGGTCTTTTGCAGCCCACGCTTGAACGGAGAGAGAATACCTGAAAGTGTTACGCGATAACGAAAAGAATCAACAAATCGCAAAAGAACAACAAAAGCGGATAAAGTTAATCCTTAATCTTTACCATCCACAATCCTGATCCATTCTTTAATTTGTATTTTGACTTTATAACCATAACAAGAGGAGCTATTGAAATTTGAGATCGTGTATAAAAAAAATTATAATTTCCAAACTTTTTTACTTTATCCAATGCGGAGCATGGGGAAAGTATTGTGATCAGTCTCGCGGCAAGCGCGTCGGTGCCAAACATATACATTTTAAATAAATTTTAATTTTCTCATTAATATATCAAAGAATAATTGATACGTCAACAAGAATTATTTTGACCGCGCTGATTTGAAAAAAGATATTTTTATCTCGCGAGACTACTGCGGATTACGCTATTGGAGTCTGCGGAGTATTAAGTCTGGACCAAGAGAGAAAAAGATGTAATCCACTTAGCTACAATCCAACGTCATTTCGCGTATAGCCCGCTAGACATTCGGATGGATCACCGAGTGAATTGGAAATCTCAGATGTTATATACTCGATCTCCCAGTCCAGAGCGCTAGATCTATTAGCATGTATGTTAGATGCCTGCCATTAATTAACTGAAGGTTTTCTACATTTTATTCGATCGCGACTCTAATGTAGGGAATTTTTGTCAAATATTGAGTGAAAATAATATTTGAACTTATATATTTCTAACTTGAAATAATGATATTAAATAAATTTTAATTTTCTCATTAATATATCAAAGAATAATTGATACGTCAACAAGAATTATTTTGACCGCGCTGATTTGAAAAAGATATTTTTATCTCACGAGACTACTGAGGATTACGCTATTGGAGTCTGCGGAGTATTAAGTCTGGACCAAGAGAGAAACTCGGTGATCCATACCGAATGTCTAGCGGGCTATACGCGAAATGACGTTGGATTGTAGCTAAGTGGATTACATCTTTTTCTCTCTTGGTCCAGACTTAATACTCCGCAGACTCCAATAGCGTAATCCGCAGTAGTCTCGTGAGATAAAAATATCTTTTTTTCAAATCAGCGCGGTCAAAATAATTCTTGTTGACGTATCAATTATTCTTTGATATATTAATGAGAAAATTAAAATTTATTTAATATCATTATTTCAAGTTAGAAATATATAAGTTCAAATATTATTTTCACTCAATATTTGACAAAAATTCCCTACATTAGAGTCGCGATCGAATAAAATGTAGAAAACCTTCAGTTATATACATTTTATGAATCAAACTCGACGGATTTTACTTAGTACGATTGGCGGGAATGAAGACAACATCGCGTAAGCTCGCTTATATAGTTTGTTTAGCACCGACTTCAAAAAGTAATTTCATGTAAATATTTCGTCGTTTAGTTGTAACTAAATTTGATTATTATTTTATTTTATTTTTGAGTTGTAATTTTTTATTTGTTTGCATTTAATTTTTTTCGTCGGTTTTATTTTTTTTTTTATAAAAATTATTTTTATTTTTTCTTTTTTAGTGATGTTATTAATAGTGACTTAATATAATACCTTGCATGCATCTTGTAAGAGAAAGCGTCAGGCGAATGAATTAGAAAATGATAATAAAATTAAATTCATAATTATAGAAATTCTCTCGAAACGTTTGCGGGTCTAAATGAACGTTTAAAGATTGATTTTTAACCGAATTCAAAAAAGGAGGAGCTTCTCTATTCGACTGAATTTTTTACTTTATCCAATGCGAAGCTTGGGTAAAGTATTGTAATCGGTCTCAATTAAATTCACAAATTGTAGTTTTCACTTAGATTGAATTTTAGCACGTGACGATTTTGTCAAGAATTACATGGGGTTTCTTCCAGAGGCCAAAAAGTGCGATTTTTACTTTATCCAATGCGAAGCATGGGGAAAGTATTGTAATCGGTCTCGCGGCAAGCGCGACTTCAAAGGGTCCTCAGGTAAAGACTACGGAACCCATGGACTCAATTAAAGTCACAAATTGTAGTATTCAATTAGGTTGAATTTTAGCACGTGACGGTTTTGCCAAAAATTACATAGGGTCTCGTCGAGAGACCAAAAAGTACCATTTTTTTGGAAGTGCGTGCGGATGGATGGATGGATGTTATCGTTTTTTCCGTCCACGATTTTTTCCGCACCGTTGCACCGATTGAAATGAAATTGAAAACCTACCATTATTTTAACAAAATGAAGCGCTGATTAGTTTTTGATACATGTCGGCCCACAAACATTAGTACTTTATTTCAGTACTTTTTTAGTTTTATCTAAATATCTTGAAAATGACTTAACCAATTTTGATGAAATTTAATATCCTAATTAAGTACCTTAGGGACAACAAAAAAGGTTAAATAAAGTTTTTATTAAAATTATATTTTAAAGTACTTTACTCTAGAGTAAGATAATTAGTACTTTTTTTAATTCTTTATTTTACCATAAATCCTTTAAAATTTATTTATTTGATCGGTTTAATATAGCTCATTTAAACTTGCTTAAGTAAGAATGGATAGCTTCTCTCTGTGAAGTGCTAAAAATTTGGGAGGAAATTTTATAAGTAACCATAGCAACTGCGTTGTTTTCTTATCCGTTACCTTCGCTGAAGACATAGAAGAATCGAGATAAAATCAAAAAATGGCGATCGATTCTCATCTATTACTTGAGGAATAACCATTCTACATTGGATTTTTGACGCTTCGATTATTATTGGTAATCATTGCTGAAGACATGGAGGAATCGTCTTAAAATCAAAAATAATGATAGATTCTTATCTACTACTAGAGGATTAACCTTATTGCATTTCATTTTTGATGTTTTGACTATTAATGGCAACCTCTACTGAAAACGTGAAGGAATCGACTTAAAATCAAAAAGACTAAATTCTTTTATGGCAAAAGCAACTCAAAGTTAGATAAGAATCGATCATTATTTTTAATTTTAAGACAATTACTCCATGTCTTCAGCAATGGTTACCAATAATAACCGAAACGTTTAAAATCCAATGTAGAATGGTTATTCCTTAAGTATTAGATGAGAATAGATCACTATTTTTGAATTTAAGTCAACATGGACTTCAAATAGCAAGTGATATCTGATTAATTATAAAGGAATAAACATATTAATATTTCAATTGACTTCGGATAAAGTTTAGCAACGATCCGTTGCAGTTTATTTTAAATTGAAAAAAGAAAAAAATAGTTATTTTCGCTAATGTTTCGAAAACAACTCTTCGACACATTAGAGAAAACAACTTTTTTTTCAATTAAAAAAAAAATCTATCGATAAAGTGAGAATTTATCCCGAAACGTCTAGTTTCAAAATAAACGTTTCCACATTGTTTTATAAAGATTTGTATTTTTTTTATTATATAAATAAGTATAGTATATATATTTTTGAAGATATAATTAATTAAATGTCTTTGTATTATTTTTCAATGTAAGATGTATTATTTAAATAGACTGGGGTGGGATCGATCTGGAAAAGCAATTAGTCCAATACCTTAAAAGATTACCCGAAGAGACTTGTCTGATATACTTAAACGACAGGATGGAGACAGACATTCTAATTTGATAATGCACACAGTCGGGGGTGGCATCCATCCCGGACAAACAAAAGCGAAAGTGATAATGCATTTTCAAAAATACAATCAAATTTCAACAAAGTTTCTTATTTTTATTTCGTATTTCTAGAAACCTCAAATTTATACTTATACCGATTTATATATATTTTTTTTTTTTTTTTTTATTAATAGTAATATTACAATCTAGCTGCTAGCCGCAGCTAATAAGTAATTTTGTTATAGATTTAACTTAAAACAAAACACAAAACAACAAGCAATCATATATTTCTTATATATAATTGTCTTTATCTCTATTTTTTATTAAAATGTTTTTAACAAAGTTCATGAGGCTTGATACGCTTCAGCCGGCGAGTCTGTGTGTCAACGTTGAGTAGTTGCAAGGCTTCCTCGTTCACATGCCCTTGCAGCCTCGTCTGGTGGGCTGCTGATAGCTTCTTAATGGTTTCACTGACGGTTTCCACGCCAAGATCACGATGGAGGTCCGCGTTTCGAATGTACCAAGGAGCATTTACAATGCACCTTAGTACATTATTTTGAAATCTTTGTATAATGTTTCTATTTGACTGTGCTGTACATCCCCACAGCTGGATGCCGTATGTCCACACTGGTTTGAGTACTTGCTTATATAAAAGGAGCTTATTTTCAATTGACATTGAAGAATTTCTTCCAATTATCCAGTAGATCTTTTTAAAGTTGATATTAAGCTCCTCCCTTTTTTCTTGACATGTACCTTCCATCGGAGACGCGTGTCTAGCGTCATTCCGAGATATTTGGCCTGATTGGAGTATGGGATGATGTTGTTGTTGATATACACAGGTATGTGCGTGACTTTTTTATTTGTAAAGTCAACATGAACCGATTTTGTTTCGTTGAGTTTTATTCTCCATTTGGCAGTCCATTCTTGGATTTTGGAAAGTGAGGTGTTCAATTTTTGTGTAGATTCGTAGTTGTTGTGTCCGGTTGCTAGAATTGCGGTATCATCTGCAAATGTAGCTGTTATATTAGAGCAAATTTCTGGGAGGTCACTGGTATAGAGAAGATAAAGGAGTGGTCCCAAGACACTTCCTTGTGGTACTCCAGCGTTGATTTTTTTAAGTTCAGAATAAGCTTCTTCTTGTTTTATGCGGAAGTATCGATCTGCAAGGTACGATTCAAAAACTTTTGCGTAGCATGCTGGAAGAGCTTTTCTTATTTTGTGGTTTAGTCCTTCATGCCAGACCTTGTCGAAAGCTTGAGAGACAGACATTCTAATTTGATAATGCACACAGTCGGGGGTAGCATCCATCCCGGACAAACAAAAGCGAAAGTGATAATGCATTTTCAAAAATACAATCAAATTTCAACAAAGTTTCTTATTTTTATTTCGTATTTCTAGAAACCTCAAATTTATACTTATACCGATTTATATATGAGCCGTTTATTTTGAAAGTGGCCTAACTTCATTTATCTTCAAATCGAGATATTTAAGGGTTTGCGTTTCAACGAATTTAAAAATATACGTATAGGATTCTAATGAGTCATACTGCTTAAGTGTACCTAAGGGTGTTAAATTTATCGTTTCTAATAAAATAGTGGCAATTATTAAGTGAATAATATGCGTTTTCTTATCAAGAATGGAGTCGCATTGTTTTCAATTAGTCAACAATCGATGGAATTACGCAGTTCTAAAAAGAGTATATTTTTAATAAGGAACAAGAAACATCAAATAATAGTTATGTTGCATGTTTGGAGGTGAGTGTCTCAAGGGTCTGGACTAGTTGCCCGGAAAGCATACTAGTGCTTGGGTTCGACTCCCGAGGGGACAAAACCCTCCTACATGCAATATACACTTATCTATTAATATCTTTGATAAATGACCTAAATTCATGTTCTTAAAATTAATTGATTCATATCACAAGTTGATTTTGAGAAAAAATTCAATCTTTCTTTCTCAAATAGATACTCAATTCTTTACATCAAATAATAGGTTCAAAATTCCATTTCATGTCTTAAATCTTATGTTTGGAATTTATTCCAATGGTCAAATATTGTAATCATGCATGAAAAAAGTGTTTTTTTCCTTCTTTTTTTTCGAAATATCTCAAAAACAGCTGAAACTATTTTGATTAAAAAAATTGAGCGAAAACATGGTATTTCGGTCTATAAAAAGCCCTAATAAGTGAACATTGAAAAAATTATATTTTTCAAGATAATAATTGTTTTGTCAAAATGTTTGTAAGTCTGTCTGTGCGTTCTCAAATGTTTGTGGACGAGCTAGCTCAAAAACTAGTGTGAATATCGAAAGCAAATTTCACATGTAGTTTTGTTCCATTGAGATTAAGAGGTGATTAGATTTTGGCGCATATCGACCCACAATTAAGGGGGTGGAGGGTGGGTTAAAAATTAAAAATCTAGGCCATTTGAGTAAACTCAACCAAATTTTGTATACATAAGCAGTGACACCCCAGAAGTCTATAAATGCAAAAACTAACCGCCAAAAATGAGGGGAGGTGTACCAAAATGGGAGGGAGGGGGAGGGTCAAAAAATGAAAATCTAGGCCCTTGTACCAAACTCAACCAAATTTTGTATACATAATCAGTGGCCTTATGAGTCTAAAAATGCAAAAACTAACCTCCCTCCCTTACATGATTATAAATAATATTATTAAATATTAAATATAAGTGAGGGGCCAGGTTCTATGGTAAAATCAAGTGGATGGCCACATCAGAAGACGTCAGCTTATTTTTTAAAGAGTAAAAATATGCATCCAAATTTTATTTATTAATACACCATATTTTAAAATAAATTCTTGATTGTTTTATCGTAATAATAAATTAATACAGTTCTTTAAAAAAACAGTTATTAAATATTCAAGAGTTATTCTTATCCAATCGCAATAACATTTATTATTTGAGTTTTTGAGGTCAATTAAAAAAAAATAGAGGATATGGGTATCTGATTTCCCGATGAAATTATCCCTTAATATGTCTTTGGACACCCTAATGAATATATTACGATAAATAGTTTATAATTAAATGAATAGTCTTAACTCTGAGATACCTTGCCACAGAGAGAAAATTTGAAACCTTTTATTAAAATTGAATTTATTCCAACTTCCCATTTTGATAATATCACTTGCTATTACTGGCAATGAGTAATAACCGAGTAATGTAGAAGTAATGACAGACGCAAACTTTTATAGCTACACCCAATAATGATGTCTCGAAATAAAAATATCTGGGTAGCCAATCAATCTAGCATTCCAGTCAAATTGAGATTTTATCTTTTTCTTGGGGCTAATTTCATTAATAAATAATAAACATGTAGGTACAGTCTAATTATAGTTAGGTTCGATATTTATAAGATGACGTCACAAACTAATTTTAACAACTCAGTAAATAATTCTTTGCTGCAATAATTATATTACACTAGCTTCAAGGACCGCCTATGTGGCGTGACTTTTGCTAGCCCCCACATGGCTGTTTTATTGATGTCTTATACACGTGTAAAGAACACTTTCATATATCAACTCTTGTGAATTAATTGTAATAGATTGATGAAGAGGACAAAGTACTTATATCTCTTTATGAATGAATTTTAAAAATTTATTTTTCCAGCAGAAGACAATATTTTATTGTTCCCTTCTGCTACTCAATTATTCGTCAAAAAGGTTCTTTCAACTTAAATTATCTTGGAAAAATTCAATAAATAAGATCAAAATCGTCATTTGGGGAGAATTATCCAATTAAAAAATTAAAAATAATAAACTTTTAAAGTTTATTGTTAGATTATAGAAAATTTAGGTTTAATTAGGCTCAAAATCGGGTTTTAATAATTTCAATAGGCTAAAATTTCCTAGATTTCAAAACAATATAACAATGGGTTTTCAAATGATTTTGTTTTCTTTAAAGAATTCTACGGGCTAATTGAATTTTTATTTTAATATTTAAAATATATTTTTAAAGAAATTCCAAAGCTAATTAATTCCTTTCAGTTAGTTTAGTTAGTATAGTTTCAATAATCTTTTATAATTAAATTTGAAATGAATGAATGAGCTCGAATACAAAAGCCAAAAGGCTTAGTTCTTTTGAAATGGCTGAGGGTCTTAAATACAATAGAAAAAAGATGAGGTGAGATTCCCAAGGGTATTTTTAAGAAAAATGATTTTTAAATAACATATTTTATTTTAAATTAAATATTTTTCATCATGTATATATAATCAAAAGCTTGGCTGAAACTTTTTTATTTTTTTCTACCCTATTAAAGACGGTTTTCAGAATTTTTTTCAAATTTTTTCACCCAACCCAAAAGAAGTTAGGAATTTTTTGAAAAAAGTAGCTTTTTTTAAATAACCATAACTTTTTCAAAAATTTAGTTATCATGACGATTTTTTTTTAATTTTTGATTTTAAATGTACTTTAAAAAAAATAGATAGTTTTTAAATCTTTGTTGCAGTATTAAATTCTCAACGATAATGTGGTTAGAACTATTGAGAATGAATGACACTCAAAAATGTTACAAACAGAGCCGCCAACACTTGTTTTTTTGCTAGTTTAGTTCTTTTATTGTTTGGCAAGCTATGTTGGCTAGCCTGAATTTTCCAATTTTTCGGGCAACTTTTCCAATTTTTTTTACGTATTAACCTTAATTGGACTATTACGAACATTTAAAAAAAAAATTAGCCAAATCAGTCCGGGCATTTGAGAGATCTGCGCTTACAAATAAACAGAAATTCATTTTTATTATATAGATATCGTAACTTTTGAAATAATTGACAAAAATGTATATTGGGAACTAATACTTAAAAAAGTCAATTATATTACAGTGGGTGGCCAAATTATTAAGGACGGTACACTATTTTTTAAGTGAAACTTCTTTACCAACGTATCTGTTTGATTTTTTTTTGTTACAAAAAAGGGGAAATGACTCAATAGAGCAGAAATAATTTTTTAAAACCCACTAATATTTAATGACAAATGAAATTTATTAAAATAAGGAAATTTAAATTATAATTTTTAAACTTATTAAAATTTCATGACAAATAAAATTTATTAAATTTAAGAATTTTAAATTATTTCAATAACATCTATGGTTAAAGAAATTTCAATTTCCCCGTGAGCTTATGTGGATGAGGCTCAAACATATTTTATTTTTTCTAATTGTCAAGCTTAAATGAATTTTGTGAACAATTAAATTGTTTTTAAATATTTTTTTCTCTTTATTTTTGTTGCTGGCATCAATATTATTTGCCTGATATCAACCCTTAGATCAGTGGTTCCCAACCTTTTGTGGCCCATCGCCCCTTTCTGGAGGTTGACTAACACCTATTGCACCCTTTTCATTTTCATTATATAGCTAATTTTAATTTGAAGTAAAGTGTAAATAATAAAGCAGTTGTATTATTTTAACTGAGTATTGACGACACTTCTTTGAATCCATAGTGCATGAACTTCTACTGAATTAGAAACTGACTTGCTTGTGTCTTGAAAATTGATAGACTTTTTGAGTGGAACTTCCCCAAAACCTTATTGGTTGGATCTTTAATCACCAGGGCGTTCAAAATATTGAAGTTTGCCTATTTTCTAGAAATTACTTTCTTGGAAAATTCCCACGGAAAGTCGAAATTTAGAAAACCCCAATCAATGAATTTATTATTGACATCTGGTGTTTCCTTTAGAATCTCTTAACCCAAAATATGACAAACCTAAATTAAATTTATTGAGGTTCAAAAAGTGCGAATCGTAAAGTCCCACCATCCTATTGTCAAATAAGGCATGGTCCGCCATGCTATTCCAAAATATTATCATTAAAAATAAGTATATTATTATCAAGAAAAAAACAACAGTATGTTTCTTTGTAATTTATTAGAAAATTAAATATTTTTTCTGAAAAATATTAATATAACATTATTTATATTTGAGAATGAAAATTACATTTAACAAATCGCAAGGGAAGTGATTCCATTTCTTTGCACGTGAGTGTATTTTAATTTTTCTCCCTTTGATTACTCATTGCCCCCCAATCGCCCCGCTGATAGCCCAAACTGCCCACTTGGGGGCGATCGCCCCCAGGTTGGGAACCACTGCCTTAGATCAACTTTAGAAAACCTCTGGGAGTTAACGAAACGGGCGATGGCCAAAGAAATCATCACCACCAAGAGGCTATTGATAGAAACCCTTTTAAGAGCGTGGCATCACATTCCCAATCTCCAAAACAATCCAAAGTTATGCATATATGCCCTCGGCGCCTGGAAGCCATAATTGCAGCAAAGGCTAGGAATTACAAAATATTAAGATTTTATACTTAATCTTTAATATTATTAATATTAATATTTTTATAAAATAAATTGACACGTTCTTATGTGGCCATCCACTTGACTTTACCATACACTTCTGGTTGAGTTTGGTACAAGGACCTAGATTTTTATTTTTTTATCCTACAACCCCCCCCCCCTCATTTCGGGTGGTTTGTTTTTGCATTTTTAGTCTTCTGGTAGCCGACTGATTATGTATACAAGATTTGGTTGAGTTTGGTCCAAGGTACTAGATTTTCATTTTTGACCCCCCCCCCCCCTTCCTAATTTTGGCGTCAGAAAAAATAATATTTTGTTTTTTTTTAGCTTGAAAATATTATAATTTTAATTTTTAACCCTTCCTCCAGCCCCCTTAATTTTGGATCAATATCCACCAAAATTTAATCAGCTCTTAATCTCAATGCACCAAATCTACTTGTGAAATTTGGTTTTGATATTCACACTAGTTTTTGAGCTAGCTCGCCCACAAAATTTGATAACGCACAGAATCCCTTCCAGACATTTTGACTAAAACAATTATTATCTCGAAAAATATAATTTTTTCGATGTACAGTTATTAATGCTTTTTTGTAGACCGAAATGCCATGGTTTTGCCCAATTTTTTTAATCAAAATATTTTCAGCTATTTTTGAGATATTTTGAAAAAAAGAATCAAAAAATACTTTTTTCATGCACGATTACAATACGTGACCATGCCTTGTATGGTAATGTAAAAATTAATGAATAAGTGATTATGTGATTTTATATTCTAAATAAAGTACTCTAATGAACAAAAATAACTTCGAGACTCAAAATCATTTATTTTCTCATTAAATTCATTTAAACTTGAAAATTTCCGATGTCCCTAATAATTTGGCCACCCATGGTAAGAAAAAGTCATATGATCCAATTGTGCACATTGCCTTTGATTTATCCTTTTATTAGCTACGTTATTATTATTTTTATTTTTTGTGTTGAAAGGAAAGCCCCTTATTAATTTAACGCCCCCCCCCCCCTCCAATAGTCGTCTTCAAGTTAGTTCATCTGATCCAGGGCGAAAATCCAAGTAATTTATTTTCTCGTCATATTTTTTTTCTTCCTTGGATTATAGGACATTTATAGGAGGAATATAAAACAAAAAAAAATAATATCTTTTTTTTTTGTGATATCATAAAATGGATTTTCTCAAAAATGATATAATATAAATTCTAACCCCCTCTTTTTCGACGTTTAACTATTTTTCACTTTATTATTTTTAAATTGAACTTCCGTTGAATAAAGGAATAATATTTAATAAAGTTTAATATTGATATGCCTCGTGCTAGAATTTTTCGATAAGTTTTGAAATTCAAACTGGGTTGATTTTACAATGAAAATTTGAACAAAAAAAATTTAATAACATTGTTATATTTTTTAAATAATAAAATGAGGATACTTCAAAAGGTCCAACACTTATATAATATAGTAAGTTAATATAGACACAAGATGTTTTTACATAAAAAAAATCATAATATTAAATTGCAAATACCTTTTTATCTATCTACTCTTATTAAACGAGCAAAGTTTGTATATAGATATATATATATATATATCCGGTCGGATTCTCGAAAACGGTTCTAACGATTTGGATGAAATTCACGGATTATAAGTGTTTTGTGTTGGACATTCGATCTGTCACGGTCTCATCTTCGGCTAACTTGTTTTTGATGGGTTTTTTGTTAATTGAAATAATTATTCACAAGTGGTTGTCTGGATAAAAATGTACAATTACATTTTTATTCAATTTCCTTTTAATTATTAATTGGTTTTTTAACTTTAAATTCTACTAATAGATCATTATAAATATCATTATATATATTAAAAGTTAAACAATTTAATTGATGAGAGAATTGGAAGAACGGAGAGATGAGGAGAGGAGAATCAACCAATCGATTTGATTGGGGAATAATGGAATTTAAATAATTATCGGAAAAGAGGTTTTTTTATCTAATTAGATTTTTCCTCTTATTAAAAACAAGGACTAAAGATGAATAAGGACACTCGATGGTGGAGAAGCAATCTCCGAAATCGAAGCTAAAATACAAGGTATACATTAATTAATGTAAAATAATTGGTTTAATAAAATTTATAAAAAAAAAAAAAATTTAATTGATGATTGAATGGAGGGAGATGGATGGAGAATTGGTGGGTAAAACCAATCGACTTGATTGGGGAATAATGGAATTGAAATAATTATCGGAAAAGAGGTTTTTTTATCTAATTAGATTTTTCCTCTTAATAAAAACAAGGACTAAAGATGAATAAGGACACTCGATGGTGGAGAAGTTATCTCCGGAATCGAAGCTAAAATACAAGGTATACATTAATTAATGTAAAATAATTGGTTTAATAAAATTTATAAAAAAAAAAAAAATTTAATTGATGATTGAATGGAGGGAGATGGATGGAGAATTGGTGGGTAAAACCAATCGACTTGATTGGGGAATAATGGAATTGAAATAATTATCGGAAAAGAGGTTTTTTTATCTAATTAGATTTTTCCTCTTAATAAAAACAAGGACTAAAGATGAATAAGGACACTCGATGGTGGAGAAGTAATCTCCGGAATCGAAGCAAAAATACAATGTATACATTAATTAATGTAAAATAATTGGTTTAATAATAAATTTATTTTAAATTTTAAATTTTAATTTAATTGATTGACGAATGACGAATGAGGATCCCAGGGTTGGGGGGATTGAATTGGAAATAAATATGATCGGAAAAGAGGTTTTTTTATTTAATTAGTTTTTTCCTCTTATTAAAAACAAGGACTAAAAAGATGATCAAGGACACTCGATGGTGGAGAAGTAATCTCCGGAGTCGAAGCTCAAATACAATGTATACATTAATTTATGTAAAATAATTGGTTTAATAAAATTTATAAAAAAAAAAATTTTTAATTGATTGGATTGGTATCGGAAACGAGGTTTTTTTTATTTAATTAGTTTTTTCCTCTTATTAAAAACAAGAACTAAAAGATGTTGGCAAGCTCAAGAAGATCAAGTGCAGTCGATGATAGTCGAAGCTTAAATACAATGTATACATTAATTTATGTAAAATAATTGGCTCAATATAATTAATTAAAAAAAAATAATTGAAAAAAAATAGAATTTTAAATCCCATAAGTGTATTTTTTTATATTAGAATTTAGTTATTTAATTGATGAACTCAAAAATTGTTATTTAATTAAAAAAATTATTATACGGTATTTATTTATATACCTATAAATATATACACATAATCTGTGGGCCACTAAAAGGCTTGAAATTTAAAAACTGGGTGTGGGGGCAGGGGCTGGTGTGGAGGTGACGGTGGTGGTTAGAGGGGTACGGGGGGCGAGGGAAGTGGTTCCGGGGTGGGAGGATGTGGGTGGAGGAGGTGGGGTGAAGTGGTGAGGGTACGGGGGTGAGGGTTATTTTTTTTCTTCTTTTCTTAATTAGAATAATTAAGAAAAGGAGGAAAAAAATAAATTGTTTTTCTATGCCTTTCCCAGGTAACACACAATATCCTCAGAATATTCTAAGAAGATTTAAATGTCCTTAGAATATCCTTAGAATATTCTGAGGATATTGTGGTTACCTGGGTTGTTAAAAAGAAGAAAGTTTTGAACACTACTGTGGAGAGAAGAAGGAAACATTTTATTTGTTTCATTCATTGACCCTTTGAAACCCTGAAGAAGGAGGGAAAATCCTCCGAAACGTCGGTTTGAAAGGAAAGGAGGAAGGATTCCAATAAATTACACCTTATTTTATATGTGTTATTTTTTTCTTTCCTCACTACCCCTGGGCTGCCTTCCATAATATTCAATTAAAAGTTCTACCAGTCCGTCTCTTTCCAGAGAAAATTTCGTTGAAAGTTTTACTTTTAAAGAAATTTTAATTTATTCTAATATTATATTATATACAGAGCTCGAATATTTATTTTTATATCTCACCTAACAAATATTTTAACAAGAAAGTTTATTATACAAATTTTAATAGGATTCACACCCAAGTGAAATTGGTCGTAGAGATATAAAAGTATAGAACATTGTTAGTAAAAGCAGAGTATGGCCAATAATAAATTAGTACCTGGTGCCACCGAGCGATGCACGGTAACCCCTGTCCCCCCCCTCCCGAAACCACACACCTCGCCCCCCACCAATGCACCCCCACCCCGCCCACCCCACCTCCTGCACCTACCACATCCACCCCACCCCGCACCCAGTTTTTGCATTTCAAGCTTTCTAATGGTCCACATATATATTATGTGTATATTTGTTTACTCGTACACCAATTTGCCCACATTCGTTCATATTGATAAACATTATAAAAAATAAATAGGAAAAAAATAATAAAAAAATAATCGTATAGGATCTGAAATAAAAACATAAAATTAAATAAGATTTGTTTCCAAGTTATATAAAAAAGCCACTTGAACCACTTTATTTGTAAACAAACCTGTTTTGTTATGATTTAGACACCTGTTAATTAAAAACAAACCAAAAATTCCTAATTTTAATATAATATATTAATATTTGCTATAACCTATTAGTGGGTTTTAAAATTAAAAAACCAATTAAAAATAAAACATAATTGAAAAAATGTAAACAAACTTTTTTATTGAGATTTTCATCTGTCAATAATTACTTTAATTAAGAAAAGATCAATTAAGATTAAATTTGTCGAGGTCCAGACCTAGCCAGATCGCTTTCTCATCCTCAAAACTTGTTAATAGAATTTGTTTCATCAAAATCGGTAAAGCCGTTTTCAAAATAGAACAATGATACAATATATATATAAATAAATATATATATAAATATACAAACAATTTTTGCTCGTTTAATAAGAGTAGATTATAGATTACTAGCTTCTTTCAGAAATTTTATACACCGGAATCAGCCATAGTTCATTCTTAAGAAAACGATTAGGAGTCTTAATCTTCTAATTTTCTACTGAATATTATATTTAATATACGCAAATGTAATATGAATGAAGATATTAACCGCAGATACCGAGGTCAGCTTGTATTTCCAAATTAAGCCAAGTGATAGTGATGTTCTTTCCAAAGTACTAGTGGATAAACTTTGGACTAAAGTTCTTAAGTTTCTTGGGTGGTGGATTAGTTATAATGAGCTCTGAAACAGGTTTCAAATCAATATTTGTAGATAGAAGCGAAAACGGTACTCGAAATTATCTGGCGGCGGAAAGTTTGATCGTTAAGTGAAGAATAATGGATGAGCCACGAAGACGTTCTCGGAGTACATACACTCTGTCTCTCCAACATGACAATCTGAGAATAGGCTAGATAATTAGGATAATATTTATTAGCTAAATGGATCTGACGAAATAAGACTAGACATGCAGGGATGAAGTGGGGGTGCCTCGCAATTGAATTTGAATGGAAATTGAATCCTTTCAAGGAAATAGTATTTGATTAGCTATAAAGATTAACTAAAGGTAGTTGGTAAAACGAGGTGAAAACATTCCTTTTAGAGAGCATTTGTTTTATTAGTACCTACATGATTAAGTTCAAGTAATGAATTTCTAATAATTATTTATCTACTCTTATTAAACGAGCAAAAATTGTTTATATATATATTTAATTTTATTTGTATCTTAGTTCTATTTTGAAAACGGCTTTACCGATTTTGATTAAACAAATTCTATTAACAAGTTTTGAGGATGAGAAAGCGATCTGACTTTTTTTTTATAATGATATTGATACAAGAAGAAGTTGCACCAAGAAGGTACAACCTCTGAAGTCCGTGGTGGACCCTTGTAACGTGAAGATAAGGGGAGATTTAGGGATTGGGTAGAGGTCGAAGGTATCTGTGGATGCTGGTCTTGAAAGTTTGAAGGTTATAAGTAGCTGGAAAGACGGTCGGGGGAAGAGAATTCCAGTCTCTAGATGTCATAGGGATAAATGAATTGGCGAATGCGTTTGTTCGATTAGTATCTAGTTTAAGCGCGTAGGGGTGTTGAATTTTAGAAAATCGTGTATTTCGGGCAAATGAGGCCTTTGGTGGGATTATCGATTTTATTTCGTCAGAACAAAAGCCATGGTAATATCTATAAAAAAGGGATAGGGCGGAGACAGATCTACGATGGGCTAGGGAGTCGAGAGTGTCAGTTAATGTAGGATCGCCTATCAGTCTGATACCTCGCCTCTGAATTGCATCTAAGGTATTAAGAGAATACTTGGAGGCTCCTCTCCACAAATGCGAGCAATATTCAAGACAGGGGCGAATTTGAGCCTTGTATAATATAAGGAGTTGAGTGGGGGTGAAAAATCGTTTGGTTCGGAAAAGAAAGCCAAGCTTACATGCTGCTCGGACTTCGACAAATTTAATCTTAATTGATCTTTTCTTAATTAAAGTAATTATTGATAGATGGAAAATCTCAATAAAAAGTTTGTTTACATTTTTTTCAATTATGTTTTATTTTTAATTGGTTTTTTAATTTTAAAACCCACTAATAGGCTATAGGAAATATTAATATATTAAAGATCAATTAAGACGAAGTTTGTCGAGGACCAGACCTAGCCAGATTGTTTTTTCATCCTCAAAAATTGCAAATAGAGTTGGTTTCATTAAAATCGGTTTAGCCGTTTTCAAAATAGAACTAAGATACAAATATATATACAAACAAATATATTAACAATTTTTGTTCGTTTAATAAGAGTAGATTTGCTTACATAACTGGAGGTGGTCTAAAAATGTTCCCAGGGCTCTGTCTTGAAAAAGTTTTCTCAATTTTTACTTTATTTTACTAATTATCACATTCTGATAACCTTATTTGTCTCCAATATAGCGTATGACAAAATAAAAAACGGAGTTGTCTGTTTTTGTTTAAAATTCTCGTTCCTATACGGGATATGAGGAAATCGATTTTCCATATTAGATTATAGAACCTAATAAGATATCCGATGGAATACAGGAAAGCGAACGAACCTCCTGGCTTGGCAAAAGGTGAAGAAAATATAGAATAAGCAGAATATAAGTTTATCCCAAGATAAAAAGGAATAATAGAGCAGCAACGAGATACGAAACGAAAGAGGCGAGAAAGTGAGTTAGCTTTGGGGGGGGGGGGACCTGGGGGGACGAAACGAGATCCGAGTTAAAAAGACCTTTCTGCAATTGTCGGCAAAATAATATGATTATGTGCCAGATCTGCGGATTATTCTCTCTTTGAAATGTCATTGTAGATTTTTGTATTTAAATTTTAAAATGGTTGACAATTTATGGATTCCAGTTTTATTCAAAGTAAAGTATTTTCATAAATGGAAATTTAATGAATAAATTTTTCTTATTTGAAAAAAAAAATGAACCGACCCGGTTTCTTCTGAATGCTGGGGATTTAACAAACACAAAATAGATGATAATGAATAGAGAATTATTAAATAAAAATGTCTATTCATCAAAGAATGTGAGGGAAAATGCATAAATAAATAAAAACTACTTAAATAGAGCAAGGCTGTCCAACCCGAGCCTCTGCAATCATAAACTTCCTTAGAACATTGAGATTTATACGTAGATATATACCAGAGGTGGACAAATCGTGACTCGCGAGCCGCACCACCCCCCACCCCTCCCGAAACCACACACCTCGCCAATGTAGCCCACTCCGCCCCACCCCACCACAACCGCGCCTCCCACCCACAGATCCCCCCAACTTCACCCCACCTCCCGCACCTCCCAATCCACCCCACCTCCCGCACCTCCCCACATCCACCCCACCCCGCATTTCTAGCTTTCTCATGGTCTACATATTTGTGTATATTTGTTTACTCGTATACCAATTTGCCCACATTCGTTCATATTGATAAATATTATAAAAAAATAAATAGGAAAATAATAATAATAAAAATAATCGTATAGGATCTGAAATAAAAACATAAAATTAAATAAGATTTGTTTCCAAGTTATATAAAAAAACCACTTGAACCACTTTATTTGTAAACACACCTGTTTCTTATGATTTAGACACCTGTTAATTAAAAACAAACAAAAATTCCTAATTTTAATATAATATATTAATATTTGCTATAACCTATTAGTGGGTTGTAAAATTAAAAAACCAATTAAAAATAAAACATAATTGAAAAAAATGTAAACAAACTTTTTTTATTGAGATTTTCATCTTAATTAAGAAAAGATCAATTAAGATTAAATTTGTCGAGGTCCAGACCTAGCCAGATTGCTTTCTCATCCTCAAAACTTGTTAATAGAATTTGTTTAATCAAAATCGGTAAAGCCGTTTTCAAAATAGAACAATGATACAAATATATATACCTATATATATATTTATAACAATAACAATATATATATATATATATATATATAAACAATTTTTGCTCGTTTAATAAGAGTAGATTTATATTCATGTAAAGGGGGGGGGGTAGTTTTTGCATTTTTAGACTTCTGGGGACCCACTGATTATGTATGAAAAATTTGAATGAGTTTGGTACAAGAGCCTATATTTTCATTTTTTGACCCTACACCCCCCGGACCCCTCCCTGTTCCCACCCCAACCCCACCCACGAAACTCCCCACCTCGTCCCTCCCACACCACCACCTCCGCCCCTACCATAACCTCCACCCTACACACACGCCCCCAGTTTTTGAATTTCTAGTCTTCCAGTGACCCACAGATTGTGTGTGATTTAGGCATATAAATAAATAATGTATAATTATTTTTTTAAATTAAATAACAATTTGTAGAATTTTATAATTAATTAAATTTTCAAATTCTAATAATTAATATTTTTGGGATTTAAATCTTGATTTTTAATCAATATTAAACTGTCCAACTTTTAAGATATATATATAATATTATTTGTATTGATCTATTGGTGGAATTTAAAATTGAAAAACCAATTAATTATTAAAAGGAAATTGAATAAAAATGTAATTATACATTTTTATCGAGACAACCATCTGGGAATAATTATTTCAATTAACAAAAAACCCATTAAACAATAACTTAGCCGAAGATGAGACCGTGACAGATCGAATGTCCAACACAAAACCCTCCTAACCCGTGAATTTTATCCAAAACGAGAACTCGACCGGATATATATATATATACTAGTATATACAATTTTTGCTCATTTAATAAGAGTAGATTTACTTTCATCTTTAACAAATATCAATAGAATTATAATATTTTCTCAGAGGTCCAAGACAATTGTTTTTCTTTAAATGTGGCCCGTTTAAGCCAAAAGGTTGGACACCCCTGAAATAGACAATACAAGAATGGCGACCTCTTACGGGTCTGTTTCTTTTCGGTGAACTTTGCTCTGAATTAACTTTATATTTAAGTATTGAATTAAATAATTGTTGTTTATTTCCAAGACACCACGACCACAAAAGGCAGAGAGCTAGCCAAAACACTCAAATCCAACAATATGACCTGTATAAGTACAGGGGAACCCACATACTGGCCATCAGACAAAAACAAAATACCCGACCTGCTAGACTTTTGTGTAACAAAAGGCATCGACACAAAAAAATCAACATAATCTCGTGCTTCGACCTTTCCTCAGATCACTCCCCCATCATTCTAGAATTACATAACAAAATACTGATAAATGAAAAAAAGCCAACCCTACACACAAGCAAAACCGATTGGAATAAATTCAGACAAGAACTAGACAAACTCATTTCACTAAAAATTAAACTCAAAACAGAACAAGACATAGATACCGCCGTCGACTCCCTTCAAACTAGTATACAAAAAGCAGCATGGAACGCCACCCCAGGGATATTCAATACAAAACCCAAAGATAAACTACCCGCACACATAGTAAATAAAATTTCTGAGAAGAGAAGACTGAGGAAAACATGGCAACGCGAACGGACAACAATAAATAAAAACCTATTAAATAGAGCCACCAAAGAACTAAAAGACCTACTAGACTACGAAAAAAACTCAAAAATCCAAGAGTACCTAGAAAACCTCACTCCAAATGAAAAAACAGACTACTCACTATGGAAAGCCACAAGAAGATTAAAAAGAGGAAAAGAATTTAACTCACCAATCAGAAGCCAAGCAAATGATTGGGCCCGATCTAATGAAGAGAAATCCCAGGCATTTGCCACACATCTCTCATCAACCTTCCAGCCCTTCCCCTCAAATGACAAGCACATAGATAATGAAATAAGTAAATATATGGACTCCCCTCAACAAATGGACTACCCCATTAACAAATTTACTACCTCTGAAATAATAGAATTAATAAAAGAAATAAGCCCTAAAAAATCACCCGGACATGACCTTATCTCCGGAAAAATACTAAAAGAAGCCACCCAAACTTGCTACAAAGCCATTACGCAAATATTCAACGCCATAATTCGCATCAACTATTTCCCCAGCTTATGGAAGTTGGCCGAAATAATTATGATACTAAAACCAGGGAAAAAGCCGGACGAAGTAAAGTCATACAGACCGATCAGCCTCCTCCCAATCTTCTCAAAAATCTTCGAAAAACTACTCATGAAGAGACTACACCCAATAATTCAAGAAAGAAGACTCCTCCCAAATCATCAGTTTGGCTTCAGAAGAAATCATGGAACCATAGAACAAGTCCACCGCGTAGTCAACGAAATCCAAATGGCCATGGAGTCGAGGAAATACTGCTCCGCAGTGTTTCTGGACGTGACTCAGGCCTTCGACAAGGTTTGGCACGACGGTCTACTATACAAACTAAAAAGAGACTTACCATACCATTACTACCAAATCATAAAATCGTACCTAAAAGACAGACACTTCTACGTCAAATATGGAACTGACTACTCCAAACTATATCCAATTCAGTCAGGTGTGCCCCAGGGTAGCGCGCTTGGGCCGCTTCTATACCTCTTATACACAGCTGACCTACCCACTACAAATTTGACCACCATTGCAACTTTCGCTGACGACACTGCTATCCTCTCAACCGACAACGACCCCGAACTAGCCTCTCGTAAACTACAAATTACCCTCAATGATATCGAAAAGTGGCTCAACACTTGGAGAATCAACGTCAATGAGACTAAATCAGTTCATGTAACTTTCACCCTAAAAAAAGGCTCTTGCCCCATGATCAAAATCTTCAATAAACCCATCCCCCAGGCTAGCGACGCAAAGTACCTAGGAATGCATCTGGACAGAAGGCTAACCTGGCAAAAGCACATCAAGACAAAACGTAAACAACTGGGACTTAAACTCCAAAAATCATACTGGCTAATTGGAAGACGCTCACAAATGACTAAAAGCAACAAAATACTTATCTACAAAACAATACTAAAACCAATATGGACATATGGTATACAACTCTGGGGCTCAGCAGCCGAATCCAACATAGAAATTATTCAAAGATTTCAAAACAAAGTGCTGAGAGCAATCGCTGATGCCCCGAGCTGGGTACCAAACTGCACAATACTAAAAGACATAGAAATCCCCTCAGTCAAAGACGAAATAAGACATCACAGCCACACGTACCTAAACAAACTGACTCACCACCCCAATGAGTATGCTCAAGACATAATATCAACACTACCACCAACAAGATTAAAAAAACACAGACCAATCGACCTACCGCAGCGCTTCACGTGATCACGCCAAACCTTTTCTTTCTTTTTATATTTTTAGTTTAGTTCTAATTTATTTTTAATCATAGTTTAAATACAAAATTCACACCTTAATGTAAAGCTCAATGGAGCTCTCATTATTCTACCTCAAATATTGTTAATACTAACCATGTCATTTTTTCATTTATTGTCTGTAAATAAGCTTATTGCCCGCAAGGGCAGATTGCCGATGTATACTATGGAGTCTAATAAAAAAAAAAAAAAAAAAAATTTCCAAGACCTATTTATGTTATTTGTTTTTTGCTTTCACTTAGTAATATTATCTGACCGGAAATGGTAGAAATTCAAGTTTTCACAGGAAACGCAATTAATGAGTGGCTCTGAATCCAATAAGATCTTTTTTAGGCCATCGGTCTCTCTGTGATATGATAAAATGATATCTAAACTTGGAAAACGGTAATTAAATAGAAAACTTAAAAGATAAATATTGTCTTGAGATATCATACCGTAGTTTAAACTTCGCTGAAGGTTGCGGCCATATTTAAAAATTGACTAATGTAGATGGAAGATCGGAAAATCCCGTTGCTGGCCAACTTGTGCTTATTCTGGGAATGTCTTACATCTATAAGGGGTATAGACATTGCATTTCTAACGGAGATGAAGTGTCATAATTAATAGTATTCAATTTTTGGCCTTCTTAATCTATTTAATTGGGATGCAACCAACACGACTGGGATTGAGAAGGCTGTAAATATGCAAACATACCTAATATGCACATAACAATATATGTAGACGTTCACCTATCTAAGAACTAAGCTTAATGTTAATACGAGCCCCAGTTCCATCTCAATTGGCCTACCAATATTTTTTCTTTTTAAATAAAATTATGCTAATTCACGGTAAATTTAATTTAAATATTTATTTTTATTATCATTTGGAACAACATTTTAAACAATTTCAAATATTTTATTGTAACATTTAATCTTAAAATTATTTTTTAATTGTTAAAAACAAGGAAAACTTACAAAATCCAAAACCTTTACCACTGTGTGACGTCGCCTTTATTTTTAATTACGGCTTGAATTCTTTTGGGCAACGTACTTATTAAGTTTTGACACTCATCTTGAGTGAATTTGTGTTTTAATTCGACCACGTTTCTAGCTGGTTGTATTCGTAAGAGCTTTTTCATTGTGTGCCAAAGAGTTTCTATTGTTGACAAGTCGGGACTGTTTGCCACCCACTCCAAAAGGGGAACATTATGATGATCAGAAAGCCATTTTAAAGATTTTCTTGATTGGCAGGTCGGCCCGTCTTGTTGGAACACAAAATTATTATTATTCTGCAATGCATCTGCTATTGATGGAAGTAACGATTTTTTTTACTAAATATTTATTGGTGTTTACAATTCCATCAATGAAGTGAACTTTTCCAACACCTCTAGCAGACATTGAACTCCATACCATAACTGAAGCAGGAAATTTTACTTTCTTTTTTAAACAATCTGAATTGAAATTTTCATTTTTCTGACGAATAACTCTGCTTCGATTGTCCCCAATACAAACTTCATAACGAGACTCATCACTCCAATGGACACTATTCCATTCATCACTCGTCCAATTAATGTGACATTTAGCGCATTTAAGCCGGTTTTTCTTTTGTTTTAATGTCAAGAGTGGCTTTTCTTTGGCCTAAAAAAATTAATAAAATTACAAAAAAAATTTTTGGAATAAACTGCAATAAAATTACCTTGTAAGTTTTTAAAACATAACTTAAGAGCTTCTCTAAGGCACGTGGATCTTGAAACACTTGGGCCCACAGCATCGCTCCAAAGAACAGATAATTCACCATAGCTCGAACTTCTATTTTTTCTAATAATCTTCTTCGATGTCCATCTATCAGCATCTGATATTTTGGATTTCGACGCATACCGAGGTTTTGTAGCTATTGTACCCGTTGTTTTATAAACTCGAATAATATTTCTGACAGTAAACTTTGATAAATTAACTAGATCGCCAATTTCCGAGTTTGAATTTCCCTTTTAAAATAAATTGATAATAATTGAGCGAATTTTTTCATCAACAAACTTTCCACGAGTTATTTTTACTAATAATAAACAAAACAAACTTTCTTTTGTTGGAAAAAGGCAAAGCCTACTTGATAATTCTACATATTCAAAGATTCTTAAAAAAAAATTCGTGAAAATCAAAGTACTATTTTTTATATAAAAATATGTTTTTCACAATTAAAAAATAATTTTAATTTAAATGTTACAATAAAATGTTTTAAATTGTTTAAAATGTTGTTCCAAATGATAATAAATTTCGAAAAAAAGTAGGAAAAAAAACACTTTTTTCATACACGATTACAATACTTGACCATAATCTGTATGGTACAGTAAAAATAAATAAATAACGGACACGATAATATAGATATACTATAGAATATTTGTTTTTAGTATAAGTAACAGTCTATTATGTCATTATCTTTATCCTTTTCTATTAACTTTTTTTGTCTATTCCATCTATCAGATTTTTTAATAATAAAATATTAAACTCTCTCCTTCAAATTGATTATATTAAATCTTTGATTTTTCAATTGAATAGGAACTGATCATACGCTCTTTGCCCTTTTTAATAATTTCTCTTCTATTCAAATCGTTATGAAATTCGGAATTAATTAAATTGAGATTAAGGACCTTTTGAATCGTTCATTATACTACGTTCTCGTTTCTTTTCAAATCCCTAAAAAACCTTGGACTGGGAAATATTTTTATATATTTGTCCGGAATTAAATATAAGGGCTTGCAATTATACTAATAGGAGTTTGTTTACTACCCGGGCTGAAATTGAAATTTTAATTATACAAATAGCGGATTTCTTTTCTTTTAAAATCTTGAAAATTACTTTATTTTGTGGCGCTTCACAAAACTGTCGGTAGAGCGCGCCACATATTCAATCACTTTCAACACACAAGTTGTATTTTAACAGAAAAACAAACAAATATACAAAAATATCGATATTTGTAATATACTTACATCACACACATGCAACCATATGTAAAGATTTATCATAAATAAATTACCACCAAGCCGAGAGATAAATTGTGCAATGCAAGAAATAAACAGATCAATTTCAGAAAGGATAAATATGTCCATTTTGATTAAATATAAGTCATGACAATTCAATAGCAACTTAGATTCAAGTGTAATACACTTGAAGATATAGGTGATACCTACACAACGGGGTCTCTTACTGGTACGGTAGCCCGAAGTGTATCGAATAGTATCATCTCTTTCCCTATAAGTTCACCTGCGTCCACTCCCTGTGTCGTACCAATTTTATATGTGTGTCGTGTACCAATTTTATATGTGCATTTTTATTTAACCCTAACCGCCTACCTCTTGCTTGTCGGCCTTCTCTCCCACGCTATATATTATATGTGCTACTCCTCGCTATAATTTTAACAGCCAATTCCAATAATTTTATTCTATAATATATATATATGTTACGGCTAATATGCAAATTTGGATAGTTTATAAACTAGCCAAACCATTGGCTATTTTGATACTCAGGCTTTAGAGCAATTTTTAATAATTTTCTTGAAGTAAGGCTTTCCAACACACGGTCTGCAGCCCAGCACCCGACATAAACTTCTTTTCCTTAAAACATCATGATTTTTATGTATTTACTGGAAAACTTATCTGATAGTAAAATTTGATCTGATAATTTTTGTTTTTCTAAATGAAAAGAAATTGAAGAATAAACTCCAGATTTGCAATTTTGAATGTGAATAAATATATCAAAAATACCGAAAAATAACCTCAATTTTGGCATATTTAGTCTCCATTTTTATTAAATATATAAATATATTTTACCTGCAAATTTGTTACTTTATTTATTGAATGTACCTATATGGAATTGCAATCCGAAATTGAACTGAAAGAAAAATTTGATAAGGTCGTTTTAATAGAATTTTATAGTTAACATGTTAATTAATAAATTAAAAAAAAAGAATCGTTAAAATCGTTTTTGAGAAAATCACAAAAAAACAAAAAATCTTTAATGTAAATCCCAACTTCCGATGTTTTGATTTCAACTAAAAGCTTTACACCTTTTAGTCTATATCGAGCTTAAGTTTCGAATTTCGTAACTCTGGGATTTATGGTTGCGAAACGAAAAATTGATTTAAACAATTTAATACGAAGCACCTGGCAGGCCGAGCTTCAGTCAGTAATCTTTTTATTTTAATTGTGATTTATTTAATCAACCCGGCATTGTATGACATTAGACGATATTGTATAACATTAGACGATTTTGCACGGCATTAGACGATGTTGTACGGCATTAGACGATATTGTACGGCATTAGACGATATTGTACGGCGTTATACGGTATTGTACGGCGTTATACAGTATTGTACGGTACCACACGGTGTTACACGGCATTATACGGTATTGTACGGTGCAATACGGTATTGTACGTTATTATACGGTTTTAGGCCATTTGAGCCTTTTAATAAAATTATTTTCTCAAAAAATTCAAAATTTATATCCGGCACACGGTATAATACGGTATTGTACGGTATTATACGGTAGAGTACCGTAATATATGGTTTTAGACCATTTGAGCCTTTTAATAATATTATTTTCTTAAAAAATTTAAAATTTATATCCTGCACCTAGGACCCAATCGGAGTTGACTTTCCTTTCCTGATAAAATTTTTTTTATCGATTTTTTAGCAACAAAAAATATGTCGGCTCTAAAAGTAGATGAAATAAAAAAATTATTTAGGGTGCATTAGAATCGAGTTTCATCTCATGTATCATTGTTACGTTTCATTCGTTTTTTTAACTATTTTTCCTAATCGAGATGCCGAATCTAACAATGAATAAATTTATTTTTTTAATTTCTATTATTTTGACTTGGCAATGAGGCCAGTATTATAAAGACACTATTGGCTGCCCGAAATGAAGTGTTATAATATTATTTTATTAAAAATTTTAAAATTTGTATCCGGCGAACAGGAGTGTATTTACTTTCAAGCCAAAGTTTTTTTCATCGACTTTTTAGCAACAAAAAATCATTCGGTGAAATGGAAAAAATTGTTTAAGCTGTTAATAGAGTTTTATCTCACGAATCGTTTCATTTGATTTTTAAAACATGAATTAAAGATTATCTACTCTTATTAAACGAGCAAAAATTGTTTGTAAATATTTATATATATTTGTATCTTAGTTCTATTTTGAAAACGGCTCTACCGATTTTGATGAAACAAATTCTATTAACAAGTTTTGAGGATGAGAAAGCGATCTGGCTAGGTCTGGACCTCGACAAATTTAATCTTAATTGATCTTTTCTTAATTAAAGTAATTATTGATAGATGAAAATCTCAATAAAATAGTTTGTTTACATTTTTTTCAATTATGTTTTATTTTTAATTGTTTTTTTAATTTTAAAACCCACTAATAGGTTATAGCAAATATTAATATATTATATTAAAATTAGGAATTTTTTGTTTGTTTTTAATTAACAGGTGTCTAAATCATAACATTACAGGTGTGTTTACAAATAAAGTGGTTGAAGTGGCTTTTTTTATATAACTTGGAAACAAATGTTATTTAATTTTATGTTTTTATTTCAGATCCTATACGATTATTTTTTTTATTATTATTTTCCTATTTATTTTTTATAATGTTTATCAATATGAACGAATGTAGGCAAATTGGTGTACGAGTAAACAAATATACACATAATATGTAGACCATTAGAAAGCTAGAAATGCAAAAATTGAGTGCGAGGTGGGGTGATTGTGGGAGTGCAGGAGGTGGGCTGCAGTTGTGGGGAATCCGGGGGTGGGAGGCACGGTTGGGGTGGGTTGGGGCGGAGTGGGGGTGCAGTGGTGGGAGGAGGTGTGTGGTTTCGGGAGGGGAGGGGTCAGGGGTTACCGTGTATCGCTCTGTGGCTCCAGGTACTACCTATTTATTAGAGTACCTATATATTTTTAATCTTTCTTGATTTGAATAGCCATTGTGCTCAAGAATTCACCTAGACTATAGGGCCTTCGAAATATTTGTTAAAAAATTATTATAATGAAAAAAATAAAATCACTTAATAAGTACGTTGCCCAAAAGAATTCAAGCCTTAATTAAAGATAAAGGCGACGTCACCTACAGTGGTAAAGGTTTTGGATTATGTATGTTTTCTCTTGTTTTTAACAATTACAAAATAATTTTAAGTTAAATGTTACAATAAAATGTTTTAAATTGTTGTTCCTAATGATAATAAAAATAAATATTTAAATTAAATATACCGTGAATTAGCATAATTTTATTTAAAAAGAAAAAATATTGGTGGGCCAATTGGAGATGGGACTGGGATCGTATATGTAGTATGGCCCGATATAATCCGGCCCTGCTTGTTGAGTGTATGTATTTCTATTAAGAAGAAGAATAAATTTATAATTTTCTCATTATTAAAGAATAATTAACATATTAATGTGAATTGTTTTGATCGCGCTTTTTGAACAAGATACGAGTATATATCGCGAGACTACTGCTGGTTGAAGCTATTGGAGTCTGCTGAGTCTTAAGTCTGGACCAAGAGAGAATGAAAAAAATAATTTAAAAAAAAAATAAAAACCGACTTCAAAAAATTAAATGCAACAAATAAAATACACTAAAAGGTATAAAATAATTATTATCTTATTTAGTTACAACTAAACGACGAAATATTAACATGAAATTACTTTTGAAGTCGGTGCCAAACAAACTATACCTATAAACGAGCGTACCCGCCAAACGTACTAAGTAAGATCCGTCGAGTGCTATTCATAAAAGGTATATGTTTGGCACCAACTTCAAAAAGTAATTTCATGTTAATATTTCTTCGTTTAGTTGTAACTAAATAAGATAATAATTATTTTATACCTTTTAGTGTATTTTATTTGTTGCATTTAATTTTTTGAAGTCGGTTTTTTTTTTCTTAAAAATTATTTTTATTTTTCTCTTTTTAGTGATGTCATTAATAGTGATCATATCATCAGAACTTGACCAAATTAATATGATACCATCCCTAAGACACCCCCTTTCGGATAAAAAAAGAACCATCGAAATCGGTTCATAAACAAAGAGGTTAGGTCTAAACAAACCTAATAAAAAAGGTCTAATACCTATGGAAAAAGAAAAAAATGGGACCAATCGGAAGCTAGACTGGACCCAATGCAAAAAAAATTTTCAAAATCGGTTGACAATTGGCGGAGATATGAGGTAACATAGGCACAAAAAAAAAAAAAAAAAAAAAAAATTCAATCGAATAGAGAACCTCCTCCTTTTTTGAAGTCGGTTAAAAAGATATGATCCATTTACCTATAATCCAACGTCATTTTGCGTTTAGCCCGCATGACACTTGGATGGATCATCAAATATAGGAAACATACGATTAATTAAGAAGAAAGTTTACCTAATAATTCCAAAACTTATAAAATAAATAATCTAAAATAATAGATAACATTTGTGGATTGAATTTGAATGGAATAAGATTAGTTGATACACGAATTGCAAGCTCTTCAGTTCAATTAATAGGATTTGATTGAATTGGAATCGATTCATTCGGTTGACTAGATGAGCCAGGTGTGATCGATTCGTGATTTGGACAGGTGAACATGCTCACCCCCTGAGAGGGGGTCGGGGTGGTACAAGAATTCTACCAGACGCTTTTCAATCAATAAAACGAAGGCTGCTCTTGACTTTGGCCGAAAGAAGATGCTCAGCTGCTGCGGCGATATTGCTATGGACCAGTGAACCCCAAAAGAGAACACCCCCCCCCCACACACACACACTCAGGTTTGGCAGCCAACATTATTACTTATCCTTTGAACTTGATTCCCGTTCCTTTTGCTTGGGCTATTTACTTTTATCTTTCAGTCTATTTGTGTTTTATTCTTTAAATAAAGTGGTGGACAGCTTGCTTGCTTTTGTTTTTATATTTGTGTTTTAAAACTAAAAAAAAGTTTAGTCGATTCCATTTTCATGTATTTTGTAGTATGATATATTTATTACTTTACCATACAGGGTATGGTCAAGTATGGTTAACTTTTAAGGAGTTCAAATATTGTAATCGTGCATGAAAAAAGTGGTTTTTTTTCCTTCTTTTTTTTCGAAATATCTCAAAAACGGCTGAAACTATTTTGATTAAAAAAATTGAGCGAAACCATGGCATTTCGCTTTTACAAAAAAGCTCTTATAAGTGAACATTGAAAAAATTATATTTTTTGAGATAATAATTGTTTTGTCAAAATGTCTGTTAGTTAGTCCGTGCGTTACCAAATTTTTTTGGACGAGCTAGCTCAAAAACTAGTGTGAATATCGAAACCAAATTTCACATGTAGTTTTGGTCCATTAAAATTAAGAGCTCATTAGATTTTGGTGAATATCGACCCAAAATTAAGGGGGTGGAGGGGGGTTAAAAATTAAAAATCTAGACCGTTTGAGCAAAATCAACCAAATTTTGTATACACAATCAGTGGACCCCCAGAAGTCTAAAAATACAAAAACTAACCGTTAAAGGGAGGGGGGTCAAAAAATGAAAATCTTGGCCATATTGTTAAAATATATGCATAATATTGGCACCTCCGATATGACATCAGCGCCACTCCGGTGTTGGCTATCTTAACTTAACTTACCACTCACTTCATTTTCTACTCGAGTTCATGTAACTTGCTATATATTGCTTTTTCCTCATGTACTATTCTATTTTATTGTAATATGTGCAACCTCAATAAAACGCTTTATATATTTTATCTATAAAATTATCTATCATTGTGATATTCCGCTATCCACACCTTTTATACCTCTTAACACATATACTAAACTCAATCAAATTTTGTATACATAATCGATGGACCCCATGAAGTATAAAAATAAAAAAAACTAACCTCCCAAAATGGGGGGGGGGGTGTATAGGTCATAAAATGAAAATCTTGGCTATTTGCCAAACTCAACCAAATTTTGTATACATAATCAGTGGGACACCAGAAGTATAAAAATGCAAAAACTAACCCCCCCCCCTACATGATTATAAATAATTTTAGGGGCCAGGTTGTATGCTAAAGTCAAGTGGATGGCCACATCAGAACACGTCAGCTTATTTTTTATAAAATCTGTATAGATTTTACTCTATTTTAAAATATCACAAAATATGAATTTAAAATCTATCTTTAAAATATTGATTATATTTGGACTTCAAGATGAAAAAAAAAGTAGCTATTTTTTTCTCTTCAGCTTTGTCAAATGTTCTCCTTGATTGATCAGTGATCAATGGATTTTCAGATTATCCGACAGTTGAGATTTAATTTAAAACAATTTATTAGCAAATATTTCATTATGTCTCATTTTATTGACAAGTAAGTTATTATCATTGAAAAGAATAGGATTTTGATCCGAGAGAGAGAGAGAGAGAGAGGGAACGTCCTTATTAAGAATTATATCAGGCTTTGTGTTTTTTTTTGGCAAATTCTTTTGAATCATGAGCCTATTAATTGAACTGAATTGAGATTGAAAATGTTGCTTAGGCTTAGAGAAAGTAAAAACTGGTTTAGCTGTAGGATGCTGTAGAATGAGCTTTTTTCAGATTTTTTCAGATTAGAGAAATATTTTGTAAACAACTTATTTTAAATGCTTATATCTACACTTATTAAACGATCAAAAATTAAAGGAATTATTATTTAACGGGTTATAGTGGTGTTTCACAAAGAGGAAATAAAATTAAAAAAATTAAAAAATCTTTTAAATTATTTTGGAGATTTTTTATTTATCTCTATACATATTTCGGGCTATGAACCCTTCATCAGGAGGTTAAACAGAACACTGAATATAAAAATTTTACATTGTATCGATGTTATTATAGTACAGGGCGAGTGGAGGGGGTGAGCCAATGGGAGTTGAAAGAATTGAGTGGTTGAATTTAAAGGTATGTGGCAGGTAGAAAAAGGGTTATTGAACGAATTGTCTGGACAAGGTCAGGTACATTTCAAATAGGATGTCTTAGTTCGAAATTTATTTGTATAGAATTCTGGGAATACCTGTTAAAGGAATTTGTTTAAGGGTTTTAGAATATATAAATTTAGACACAAGAAGCGGATTTGCAAGGTTAATTCGAAGATGAGAACAGTAGAACAAATGTTTAGTAAGGAATGAATGAATTTCAGTTAGATTTGGTTTATTAATAGATCAATTATTGTTGATTTAGTGGTTTCTAATTGGTTATTGAGAATGGGTTCATTGCGGGCGATTGCTTTCTTGATTTCAAGGGATTCTAATAAATCTAGTTTGCGTCCTTTTGGGGAGAAATGTAGAATAAGGGGGCTTTCATTAGATGGGGAATGATTGTTATCAAATAGATGTTCAGCAAAAGCTGAAACGTAACTTAATGGTTGGGGATTAGGTTTGTCACTGTTCAATTGTAGTTGTTTCAGTGATCTCTTGTGTTCGACGATACGGTTGTTGATGGATCTACCAGTTTGTCCTATGTAAAAAGCTCCACAGTCACATTGTAATTTATAGACGCCACTTTTTTCTTTGGGATCAATTTTATCTATTTTATTGTTTACTAAATAGTAGGCTAAGTTATGTCTATTATAGAGGGCTGGGGTAATATCTAATTTTGACAAAGTATTAGTTATAGGGTTGGTAAAATTATTGGAATAAAAAGGAAGTTTTTTGTATATTTTAATGATTGTTGGGCTAATGGCATATAGGCGGGTTGAAATTTGTTTGGAAATGATTTTATT
Source organism: Forficula auricularia (assembly GCA_024734495.1). Taxonomy (NCBI): domain Eukaryota; kingdom Metazoa; phylum Arthropoda; class Insecta; order Dermaptera; family Forficulidae; genus Forficula; species Forficula auricularia. The sequence goes on from JALMQS010000348.1 coordinate 50,106, forward strand.
GTAAATATTATTTATAACCTGACGGGGGTAATTGTTATTTTCAGCAATTTTATGAATAACTGTTAATTCATGTTTATAATCTTCGATGTTTAGTGGGATATTGATTAGTCTATGGAACATAGCGTAAAATGCGGAGCATTTGGTGTTGTATGGATGATTGGAAGAATATGGGATAACTGTGTCCGTGAAACTGGGTTTCCTGTAAATTTGATATTTTATATTGTTGTTGTTAATGGTGATTTGAAGGTCGAGAAAGGGGATGGTTTTATTGCCTAATTCACTTGTAAATTGAATTTTTGGATTTAAAGAATTTAGGTATGTTTCAAATGGGGCGATTTGTCTCAATGTACCTGACCATACTACTAGGATATCATCTACGTACCGTTTCCAGAACTTTATATGTTGGAAATGGCTGTTGCTGGGGCTTAAAATAGTATCCTCCAGGTGTGACATGTAGATTTCAGCTAATAATGGGCTCAATGGACTTCCCATCGGAAGTCCATCGATTGTTTTGTAGAAAGTGTTATTAAAAAGGAAATAATTTTGATCTAGACATAGGTTAATTAGTTTTTGAATATCTATTATTTTTTGGGGGTCCTGGATATTTTTCTTTAGAAATTGAGTTAATATATTTTTTAGATCAATAATTGGAATGGAAGGGAATAGATTTTTAACATCGAATGAAATTAATTTGTATGAGTTATATATTTTGATTTGATCAAGAGAATTTACCAGTTGTATTGAATTTTTAATGGAATGTGTGGGGGTGAATATATCAAACAACAGGTCGTTTAGATATTTACAAATTTTATAGGCAGGGGCATTTATGTAGGAGGCTATAGGTCTAAAGGGAGTATTAATTTTGTGTATTTTTGGGAGGCCATAAAGAATAGGGATTTTCGGATTCATGCATTTGAGGTGGAAAGATTCACGTTTGGTTAGGAGATTTACAGACAATTCATCCAATACTTGTTTTTGGTATTTCGGGGTTGGGTCAGACTTTAATATTATTGTATCACTCGTCGAGATGAATTCTTCCATTTTTTTAATGTAATCTTCTTTCTTGACGATAGCAACTGATTGACCTTTATCAGCTCTTGACACTATTAGATTGTTATTTTCAATTTTGGATTTTAAATTTTCAATTCAATTTACAAGTGAATTAGGCAATAAAACCATCCCCTTTCTCGACCTTCAAATCACCATTAACAACAATAATATAAAATATCAAATTTACAGGAAACCCAGTTTCACGGACACAGTTATCCCATATTCTTCCAATCATCCATACAACACCAAATGCTCCGCATTTTACGCTATGTTCCATAGACTAATCAATATCCCACTAAACATCGAAGATTATAAACATGAATTAACAGTTATTCATAAAATTGCTGAAAATAACAATTACCCCCGTCAGGTTATAAATAATATTTACAATAAAATCATTTCCAAACAAATTTCAACCCGCCTATATGCCATTAGCCCAACAATCATTAAAATATACAAAAAACTTCCTTTTATTCCAATAATTTTACCAACCCTATAACTAATACTTTGTCAAAATTAGATATTACCCCAGCCCTCTATAATAGACATAACTTAGCCTACTATTTAGTAAACAATAAAATAGATAAAATTGATCCCAAAGAAAAAAGTGGCGTCTATAAATTACAATGTGACTGTGGAGCTTTTTACATAGGACAAACTGGTAGATCCATCAACAACCGTATCGTCGAACACAAGAGATCACTGAAACAACTACAATTGAACAGTGACAAACCTAATCCCCAACCATTAAGTTACGTTTCAGCTTTTGCTGAACATCTATTTGATAACAATCATTCCCCATCTAATGAAAGCCCCCTTATTCTACATTTCTCCCCAAAAGGACGCAAACTAGATTTATTAGAATCCCTTGAAATCAAGAAAGCAATCGCCCGCAATGAACCCATTCTCAATAACCAATTAGAAACCACTAAATCAACAATAATTGATCTATTAATAAACCAAATCTAACTGAAATTCATTCATTCCTTACTAAACATTTGTTCTACTGTTCTCATCTTCGAATTAACCTTGCAAATCCTCTTCTTGTGTCTAAATTTATATATTCTAAAACCCTTAAACAAATTCCTTTAACAGGTATTCCCAGAATTCTATACAAATAAATTTCGAACTAAGACATCCTATTTGAAATGTACCTGACCTTGTCCAGACAATTCGTTCAATAACCCTTTTTCTACCTGCCACATACCTTTAAATTCAACCACTCAATTCTTTCAACTCCCATTGGCTCACCCCCTCCACTCGCCCTGTACTATAATAACATCGATACAATGTAAAATTTTTATATTCAGTGTTCTGTTTAACCTCCTGATGAAGGGTTCATAGCCCGAAATATGTATAGAGATAAATAAAAAAATCTCCAAAATAATTTAAAAGATTTTTTTAATTTTTTTAATTTTATTTCCTCTTTGTGAAACACCACTATAACCCGTTAAATAATAATTCCTTTGTTTAATATGTTTCACTATAAACCAACACCGCTTTCCCTAAACTTTATCGATCAAAAATTGTTTATATATATATATATATATTTGTATCTTAGTTCTATTTTGAAAACGGCTCTACCCCCGCTTGGACAATTCGACCGCGACACACTTCCGAGATCAAAAGTAGATTGGTTGCGCCAATCGCAACCGTGAGCTTATTGCATGTGTGATCATTGTTTTTACGATTTTTGTGCAGAAAAAATATCTCTAGGGCAGTGTTCGTCAACTCGATAGAACAGCGCGAGGGAGGCGCTCGCTCTGGGAACAGCCATAAACAAATTTATGTTTATTTATATAATTAATTTTTTCTCATTCTTGTGGAATCATCGAATCTGTGCATATCATGTTCTGCTAATCAGAGTCCAGTCTCCCATTTTACTCTCATATTTTTATTTGTTGATGTTCTTTCTTCCCCATATCAATTGTGTATTGATAGAATATCAGCTAGTGAGTTGATATTTAATTACCGAACATCACAACTGGACTTCAAAACTTCTGCTTCCTGGTAGCTGTACCATCTTCTCTCTCTCTCAGTATCGACTTCATTGGAAGGAAATACACATTCGTCTTATTTTTGGTACAGATTGGCCTGGAAGAAATTCTCACATTCAACGGATTCGTCAAACCTTCTCAACAAACTGCTAAGTGAAACCATTTAACCTTATCCAATTTTATTACACTTTTTTACAATTCATTCTAACTGAAAAACTCTCACCCTTCTTATTGAATACAATCCATTTGTTTTTGAACAGTTCATCTCTTCTACGCAAATCATTTCTCAAATCCATTTACCTATTATATTTATTTTATAAATAAATATGGCCGCCTTTGTCAATGGCTAATTAGTTCTAATATTTAATTTTAATTAAACATTTAATCCTGTTACTACTACTAACTTTAATTGAAAAATTGTTAATTAGATTTAATTAATTAATTTTAAAATTCATTCGTTTATTTGTCTCAAATACTTTCTGTTTAATTAACTTATAATTTACCCTGTTAATAATAATAAAAATAAAGTGATAATTTCTAATCATAATTCATATTCACAATTCAATTGGACTTTGCAATTTTTTCTCAGATAATTTTCTTGTTATATTTTTTTATTTATTCTCGACTTTCAGAGGTAAGCAAGAACCTTCTAATTTAAATTCAATTTCATAATATGGTGATAATTTAATCACATTAAAACTAACATAAAAGTTTAAGTGCGCTGAGCAACTGAAAAACTTTTTGGAGTCACTGTTATTATTTTAATCCTAACATATTTTTTAATTTTGTTGAACTTTGAATTTTTCTATCTTTTTTCCACCCTGACTATCAGTTGGCTCAACCATTTAAATTTTTTGGTGACCCCGACGTGATCCAAACTGCTAACTTGCTTACACTGTATAGTCATCGCCAAACAAAGTGCAAATAATTTTATTGAAATTATCATTTATTTTTATTTTTATATTTACATTATTCTTATTTTATTTTTAGTTGTAATTATACAAATTGTTCTTACTCATTGTATTTAGTCATAATCTTTCACAATGCCACCCAAATCAGTTCTTGACACAGTAAAAGGGGAGATACAAGCTCTGGGGTTAGGAATTAAGCTTCTGCTTCAACACTCCTCTTACAAGGAAAATCCTCAGAGGGCAACACTTGTAGACGTATTAGAACGGGCGGAAAAACTAATGAGTGACTTAACTAACATTATCAAAAAATCTTTTCAACATGCATTATTCACAATAGAAGGAGGTGAAAACTTAGAAGATCAAATAACAACTCATCATAATTCACTCGTCACCTTTATTGGAGAAACCAAGATTCTTTTGTCACAAATAACCCCCTCTAGCACTACTCAGGATCTCACACCAACAAATACTCAGTCTTATGTTCATCTACCCACACTGAATCTTCCGAAGTTCTCAGGTGAATACGAGAACTGGAAATCGTTTTTGGATTTATTCCTCGCCACAATAGATCAAAATAAAACACTCACTAAAGCCCAAAAATTGACATACCTCAGGGGGTGCCTTTTAGGTCCGGCAGCACTAGTCATTCAAGCATATTCCATTACAGACGAAAATTACACAATATGCTTGGATCTACTTAAGTCTCATTATGATCGCAAGAGAGAGATCATATTCTCATTCATAGACAAGCTCCTTAATCTACCTTCAGTTACACTTCCAACCAAAGACTCCCTCAGTCAGTTTAACATCTCAGTAAGAGACATCGCCACAAATTTAAAAACACTAGGTTTAGACCTAACAGCCTGTAATGCTTTCATAACAAGGATCATCATGAAAAAGATTGATCCACACTCATTAGAAAGCTGGTTACATACACAAGTGGTAGATGAAGTGCCGAACTTCGATACTCTCCTCAAACATCTAGACATCAGGTCCCAAGCTTTGGAGACACAATATGAAACTAATCAAACACCGAACAAACATCAGACAACCACATATAATTCTCCAAAAGGGAAAACAGCCAAGACATATAATGTCACCATTACAAACAGTACATGTCCGATCTGTCAAAAATCACCGAGTCACAGAATCAAGGAATGTCAGAAGTTCTTGACCTTATCCGTACCAGATCGATACAAAACACTCAAAGATCACAAACGGTGTGTACTTTGCTTCTCACCCACACATTTTACGAACAATTGCACATTTAGGCCATGTTTTCTTTGCGGCAAATTACACCACCGACTCTTACATGAAAACAGAGAACACACAAATCAATCAGCACAATCTAGCTCTTCCTCTAATCAGTCTCGACCTTCTATTTCCTCTAATTCGGATCAATCGGATCTCAAGACAGAAGCCAGCCCAGACGTTACTCCCACCCAGAAGACTTGTGTGGCCCAACAAACCAGGAAACAGGGACTTAAACAGGTGCCATTACTCTCCACAGTCAGAATCCATCTCTTACATAATAATGGTACCATACATCCAGCGAGATTCCTACTTGATTCAGCAAGTGAGGTTTCCATCATATCCAAACAGTTGGCACGCACTCTGGGTACCAGAAGAAAACCAGATCCGATTCATATAGAAGGATTGGGCACCGCAAACAAAATGGAATCCACACATACGACTCTGATCCATATTTCATCGTGCTACAGTGACACGAACTACCAACGGTATGAGTTCCATATAGTGGACAAAATTGAACTCACATTACCAACCAGGCCTGTCGACCCAGCCTTGGTTGCTTTTATCCAAGACAAACCACTGGCAGACCCATACTTCCACACTTCAGCTCCAATACACGGAATATTGGGAGCAACTGTATGTGCCAAGATTTTCACAGGAGAGAAGTTCAATGTTCCCAACAGTAACTTAGCAATGTTCAATACAGAATTCGGATGGGTGTTGCTAGGCTCTGCACCAGCATTATCAAGAGAACCTCTACCAAGTGAATTGGGAAACAAACAAACAAATGAAGCAACCAAGAGTATTTTTGTGCTCACTACCAATTCACTCAAACCAGACCAGACTTCTCGCAATTTCCAGAGTTTTACATCACAAACTAACAACCTGTCAAGGACAAACAGGCCGTCCGAGATTGGTAATCGGAGGTCCACAAACAAGAAGCCTTGGCGCTCAACCTGGTCCACAGGTACTCTCAGGTTTAATCCACAAAGAAGTATTTCGCCAGAGGAATACAAACGGAAGAGTAGATCTAAATCTACGTAGACTTCACCGAACCTCAGGAGCTCATACCTTATGAGTACGTGGATGGCAACCACGGGGTTTTCTGAGCTGAGTGCTGACATTACTTCCACTTTCTTGTGTCAGACTCCTTCTCTTTCATCTTTTCTATCGATCACTCTCGATCAGCCGTTCTTCCGATCCTGATGCTATTAGGCAACGAGGGCTAGGGATCACTCCTTTCAGTTCTTCTCACATTTACTCTACACAGCACACTCTTACAATGAAGAACATTACAACCAACAGAGAAGAACACACACAACCAAGGAAGAACACAACCGCAACAAACAAGATCCACATACCAGATTCTCACATAGCTTACATTACAGATGTACATATTGCGAACTTCGTTCACCGGGCCCCGGTATGGTTGCGCCAATCGCAACCGTGAGCTTATTGCATGTGTGATCATTGTTTTTACGATTTTTGTGCAGAAAAAATATCTCTAGGGCAGTGTTCGTCAACTCGATAGAACAGCGCGAGGGAGGCGCTCGCTCTGGGAACAGCCATAAACAAATTTATGTTTATTTATATAATTAATTTTTCTCATTCTTGTGGAATCATCGAATCTGTGCATATCATGTTCTGCTAATCAGAGTCCAGTCTCCCATTTTACTCTCATATTTTTATTTGTTGATGTTCTTTCTTCCCCATATCAATTGTGTATTGATAGAATATCAGCTAGTGAGTTGATATTTAATTACCGAACATCACAACTGGACTTCAAAACTTCTGCTTCCTGGTAGCTGTACCATCTTCTCTCTCTCTCAGTATCGACTTCATTGGAAGGAAATACACATTCGTCTTATTTTTGGTACAGATTGGCCTGGAAGAAATTCTCACATTCAACGGATTCGTCAAACCTTCTCAACAAACTGCTAAGTGAAACCATTTAACCTTATCCAATTTTATTACACTTTTTTTACAATTCATTCTAACTGAAAAACTCTCACCCTTCTTATTGAATACAATCCATTTGTTTTTGAACAGTTCATCTCTTCTACGCAAATCATTTCTCAAATCCATTTACCTATTATATTTATTTTATAAATAAATATGGCCGCCTTGTCAATGGCTAATTAGTTCTAATATTTAATTTTAATTAAACATTTAATCCTGTTACTACTACTAACTTTAATTGAAAAATTGTTAATTAGATTTAATTAATTAATTTTAAAATTCATTCGTTTATTTGTCTCAAATACTTTCTGTTTAATTAACTTATAATTTACCCTGTTAATAATAATAAAAATAAAGTGATAATTTCTAATCATAATTCATATTCACAATTCAATTGGACTTTGCAATTTTTTCTCAGATAATTTTCTTGTTATATTTTTTTATTTATTCTCGACTTTCAGAGGTAAGCAAGAACCTTCTAATTTAAATTCAATTTCATAATATGGTGATAATTTCTTCACATTAAAACTAACATAAAAGTTTAAGTGCGCTGGGCAACTGAAAAATTTTTGGAGTCACTGTTATTATTTTAATCCTAACATATTTTTTAATTTTGTTGAACTTTGAATTTTTCTATCTTTTTTCCACCCTGACTATCAGTTGGCTCAACCAGTAGATCTTATATACCGACGACCGCCCCCCCCCCCCCCCCCAAATCATAGGTCTGGATCCGCGCCTGCTTCAGCAATGGTTATCAATGATAATCGAAACGTCAAAAAGTAAATGTAGAATGGCTATTCTTTAAGTACGAGCTTTTCGCGCGTGCCTTCGGCACGCCCTCGAAGCTCGGCCCTCCGGCATGGTGACCTGGCGGGCAGCGTCTCGGTCGAAAAATTTTATTCCTCTTAAAAAACCACACTCCAAATGTATACCCGTAAACTACCGAAAATACATCGTCTCTTAAAAGTTTTAATGTTTCTTAATTTAAAATGAATTGAGTCTTTCATTTCAAAATTACAATTATATTTTAAATTTGCCTGGTTAATGAAAATCGATTGGAGCCATCAGTTTAAAATCAGAGCTGACAATTATATTTCAAATTTGCCTTGTTAATTAATATATATTTAATTTTAGGTTAAAAATAAAATAAAATAAAATGAGAGAGTCTTCTGTTTTTTAAATAAAAATAATTTTTAATTATTTCTAGAGACTATAGTTTCGAAGGTATTGTCTTCATCATCAGTCTATCACAAATATTTCAAATTAGTTACAAAATCTTAATTTGTAACTAATTTGAAATATTTGTGATAGACTGATGATGAAGGCAATGCCTTCGAAACTATAGTCTCTAGAAATAATTAAAAATTATTTTATTTAAAAAACAGAAGACTTCTCATTTTATTTTATTTTATTTTTAACCTAAAATAAAAACAATTCTGTTACCATCGACAGTGAAATCTTTTATTCAACTAATATATATTTAATGTTTCTTAATTTAAAATCTATTGGTGTTTTTTATTTTCATTCGAGTTCAAATGAATACAATACTATCTCGACACAGTCTAAATCAAAAATATATAGTTATAGTAACAAAAATCAAGATATAATTATTAATGTTTCAATGGTGTAATGGCTAGAGCTAATGCCCTTAGTTCAAGAGTTCGTCGGTTCGATTCTAGGCAAGACGGTAATTTTTTTAGAGAAATTTCTCTAAGCGTTGTTACAAATTAATCTAGACAAATATATATAGTATTAGATGAGAATCGATGTGTATTTTTGAATGGAAGTCATCATGGACTTCAAATAGCCAGTGAAATCTGATTAACAATGAAGAAATAAACATCTTATAATGAAGCTGTTATTTTTGAGATTAAATTGATTAATGTTTAAATTTTTATTTAAATCACACATTAATTATAATTATTTATTGATCACTATACAAATAATTATAATTAATTATGTGTGATTTAAATAAAAATTCAAACTTTAAACATATATTTAAAATGATTTTGGATAAATTCCAGCAACGATCCGTTGCAGTTTATTTATTTATTTTTTAATTATTCATTTCTAAATCATTATAATTTATCCAGCAAACTGGACAAGAAAACGAACAAAAAAAAACATTTTCTAGTGAATTAATTGTATAGAAAAAAATGTTCGAATATACACCTAGCAGTTAAACATCTCAATAGCTCATTAAAAATAGTGATAAAAACAGTTCCCTTAAGGACACGATAAAACGTTGCCTTTTAAAAAATCGAAAGAGATTTAATGTATTGTAATTTGCATATAAAGAAGATTAATTTTGTCATTTATCAAATTAATACGAAAGTCTTTCACTTATTTGAACAGAGAGTAGGTACTTTTGGATCTTCAATAAATCCCAGTTGTACTTGAGAGTGAAAAAATTTTCAAGACTTGGTATACACCCAACAAATTTGAAAAAAGTTAATTTCTCTTTTTAACTCCTAGGTGGAATGATGCCCGGATTTAGAAGATAAAATCAGATATTGTAGTCTCCAGTGAGACCAAAAAGAGGCCAAAATCCATTGGTCCATGTGTAATTGTACACCCTCTTGCCCTCCCATGTTATCTAGAAACATTCTGAAAGGAAAGTTATTTACGCTTAAGTAAATACCCGTTAACCACAATACCTTAAATTGGTAATTGGTTTTTCCTCAAGCATGGGATGTAATCACATTGAGACTTCGTGAAAAGAAATACGACTTTTTCTAAATGGGTTCCAGGTTGCAGGATTAGTATTAACGAGTTGTTCAATTGGTTAGAGCTTTAAACCGGAAATGTCATGTCCATGGCTCGAATCCTCATGGCTGGTCTCAGTATCTATATACAGGGTGTTTCGAATCACAATAATAAACCGTTAACATGGGATAGGGCAATTTACGACGGTCCTGAAGATAAAGTTTTTTTTAAAGAAAATTCTCATAGATTTCGAGTTATAGGCATTTTTTTGAAAATGGTGCTACCCTGCCCTAAATAATGAGATTCTGTGGCTACAAATTTATATATTTTATTATTCTAATTTTTGTTACGCAATCCTCAATAATCCTGCTATTGACCAGAATTCAAATTAAAACCCTAAGAACTATACTTTTGGAGAAAAAAAAAAATATTTTTGCTGGACTTACACTTATTTGAAGAAATTTTGATCAGTTTTGTATAATCTTTAATGTATAATCTTTAATGTAATGTGGTTAACGGCCATTCACGCCAATCGAGATCCGGCGGAAGATAATTGTAGCCGTTGTTCTTCCCCACTTCCTTTATTGTGATACAGTGCATTATAACCTGGACAGTATAAGCAGTCGACGTTTGTCGGTTGCCTTCAATGCCTGTGCAAGGTACATATACAATCTTGAGCCTAGAGCTAGTGTGTCCAGGTTCGCGGCCAGGATTGTGGGGATGAGCCTTGGTGCATATCGTATGTATAGATATGCGAAGTTTGTGCATGGGGTCCTCTCGGGACGTGCGCCCGACTACCTCGGTCGTGCGCTAGTCTGTGGGCCCCTCGGAGCGGGCGCGTGCACTGGTCTGTCCACCCCACAGGAGCAAGATGGTGGCAGATTCTTTCAAAGTGACGGCGACGAAAGTGTGGAACGCGTTGCCGGTTGAATTGAGGAGGATAGTGAGCCCTGATCGTTTTGAGACAGAACTCCACCGGCATTTAGCCTAGCAATTCCGATGCATTCAGCGAGGTTTAAACTAGCAACCAACCAGTACACTTCGCACTGAAGAAGCAGAGCTACGGAGGCACCTAGCCTAATATATATATATATGCTTGTTTTTATATCCTATATATTGTTATTTTTTTTTTGTTTTTATATCCTGTTTATTCTAATTTTTGTTTTTATATCATACATATTGTAATTTTTTTTTCTTTTTCTCCTCCTCTCATTCTATATATTTTGTATCTTTTTTATTTTTGTTTCATATATTAAGTATGTATTTTTCTTCTTTTTGATTTTTTTGTTTTTTCTTGTATTGTTTAATTAATTTTTTTTTTGTAAATATTTTGGCCTAAAATTGTACATTAAAGGGGCCAGATGGCCCTATAGATACAATGTTTTAATAAATAAATAAATAAATAAAAATACTAGAAAATCATAGATCAAAGATGGTGTCATCTATTAAGTCCGATGGAGTGGAATATTTTTAATTATATGTCAGAGGGGTTGTTTTTCACCCCCTCGGGAATCGAACCCGAGTGCCAGTAACAGCAATCCGGGCCACCTGGCTCACCTGCGGGATACGAACCTCTCTGACATATGCAAACGCGTAAAATATTTTACTCAAAGATTGTTATCTTAATTTGTAAAATTTCGCGATATAGTGATTCTAAAATTGACACCATCTTTGATCTATGATTTTCTAGTAAATTTGAATCTATTACCATCGGCAAATTAATATCTTTCATATTAAATTAGGAAAAGTCATTCCATTGCCCTTCGAATTTTGAATTTCTTCAAAATTCGAAACACTCAACGACCTTTATTTTAAATTATATGGCATGGCTATATGTTTAAATTTAGAATCACTATATCGCGAAATTTTACAAATTAAGATAACAATCTTTGAGTAAAATATTTTACGCGTTTGCATATGTCAGAGAGGTTCGTATCCCGCAGGTGAGCCAGGTGGCCCGGATTGCTGTTACTGGCACTCGGGTTCGATTCCCGAGGGGGTGAAAAACAACCCCTCTGACATATAATTAAAAATATTCCACTCCATCGGACTTAATAGATGACACCATCTTTGATCTATGATTTTCTAGTAAATTTGAATCTATTACCATCGGCAAATTAATATCTTTCATAATAAATAAAAATAAAAAAAAAGTCTAGTAGGCTAGCTAGCGAGGCAAGTTATTTAAAAAGTTAGCCCATTTAGTCAAGATTTCAAATTGGTACACCACTTTGTACTTCCTTCTTTTGAAAAAAAAATATTCATATTTTTTATGCAAAATTAGCTAATTTAAAATCATATTTTGTTTTTTATTTAATATATTAATCAATTATGTCCCATCTTGATTAAACTAATATTTGGTTATTAATGGAATTATTAATAGCTATTATAGTATTAATGTCTATAATAGTCAAAGATTGGTTCAATTAAGATGCGACATAATTGATTAACATATTAAATAAAAACACTATCAAAATATGTTTTTAAATTATCTAATTTTGCCAAAAAAAATACAAATATGTTTTTTCTAAAAAAAGGAAGTACAAAGTGCTAACTCTACCGATTTTGATGAAACCAACTCTATTACTCTATTAACAAGTTTTGAGGATGAGAAAACGATCTGGCTAGGTCTGGACCTCGAGAAATTTCATCTTAATTGATCTTTTCTTAATTAAAATAATTATTGATAGATGAAAAACTCAATAAAAAGGTTTGTTTACATTTTTTTTAATTATTTTTTATTTATTAATTGGTTTTTTAATTTTAAAACCCATTAATAGGTTATAACAAATATTATTATATGTATTATATTAAAATTAGGATTTTTTTTTTGTTTTTAATTAACAGGAGTCTAAATAATAACATTACATGTGTGTTTACAAATAAAATGGTTGAAGCGGCTTTTTTTATATAACTTGGAAATGTTATTTAATTTTATGTTTTTATTTAAGATCATATACGATTTTTTTATTATTATTATTTTCCTATTTATTTTTACTTTATCCAATGCAAAGCATGGGTAAAGTATTGTAATCGCTCTCGGGGCAAGCGTGGCTTCAAAGGGTCCTCAGGTAAAGACTACGGAACCCATGGACTAAATTAAAGTCACAAATTGTAGTATTCAATTAGGTTGAATTTTAGCACGTGACGGTTTTGCCAAAAATTACATGGGGTCTCGTCGAGAGGCCAAAAAGTGCGATTTTTTCATTTAGTGCGTGCGGATGGATGTATGTATGTATGTATGTATGTATGGATGGATGTATGTATGTTATCGTTTTTTTGGCCCACGATTTTTTCCACACCGCTGCACCGATTGAAATGAAATTGAAAACCTGGCATTCTTTTAACAAAATGAAGCGCTGATTAGTTTTTGGTACATATCGGCCCACAAACATTAGTACTTTATTACAGTACTTTTTAGTTTTTTCTAAATATCTTGAAAATGACTTAACCAATTTTGATGAAATTTAATATCCTAATTAAGTAGCTTAGGGACCACAAAAAAGGTTAAATAAAGTTTTTAGTAAAATTATATTTTAAAGTACTTTACTCTAGAGTAAGAGAGTACTTTTTTTAATTTTTTAAATTCTTTAAAATTTATTCATTTGAAAGTTTTAATATAGCTCATTTAGCCTTGCTTAAGTAAGAATGGATAGGCTTCTCTCTGTAAAATGCTAAAAATTTGGGAGAAATTTTTATAAGTAACCATAGCAACTGCGTTGTTTTCTTATCCGTTACATTTGCTTAAGACATAGAGAAATCAACTTTAAACCAAAAATAGCGATTGATTCTCATCTCGTACTTGAGGAATAATCATTCTATATTGGATTTTTGACGTTTCGGTTTTTATTAGTAACCATTGCTGAAGACATAGAGGAATCGACTTTAAACCAAAAATAGCAATTGATTCTCATCTAGTACTTGAGGAATAACCATTCTATATTGGATTTTTGACGTTTCGGTTTTTATTGGTAACCATTGATGAAGACATAGAGGAATCGAGTTAAAATCAAAAGTAGCGATTGATTCTCATCTGATACTTGAGGAATAACCATTCTATATTGAATTTTTGACGTTTCGGTTTTTATTGGTAACCATTGCTGAAGACATAGAGGAATCGACTTAAAATCAAAAATAGCGATTGATTCTCATCTAATATTTGAGGAATAACAATTCTACATTCGGTTTTTGACGTTTCGATTATTATTGGTAACCATTGCTGAAGACATAGAGGAATCGACTTAAAATCAAAAATAACTATCGATTCTCACCTAATACTAGAGGAATAACCTTATTGCATTCCATTTTTGATGTTTTGACTATTAATGGCAACCTCTAATGAAAACGTGGAAGAATCGACTTAAAATCAAAAACATCAAAAATGGAATGCAATAAGGTTATTCCTCTAGTATTAGGTGAGAATCGATCGTTATTTTTGATTTTAAGTCGATTCCTCCATGTCTTCAGCAATGGTTACCAATAATAACCGAAATGTCAAAAATCCAATGTTGAATGGTTATTCCTCGACTATTAAATGAGTATTATTTTTGAATTAATGTCAATATGAACTACAAATTGCAACTGATATCTGATTAATAATAAAGGAACAAACATATTAATATTTCAAATGAATTTGGATAAAGTTTAGCAACGATCCGTTGCAGTTTATTTCTAAATATCTTGAAAATGACTTAACCAATTTTGATGAAATTTAATATCCTAATTAAGGACCTTGGGGACCACAAAAAAGGTTAAATAAAGTTTTTAGTAAAATTATATTTTAAAGTACTTTACTCTAGAGTAAGATGGTACTTTTTTAATTTTTTAAATTCTTTAAAATTTATTCATTTGAAAGTTTTAATATAGCTCATTTAGCCTTGCTTAAGTAAGAATGGATAGGCTTCTCTCTGTGAAATGCTAAAAATTTGGGAGGAATTTTTATGAGTAACCATAGCAACTGCGTTGTTTTCTAATCCGTTACCTTTGCAGAAGACATAGAGGAATCGACTTTAAACCAAAAATAGCGATTGATTCTCATCTAGTACTTGAGGAATAATCATTCTATATTGGATTTTTGACGTTTCGGTTTTTATTAGTAACCATTGCTGAAGACATAGAGAAATCGACTTTAAACCAAAAATAGCGATTGATTCTCATCTAGTACTTGAGGAATAATCATTCTATATTGGATTTTTGACGTTTCGGTTTTTATTAGTAACCATTGCTGAAGACATGCAGGAATCGACTTAAAATAAAAAATAGCGATTGATTCTCATCTAATACTTGAGAAATATCCATTCTATATTGGATTTTTGACGTTTCGGTTTTTATTAGTAACCATTCCTGAAGACATGGAGGAATCGACTTTAAACCAAAAATAGCGATTGATTCTCATCTAGTACTTGAGGAATAATCATTCTATATTGGATTTTTGACGTTTCGGTTTTTATTGGTAACCATTGCTGAGGACATAGAGGAATCGACTTAAAATCAAAAATAGCGATTGATTCTCATCTAATACTTGAGGAATAACAATTCTACATTAGGTTTTTGACGTTTCGATTATTATTGGTAACCATTGCTGAGGACATGGAGGAATCGACTTAAAATCAAAAATAACGATCGATTCTTATCTAATACTAGAGGAATAACCTTATTGAATTCCATTTTTGATGTTTTGACTATTAATGGAAACCTCTACTGAAAATGTGGAAGAATCGACTTAAAATCAAAAAGACTAAATTCTTTTTTGGTAAACAACTCAAGCTTGAATTGTAGTATTCAATTAGGTTGAATTTTAGCACGTGACGGTTTTGCCAAAAATTACAAGGGGTCTCGTCGAGAGGCCAAAAAGTGTGATTTTTTCATTTAGTGCGTGCGGATGGATGGATGGATGTATGTTATCGTTTATTTGGCCCACGATTTTTTCCACACCGTTGCACCGATTGAAATGAAATTGAAAACCTAGCATTCTTTTAACAAAATGAAGCGCTGATTAGTTTTGGTACATATCGACCCACAAACATTAGTACTTTATTTCAGTACTTTTTTAGTTTTTTCTAAATATCTTGAAAATGACTTAACCAATTTTGATGAAATTTAATATTCTAATTAAGTACCTTGGGGACCACAAAAAAGGTTAAATAAAGTTTTTAGTAAAATTATATTTTAAAGTACTTTACTCTAGAGTAAGATAGTACTTTTTTAATTTTTAAATTCTTTAAAATTTATTCATTTGAAAGTTTTAATATAGCTCATTTAGCCTTGCTTAAGTAAGAATGGATAGGCTTCTCTCTGTGAAATGCTAAAAATTTGGGAGGAATTTTTATGAGTAACCATAGCAACTGCGTTGTTTTCTTATCCATTACCTTTGCTGAAGACAGAGAAATCGATTTTAAACCAAAAATAGCGATTGATTCTCATCTAGTACTTGAGGAATAATCATTCTATATTGGATTTTTGACGTTTCGGTTTTTATTAGTAACCATTGCTGAAGACATAGAGAAATCGACTTTAAACCAAAAATACCGATTGATTCTCATCTAGTACTTGAGGAATAATCATTCTATATTGGATTTTTGAGGTTTCGGTTTTTATTAGTAACCATTGCTGAAGACATAGAGAAATCGATTTTAAACCAAAAATAGCGATTGATTCTCATCTAGTACTTGAGGAATAATCATTCTATATTGGATTTTTGACGTTTCGGTTTTTATTAGTAACCATTGCTGAAGACATAGAGAAATCGACTTTAAACCAAAAATACCGATTGATTCTCATCTAGTACTTGAGGAATAACAATTCTACATTAGGTATTTGACGTTTCGATTATTATTGGATTAGAATTTAGTCTTTTTGATTTTAAGTCGATTCTTCCATATTTTCAGTAGAGGTTTCCATTAATAGTCAAAACATCAAAAATGGAATGCAATAAGGGTATTCCTCTAGTATTAGATAAGAATCGATCGTTATTTTTGATTTTAAGTCGATTCCTCCATGTCTTCTGCAATGGTTACTAATAATAATCGAAACGTCAAATACCTAATGTAGAATTGTTGTTCCTCAAGTATTAGATGAGAATCGATCGCTATTTTTGGTTTTAAGTCGATTTCTCCATGTCTTCAGCAATGGTTACTAATAAAAACCGAAACCTCAAAAATCCAATATAGAATGATTATTCCTCAAGTACTAGATGAGAATCAATCGGTATTTTTGGTTTAAAGTCGATTATACATTATATGTATCATATTAGCAAAAATTTATTAATTAAATATATGATATATAAAGTAAAAATTATTTACTAAATTCTTTTTATTAATAATCATTTAGTACCTGGAGCCACCGAGCGATGCACGGTAACTTTTTACTTTCGTTAAAAGCTATAAATTAATATTATTATTAATTTAAAATTGTAATAAAAATACAAATATATATAGTATATAGTAATGAAATAGATTATTAAGATTCTCTATGAATTAGGCACTTTGCGTTTATTCCATAAAATCTATAGTTATTTCCCGTTACAGCGTCAAAAAGAGAAAAAATTTAAGACTGCCATTAGGTCATATCTAAAATTATATTCATAGAAATAACGGGATTTTTTTATATTTATTTCAAAGTAGGCCATGAGGTTCTTAAGTGATGAATTTGGCAGATTGCGACGTTTAGACCAAAAACATATAATCATATAGAAAAATATAGTAATAGGTGAACAAATATACTACAAGTGACAAATCTAATATTCTATTCAGAATTACATCTTCAATATTAAGAGCGTCAAATAATTTAACACTCGTCGAGAAATTGACTTGGAATGAGATTTGTGAATTTAAAATGAATCTGAAAATAGATCAATGATTTATAAAATGTATTTTTAAATGGATTATGAGACTTGACCTATGTTTGAAGGCCTTTGTGCAATGAGCACACTTGAAAGGCGTCCCTTCAGTATGTGTTCTTGAATGCTCTGTGAGATGAGATTTATTTGAGAAGCGTTTTGGACAGTGGTTACAGACAAAGGGCTTTTCACCGGTATGTATTCTTAAATGCCTAATGAGATGAGATTTATTTGAGAAACGTTTTTGACAGTGTTTACAGACAAAGAGCTTTTCACTGGTATGTGTTCTTGAATGCTTTGTGAGATCAGATTTATCTGAGAAGCGTTTTTGACAGTAGTTACAGACAAAGGGCTTTTCACCGGTATGTATTCTTAAATGCCTAATGAGATGAGATTTATTTGAGAAACGTTTTTGACAGTGGTTACAGACAAAGGGCTTTTCACCGGTATGTATTCTTAAATGCCTAATGAGATGAGATTTATCTGAGAAGCGTTTTTGACAGTGGTTACAGACAAAGGGCTTTTCACCGGTATGTGTTCTTGAATGCTTTGTGAGATTATATTTACATGAGAAGCGTTTTTGACAGTGGTTACAGACAAAGGGCTTTTCACCGGTATGTGTTCTTGAATGCTTTGTGAGATCAGATTTATCTGAGAAGCGTTTTTGACAGTGGTTACAGACAAAGGGCTTTTCACCGGTATGTATTCTTAAATGCCTAATGAGATGAGATTTATTTGAGAAACGTTTTTGACAGTGGTTACAGACAAAGGGCTTTTCACCGGTATGTATTCTTAAATGCCTAATGAGATGAGATTTATCTGAGAAGCGTTTTTGACAGTGGTTACAGACAAAGGGCTTTTCACCGGTATGTGTTCTTGAATGCTTTGTGAGATTATATTTATATGAGAAGCGTTTTTGACAGTGGTTACAGACAAAGGGCTTTTCACCGGTATGTGTTCTTGAATGCTTTGTGAGATCAGATTTATTTGAGAAGCGTTTTGGACAGTGGTTACAGACAAAGGGCTTTTCACCGGTATGTGTTCTTGAATGCTCTGTGAGATTAGATTTATATGAGAAACGTTTTTGACAGTGGTTACAGACAAAGGGCTTTTCACCGGTATGTATTCTTGAATGCGTAATGAGATTAGATTTTTTTGAGAAGCGGTTTTGACAGTGGTTACAGACAAAGGGTTTTTCCACGGAATGTATTCTTAAATGTTCTGTGAGTTGAGATTTATACAAAAAGTGTTTTTCACATTGTTCACAGGCAAAGCCCTTTATCAGCAAATCGTGATTGAGCTTTGATTTTGATTTGCATCTCTCTTGACATTGTGTACCCCTGTCGAATTTTTGACCTGAATGAAGTAAAAAATGTTAAATATTTTTAATAATAGATTACATTGAATATTAAGTATTAATTGACGTTTCGATTATTATTGGATTAGAATTTAGTCTTTTTGATTTTAAGTCGATTCTTCCATATTTTCAGTAGAGGTTTCCATTAATAGTCAAAACATCAAAAATGGAATGCTATAAGGGTATTCCTCTAGTATTAGATAAGAATCGATCGTTATTTTTGATTTTAAGTCGATTCCTCCATGTCTTCTGCAATGGTTACTAATAATAATCGAAACGTCAAATACCTAATGTAGAATTGTTATTCCTCAAGTATTAGATGAGAATCGATGGCTATTTTTGATTTTAAGTAGATTCCTCCATGTCTTCAGCAATGGTTATAATAATAACCGAAATGTCAAAAATCCAATGTAGAATGGTTATTCCTCGACTATTAAATGAGAATTATTTTTGAATTAATGTCAATATGAACTACAAATTGCAAGTGATATCTGATTAATAATAAAGGAACAAACATATTAATATTTCAAATGAATTTGGATAAAGTTTAGCAACGATCCGTTGCAGTTTATTTTATATTGCTTATCAATATGAACGAATGTTGGCAAATTGATGTAAGAGTAAACAAATATACTCATAATATGTGAACCACTAGAAAGCTAGAAATGCAAAAAACCGTGTGCGGGGTGGGGTACAGTACATGTGGGGGTGCAGTTGTGGGGGATCCGGGAGTTGAGGTGGGGCGGTGGTGATGCAGTGGTGGGGACGGGGTGCGTGATTTCGGGGGGGGGGGGGGTCCATTGGGCGAGTATTATATGTATTTGTATTTTTTTAATTTGGTTCGGTGACTCCAGCGTACTTTAATTGATTTGAAGCGTATTCGAATTTTGAAAAGCTTTTTTAAATCTTAAATTTTGAATTTTTTATGAAATATTAAGATGATTTGACAGCTCCATCCTGTTAACAGTTTATTTTTGTGATACGGGACACCCTCCCAGGTAACACACAATATCCTCAGAATATTCTAAGAAGATTTAAATGTCCTTAGAATATCCTTAGAATATTCTTAGGATATTGTGGTTACCTGGGCTGTATATACATAATTTCTTCTTTATTTTCAAATTTAACTTATTTACGTTTGTTTGAATTTTCGATAAATGTACTTTAAAAGGAGGAATTCGTTTTGAATTGAAGAATAAGGGTCTCTAAAGGTCAAATACTAGCGAGATGTCTATCTTTTGTCTGTTTTAATTCTCCCAGCGGGTGTATTCATTTCTTTTCGATTTCCCATTGATTCCTTCCATCTCTCGAGAATATATATATATATATATTCCAGTTGTATTTTTTTATTTTTTTGTCCCCGTTTTTTTATTATTTTTTCGTTTTCAAGCGCCTATCAAAGTTTTAGTGTGGCGAGTCCGTTTTATTCCAAAACTCTCTCCGCCTCTTACCAGTACTTGTTGCAACTTTAAAAGATAAAATCACACACACACATACAGGGAAGTCCTTTGCGTAACCATTCTTTTTCATTTTCACTTCTAAGTTTAACCAAAGACAGCGACAACGACAACCGCGACGACGTTTTTTTTTTTTTTTATTTATTTTGATTCTGCCCCTTCCCCCCCCGCCCGCCTCCTCTTTTTCTTCTTTCTTGTTGTAATTTCATCCATCATTAACCATCCCCCGAGATGGGGGGCGTTAAAAAAGAATGAGGGATGGCATGCGTTGAGAAGAAGAGACGTTTTTTAAGTTTTCTGTCAGTTTGTCCGTCGAATCAAGAAGAGAGAGGTGTTGTTTGAGGGGACAGGGGTGTACAAGGAGGGAAATCATTAAAGTGAAACCATCTTCTTGGAGACGTTGAAATTGTCTGTAGAAAAAAAAAACTTTTTAAATTATCCGTTTCTAAATTATTTAATCTTTAGCCAAAAAAAAAAACAACCTTTGTTCAAATAAATTAAGCGTAAAAAAAAGTTGCAGGCTATATCAGTTAAAAAATTCGATAGTAAATTAAGAATTCATTCCATTTTTAACCGACTTCAAAAAAGGAGGAGGTTCTCTATTCGATTGAATTTTTTTTTTTTTTTTTTTTTTTTTTTTTTTTTTTTGTGCCTATGTTACCTCATATCTCCGCCAATTCTCAACCGATTTTGAAATTTTTTTTTGCATTGGGTCCAGTCTAGCTTCCGATTGGTCCCATTTTTTTTCGTATTTTTTTCATAGGTATTAGACCTTTTTTATTAGGTTTGTGTAGACCTAACTTCTTTGTTTATGAACCGATTTCGATGGTTCTTTTTTTATCCGAAAGGGGGTGTCTTAGGGATGGTGTCCTATTAATTTGGTCAAGTTCTGATGATATAATCACTATTAATAACATCACTAAAAAGAGAAAATATAAACAATTTTTAAGAAAAAAATAAAAACCGACTTCAAAAAATTAAATGCAACAAATAAAAATTCAGTCGAATAGAGAACCTCCTCCTTTTTTGAAGTCGGTTAAAAATACACTAAAAGGTATAAAATAATTATTATCTTATTTAGTTACAACTAAACGACGAAATATTAACATGAAATTACTTTTTGAAGTCGGTGCCAAACATATACCTTTTATGAATCGCACTCGACGGATCTTACTTAGTACGTTTTGGAGGGTATGCTCGCTTATAGGTATAGTTAGTTTGGCACCGACTTCAAAAAGTAATTTCATGTTAATATTTTGTCGTTTAGTTGTAACTAAATAAGATAATAATTATTTTATACCTTTTAGTGTATTTTATTTGTTGCATTTAATTTTTTGAAGTCGGTTTTTATTTTTTTCTTAAAAATTATTTTTATAAATTAAAAGCTTGCTGTAATCTATTCATTCAATAACTAGCCTAAGTTCCAATTTTCATCACTAGGTACCGTCGCTGAAATCAGGGGGGTACATTAGGGTGGTCTTTATTTTAGGTATTTTTGAATTTTCACACTGACAGGCTGGTTCGAAATAAATAAAAAAAAAAATATATCATCCCAAGTTTCAAGCATTCCGCGACATTTCAGCACCCGACAAAATATCCTACAGACAAAATATCTCATGAGAAAATAACCCTTCCCCTCGTGAATCTTATGAGTAATGCAAATCGACTCCGGCTCGGTTAATATATATTCAGTTCGGCTCGGTGGGTTCGTATAGCTTCTTTTCGGGCTGGTTTTTAGACGGTTCGGTTGGCTCCGAAAAGGAGCTATACGAGCCCAACAGAGCCGAACTGAATATATATTAACCGAACCTCCGAAAGTTTAGTCCGGGCGGGGTGTGTTTCGGGCTCCTATTTTTTTCTAATCAAACACACAATAAAAACCAAACCAGCCAATCGTCTGGCAGGGTGTGTTTGGGGCTCTATCTTTTCCTAATCAAACACACATTGAAAACCGAACAGCCAATCGTTGGGCGGGGTGTGTTTCGGCTCCCATTTTTTATTCTAATCAAACACACATTGAAAACCGAACCAGCCAATCGTCGGGCGGGGTGTGTTTGAGGCGCTATATTTTCGCCCAATATTATAATAATAATTAATAACGATAATGATCAATAACACTTTTAACAAACAATCAATAATTTTGTAATGTAAACATAGACGATAAATAAGTAAATATAGATGATAAATACTATAGTATAGATAGTAAAAATAATAAATTGTTAGCTAGAAAATCTAACGACAGGCAGCAGCACTGTCAAACGGCTAATTAGCCGCCAAAATATGAAAGTCTGTTTATATTATTATTCAAAACTATGATTATAAGCTTCTCACTTAATCTCTTTTGTATTCTCGGGAATATTTGTCAGAAGATATTATGTCGGGGGATATTTCTGCTTCGGGGGCTGAAATGTCACGGTCCGTTTCAAGTCGATATCTCAATTTTAACCTCTGCCGAACAGCTATGCAAGTTTCCCATCTAAATAACATCGGGGTTTTTGGTATTGAACGATCAATTGATTATTCCGACCAAAGCAATAGTTCAAAAAAATTGAAACTGTTGAATTTATCCTTATCATAGTAGCTATCCTTCAGAATTTTTACATTTTTTTAGCTATCACAATTTTGAAGTTACATCTAGATAAAATACTGATATATCCTAGTGTTAGTAAGTTATACACTTCAAAATTATAATAGCTAAAAATCGGTAAAAATTCCGAGGGATAGCTACTATTATCATGATAAAGTCTATAGAGTTTTAAATTTTTTGAACAATTAGTTTGGCCAAAATAAAATAAGCTGACGTTTTCTGATGTGGCCATCCACTTGACTTTATCATACAACCTGGCCCCTCACTTACATTAATATTTAATAAAATTATTTATAATCATGTAGGAGTGGGGAGGGGGGTTAGTTTTTGCATTTTTAAACTCCTAGGGGCACACTGATTATGTATACAAAATTTGTTTGAGTTTGGTAAATGGCCAAGATTTTCATTTTTTGATCCTCCACCCCCCCCCCCCCAAAAAAATTTCTGCGGGTCCACTGATTATTTATATAAAATGTGGTTGAGTTTTTTAGATTTTTAATTTTTAAACCCCCTCCACCTCCCTTAATTTTGGGTCGTTATGCACCAAAATCTAATCAGCTCTTAATCTCAATGGACCAAAACTACGTGTGAAATTTGGTTTTGATATTCACACTAGTTTTTTGAGCTAGATCGTCCACAAAAATTTGGTAACGCACAGACTAACAGACATTTTGACAAAACATTTATTATCTCGAAAAATATAATTTTTTCGATGTTCTCTTATTAGAGCTTTTTTGTAGAGCAAAATGCCATGGTTTCGCTCAATTTTTTTAATCGAAATAGTTTCAGCCGTTTTTGAGATATTTTAAAAAAAATAAGGAAAAAAAACACTATTTTCATGTACGATTAAAATACTTGACCATACCCTGTATAGTAAAGTAATAATAAGTAGTATAAATAGTAGTAGAATGAAATACCTTTCGAAGGTGATGTAGTCTTTGAAATTATTATTTATACTTACTTAAAAATTAGAAAAATTTGTATTTTAATTTTTTCCATGAATTTTTTTTTTCAATGACATTTTAATATAGAATAGAGATTTCGTAAGAAATGTGAAATAACTCTAATATAACAGGCGAAAGTTAAAGATCTCTCTAGCATTTGACCTTTAGACATCTCTCTCTACCTACTTTAATCTAAAAACAAATTCCTAGAGCTAACTATATTCTAACTTAAATTTTAACCGACTTCAAAAAAAGGAGGAGGTTCTCTATTCGACTGAATTTTTTTTTTTTTTTTTTTTTTGTGCCTCATATCTCCGCCAATTCTCAACCGATTTTGAAATTTTTTGCATTGGGTCCAGTCTAGCTTCCGATTGGTCCCACTACTTTTTTCGTATTTTTTTCATAGGTATTAGACCTTTTTTATTAGGTTTGTTTAGACCTAACCTCTTTGTTTATGAACCGATTTCGATGGTTCTTTTTTTATCCGAAAGGGGTGTCTAGGGGATGGTGTCATATTAATTTGGTCAAGTTCTGATGATATAATCACTATTAATAACATCACTAAAAAGAGAAAAATAAAATTTTTAAGAAAAAATAAAATGACTTCAAAAAATTAAATGCAACAAAATACACTAAAAAGGTATAAAATAATTATTATCTTATTTAGTTACAACTAAACGACGAAATATTAACACGAAATTACTTTTTGAAGTTGGTGCCAAACATATACCTTTTATGAATCGCACTCGACGGATCTTACTTAGTACGTTTGGCGGGTACGCTCGCTTATAGGTATAGTTTGTTTGGCACCGACTTTAAAAAGTAATTTCGTGTTAATATTTCGTCGTTTAGTTGTAACTAAATAAGATAATAATTATTTTATACCTTTTAGTGTATTTTATTTGTTGCATTTAATTTTTTTGAAGTCGGTTTTTATTTTTTTCTTAAAATTTTTTATATTTTAATATCTATCACGCCCCGACACTTGATACATGAGAAAGATTCAAAAAACATTAAACTAAATTTAAAGGATCTGCGTATAAACAGGATCGGAGATAAAAAGAGAGGATCATTAGGGGTAGTTGAGTTTCCTGAACGCATTAAGGGTGAAAGATCAGATCTTAGGGAGATTGGAAAAAAAAGTGAAGACAGGGTTATTATTTATTGCCGTTCTTTAACGATGTTCAAGTTTATTTAATTTTGTTTATAAATCAATATTTCCTGCAAATATACATATATTTTGACTTCCTAAATTAATTTGAATGTCAAATAAGATATCATACACCTTTCAAATTTTACTTAAGGCAGTTTGGGACAGCTGATCTTAGAAAAAATCTTTTGTATTTCTGCAGAGTGACAACTTCTGCTAAGTAAATTTTTTAATACAAAAAAAATTGTTAATAATGAGGTTAATTTCGAATACAAATCTTTGTTTTGATAATATTAATAAAAAGAATATTGAGATAAATTTTTTCTTTATAAAAACATTTATTTAACACAATTTTTTTCAAGAAATAGAGTTGGAATTCTACACGAGTTTTGAGATATTATCGGTCAAAATGACGAAAAAGGCCATTTTGACCTATTTTCGAGTCCCATTAAATATTAAACAGCAATATTTGAAATCAAAATATTTTATTGACATAATAGAAAACAGTTTCCTCTTTGATTTTCAAAATACCACTTGTTTTTAGCTCAATTGGAACTCGAATTATAACTAAAAAACTAAAACTACGTGATTATAAAGGATAATAAACATAGTAAGGTCTTAGTTTTTTAATTATAACTCGGGTTCCAATTGAGCTACAAAAAGTGGTAATTTAAAAAAAAATTTAAGAAAAAAATAAAAACCGACTTCAAAAAAATTAAAAATACACTAAAAGGTATAAAATAATTATTATCTTATTTAGTTACAACTAAACGACGAAATATTAACACGAAATTACTTTTTGAAGTTTGGTGCCAAACATATACCTTTTATGAATCGCACTCGACGGATCTTAGTACGTTTGGCGGGTACGCTCGCTTATAGGTATAGTTTGTTTGGTACCGAATTCAAAAAGTAATTTCGTGTTAATATTTCGTCGTTTAGTTGTAACTAAATAAGATAATAATTATTTTATACCTTTTAGTGTATTTTATTTGTTGCATTGAATTTTTTGAAGTCGGTTTTTATTTTTTTCTTAAAAATTTTTATTTTTCTCTTTTTAGTGATGTTATTAATAGTGATCATATCATCAGAACTTGACCAAATTAATATGACACCATCCCTAAGACACCCCCTTTCGGATAAAAAAAGAACCATCGAAATCGGTTCATAAACAAAGAGGTTAGGTCTAAACAAACCTAATAAAAAAGGTCTAATACCTATGAAAAAAAAATCCAAAAAAAAATGGGACCAATCGGAAGCTAGACTGGACCCAATGCAAAAAAAATTTTCAAAATCGGTTGACAATTGGCGGAGATATGAGGTAACATAGGCACAAAAAAAAAAAAAATTCAATCGAATAGAGAACCTCCTCCTTTTTTGAAGTCGGTTAAAAATCAAAGAGGAAGCTGGTTTCTATTAAGTCAACAAAATATTTTGATTTCAAATATTGCTGTTTGATATTTAATCCCAGGTAACACACAATATCCTCATAATATTCTAAGAAGATTTAAATGTCCTTAGAATATCCTTAGAATATTCTTAGGATATTGTGGTTACCTGGGATGGGACTCGAAAATAGGTCAAAATGGTCTTTATCGTCATTTTGACCGATAATATCTAAAAACTCTGACCTGTTGTAAAAAATCGGGAAATTGCATGAGAACCAGCGTATAAAACTCTACTCTGGAATCTATTGTTGGGTTTTCGGGGGAAATTTTTGTTTAATTTTTGTCGAGCAGTGTTATAAGAGATTTTGTATAATTTATCCGCAGTTCGTTTTTAATTAATTTTTGTTGAATTTCTATTAAAAATGAAAGTGTAAGTTACTTGGCAAATCAGGGCGGATTTTTTTTTTCTATTGAGAATAAATTCATTTTGGAATCTTGAATAAAAGTTTTCAATTGAATATCCGGGCTTGCGCTGCGCTGGGATTAAGAAACGCCTGAACGGAGAGATCGATTTTGATTGTATGGAATAGTTCAACTTGTTATAGAGTGCAAATGCGATAAGGCTTGGTGGCTGCGACGCAAAATGCAGCCAGGCAAGATAAACATCAGCGCCTGAAACAGACAACCATCTGCGTCTGTTAGCTGATAACTGATAAGAACCAAACGCATGGTAATCAACTGCTGATAAGGCCATGCATGTTATCCAGGAGTCGTCATCGGGTTCCAATTATCTAGCCAGAATCGATTACCATCAATTGTTGAAATTTTTTTTATTATTTATTTCTTCACTAGAATAATCGTGTAGATCGAGGGGTGAACCGAGATTGGAATTAGGTGTACCCCGACTTTGGAATTATTTTGGAATTCATTAGATAATGCCCCTTAATCTATTGTCTTCTACTTAGAAATGAAAGTCTAAGTAGGTGTACATGATATTAGGTCGCGGTTCACCCCTCGATAGATATTCAATTTATTTACCCTGGATTTGGACAGACGAACTTTTTAACCGAGTTCAAAAAAGGAGAAGGTTCTCAATTCGACTGATTTTTGTTTTTTGTATCTATGTTAGCTGGTATCTTTGTTAACCGATTTTGATGATTTTTTTGCATTGGGTTCAGTCTAGTTTCCGATTGGTCCCGTTTTTTGTTATTGGACATTTTTTGCTATGTTTGCTTAGGCATAACTTCTTTGTTTATGAACCGATTTCGATGATTCTTTTTTATATTGGAAAGAGGGTAACTTAGGGGTGGTTCCATATTCATTTAGTCAAGTTCTGCTGATATGATCAATGACGAATTAACATAAATATCCAATTCTTATGAGCAAATAATCGAAATTATAATAAATAAAATCTTTTATAAAAAAAAATCAATCTTAAAACGTTCATTTTAAACCCGCAAACGTTTCGAGAGAATTTCTATGTTTACGAATTTAATTTTAATATCATTTTCTGATTCATTCGCCCGACGCTTTCTCTTACGAGATGCGTGGAAGGTATTATATTAAGTCATTATTAATAACATCACTAAAAAGAGAAAAATAAAAATAATTTTTTTAAAATAAAACCGACTTCAAAAAATTAAATGCAACAAAATAAATAATAATTTAAAAATCAAATAAAATGCACTAAAAAGGTATAAAATAATTATCTTATTTAGTTACAACTAAACGACGAAATATTAACATGAAATCACTTTTTGAAGTCGGTGCCAAACAAAGTTGTTAAAGCTTGCCTATCTTTGACGGTCTTTGACGATCGATTGTGACTAAACGGCTAAACTAATTTTACCTTTTTAGTAGATTATTCAACGCGAAATTCTATGCTCTTTCATTTTGGTAAGAGTAAAATTTTCTATAGGACAAATGGTTTTCGAGTTATAAGCAAAAATCTGACAAAAGTCCCAAATTTCGTGGTGGCAAAGGGTGACCTTAAGATTGGCATCGTAGGAAGTTCAAATTTCACACACATAATTACACTTATAGGTGGCAACTTTTACCCTAATAAATTGAGCAATTTTTTTTTTTTGGCGGGGGCTTTTTCGCTCCACCCATACTTATATAAGCTGCGACGCCGGCCTTTGGCGGGCGCCTCTCTTTCCGGGGGAATTAAAATTCATTTAATAACACAAACAATCTGTTTAGTCTCTTTTTCTCCTTTGATCAAAGTTCAATTGCGACGTATATGTAAAAAAAATAAAAAAAAAAAAAATTATTGTTAGGGCTCTCGTGAGGTGAGTGCTGTGTGGTGCTTTGTGCGCCCCCCATTAAGTCGATGGGGTCCTAACAATCTGTTGAGTGCAGGTTGTAGGTTGCGTGTTCATATAGGGTGTGTGCAGGGGAGGGGCTGCTGGTTGGCGTTTGGCCCCTCCAGATTCGAATGTCCGAATCCGTTCGCTTCCCCAGTCGA
Source organism: Forficula auricularia (assembly GCA_024734495.1). Classification (NCBI taxonomy): domain Eukaryota; kingdom Metazoa; phylum Arthropoda; class Insecta; order Dermaptera; family Forficulidae; genus Forficula; species Forficula auricularia. The sequence goes on from JALMQS010000348.1 coordinate 79,167, forward strand.
ATCGAGTCGCTTTAATTATAGCATGGGTGATAATATTTCACTCATGCAAAAACGACGCAACGATCCGACTGAGTCATCTAGCGGCCGTGTCTCAAGGCTCGTCGCCATGAGCAAGAGCGGGCCGCTACATAAATAATAATAATAATAGATTTTAAATTCAAATTACAACATTTTTAAATTGTATGCAAATCCCTAGAACTATCGAAATGCATGACATTCATTTGAAGATGATTTGATTTATTCTCAATTTTTGATACCCAATCTGTTATTATCAAACATAACAAAAGATTAATCACTTTTTTTTTGTTTTTTATTTCCTTTCGACCATCAAAAAAAAAAATGATAATACGATATAAAAAAAAAAAAAAAAAAAAAATGGGAAAAGAAAAAGAATAAGTTGGAGCAAGTAGCAGCTCAACATGACAATGACATCCGATTTGTCATTCAAGAACATTTATCACAAATATAGCTAAAAAACAAAAAATAATAATATTACAATCTTTTGTTGTAATAGTATAAATAAAAGAGATTTCCTATATAGAAATCTTTTCCATATTAGGTATAGTACTTGGAGCCACCGAGCGATGCACGGTAACCAAATTAAACAAAAAATTTTAAGAAAAAATAAAACCGACTTCAAAAAATTAAATGCAACAAATAAAATACACTAAAAGGTATAAAATAATTATTATCTTATTTAGTTACAACTAAACGACGAAATATTATCACGAAATTACTTTTGAAGTCGGTGCCAAACATATACCTTTTATGAATCGCACTCGACGGATCTTACTATAGTACGCTTGGAGGATATGCTCGCTTATAGGTATAGTTTGTTTGGTACCGAATTCAAAAGTAATTTCGTGTTAATATTTCGTCGTTTAGTTTTAACTAAATAAGATAATAATTATTTTATACCTTTTAGTGTATTTTATTTGTTGCATTTAATTTTTTGAAGTCGGTTTTTATTTTTTCTTAAAAATTTTATTTTTCTCTTTTTAGTGATGTTATTAATAGTGATCATATCATCAGAACTTGACCAAATTAATATGACACCATCCCTAAGACACCCCCTTTCGGATAAAAAAAGAACCATCGAAATCGGTTCATAAACAAAGAGGTTAGGTCTAAACAAACCTAATAAAAAAGGTCTAATACCTATGAAAAAAATGGGACCAATCGGAATCTAGACTGGACCCAATGCAAAAATGTTTTCAAAATCGGTTGACAATTGGCGGAGATATGAGGTAACATAGGCACAAAAAAAAAAAAATCAGTCGAATAGAAAAACCTCCTCCTTTTTTGAAGTCGGTTAAAAATACAAATATATAGTAGACGCCACCTGGACACCCCCCTCCCCCCTTAACCCCGAACCTCGTTTCACCCCCGGATCCCCCACAACTGCACCCCACACTTCCTTTACCTCCATATCCATCCCCACCCCGCACCCAGTTTTTGCATTTCCAGCTCTCTGGTGGTCCACATATTATGTGTATATAGGTATATAAATAAATTCCGTATAATTATTTTTTTTTAAATTAAATAACAATTCATCAAAATAATAATTTTATTGAAGCAATTTTTTAGATGAAATAGTCTTCAATTTCGAGATTAATATCGACTGTACTTGATTCTTCTAGCTTGCGATATTATTTTTAGTTAGTGTTTTTTAATAAGAGTAATTTTATTCAATTAAATTGGCAAATTATAATATATAACAATATTTGGTTTAAAGTATTCGTGGGTTTTAAAATTAAAAAAACCAATTAATAAATAAAAGATAATTGAAAAAAATGTAAACAAACTTTTTTATTGAGATTTTCATCCATCAATAATTACTTTAATTAAGAAAAGATCAATTAAGATTAAATTTATCGAGGTCCAAACCTAGCCAGATCGCTTTCTCATCCTCAAAACTTGTTGAGCCGTTTTCAAAATGGAACTCAGATACAAATATATATATAAACAAACAATTTTTGCTCGTTTAATAAGAGTAGTTAAAAGAGATTTTCGATATAGAAATCTTTTTCCATATTAGGTATATTATCATGTATTCCTTAAAGAAATAAACCCATATTCTTTGGATAAAAAGATCAATGTGTCAATAAAAAAATTCATCTATTCAAAAATAAATAGAAAGAAAAAGTAAAAATTTTTTCACGAATCAGAACGCTTTCCGCAAATTGTACACTATGCTTAATAAAGGAAAAACTGCGATTTTTTGAAAACATAGATCTATTCCTGTCTTGGAAAATGCTGGATATTTATAAATCTAAGAGTTTTAAGAAAAAAGTGGTACAAGTAAACGTTCAAGTTAATAAGATTTCCTAGATAATGAGATAAGAGTTTTTAGGATGAGTGGTTTTCATTTTACTAAGGGAAAAATTGCGATATTTTGCAAACAATTGCAGTTTTTCAAAACTTCAACCTTATTGCGGTATGGATTGCCATTTATCCTTTTAATATGAAACTTTGGATTAATAGTAGCAAATTTAATCTAGTTTAAAAATGTATGATGAGTAGTCTTTGTCGAAAACGTGCTCCTTCAAGGTCAAAATGGGAAAATATCAAAAAAGGTGCGAGTTTTTGGGTGGATGCCGAGGTCGAAAACTTTGATTTTGGGCTTGAGCCCGAACAGTTGGTCGGAGAAAAAAACCTAAAATATAAAATTTGTAGGAAAGTTTATTAATTTTCATTTTTAATAGGAAGGTTATTAATGAAAATTTGATAGTTTTCGAGTTATAACCAAAAAACCGCTAAAAAATGGAAATTTTCTCATTTTTTTGAATTTTCTACATTGTTGCGTCGCGAAAATTCTGGTGGGAGACCTCAGATTTGGAAAAAATGGGAAAAGAATAAAAAATAAGTTGGAGGAAGTAGCAGCTCAACATGACAATGACATCCGATTTGTCATTCAAGAACATTTATCAGAAATATAGCTAAAAAAAATAATATTACAATCTTTTGTTGTAATAGTATAATTAAAATTAAAATTTCCTATATAAAAATATTAGGTATATTATCATGTGTTAAAATATATGTATAATATTGGCACCTCCGATATGACATCAGCGCCACTCCGGTGTTGACTATCTTAACTTAACTTATCACCCACTTCATTTTCTACTCGAGTTCATGTAACCTGCTATATATTGCTTTTTTCCTCATGTACTATTCTATTTTATTGTAATATGTGCAACCTCAATAAAACGCTTTATATATTTTATCTTTTTTTTTTTTTTTTTTAATGCAATCGAATGCAAGAAGGGGTGCACCAGTAAAGATGCAGCCCTCTATGGATCTCGAAAGACCCTTGCATTACCGAAGAGAAGGGAAAGTTGATTAAGTGAGAGGTGTAGACGTAGGTGTCTGCTATGCACCCCGGTTTTGAAGGTTTGAAGATTATAAGTGCTGGGAAAGATAGAGGCTGGGAGAGAGTTCCAGTTCCTTGAAGTCATGGGGATATATGTATTCGCGAATGAAGTGGTCCGGCACTTTTCCAATTTGACCGCGAGAGAGTGTTGGGAGTCGGCAAAACGCGTGCTACGTGCAAAGCATGCTTTGGGGGGAATTATTGATTTTATCTCATCAGAGCACCTGCCGTGATAGTATCTATAGAAAAGGGAAAGGGCAGAGACGCTTTCTTAGATGAGCCAGCGAGTCGAGGGAGTCGGTGAGGGTAGAATCGTCAATTAGCCTGACGGCTCGTTTCTGAATTGCATCAAGGGTAGCAAGAGAATATTTTGAGGCTCTTCCATAGATGAGAGCCGTATTCGAGACAGGGGCGGATTTGGGCCTTGTAGATGGTGAGAAGTTGTGGGGGTTTGTAAAATCGCTTGGACCTGAATAAGAAGCCAATCTTCCTTGCTGCAGATTTCGCCACAGAGGAGATGTGTTCATTCCAAGACAGGTCAGATGCGACAGGAGACGCCCAACATGGATAGGCTGTCACACATTTTCAGGGTATTCGAACCGAAGTGAATATCAGGGAAATCTTTATTTTCGCGCCCTAGAAATTAGACAACATTGAGTCTTGTTTGAATTAAAGTTAACTAAATTTTGAGAGCCCCATTTATTCAGTTTGTCTAGGTCGAGAGTAATTGAGGAGGCAACATTGATTCGATTATTCGGGAGTGAGGGTTTGCCGTGTAGAAGTGCTATCGTCGGCGTAACAATGTGTGGGGTTTGCCGTTTGATCAATAAGGTCGTTTATATAAATCAGGAAGAGTGTGGAGGAGATTACGGAGCCTTGGGGAACACCAGAGTTTGTGGAGAACGATTCAGATGATGTTCCATCCACCACAACTTTTATACTTCGGTTTGTCAGAAAGCTATAAAATTATCTAGCCAGATCGCTTTCTCATCCTCAAAACTTGTTAATAGAATTTGTTTCATCAAAATCAGTAGAGCCGTTTTCAAAATAGAACTAAGATACAAATATATATATAAACAATTTTTGCTGGTTTAATAAGAGTAGGTAATAGATATACCGATCAATAAAACAAATTCCGCCTGTTCTTGACATTTTTCTTGAAGAAATTACTGGAAACTCTAGCATTTTTTTATGTGTATAACAAAGAAAACATAAATTCATTCCTAATAGTCGTTCTAAAAATTTCAAGCAAACACCGAAATCCCAATGATAAATGAAAGAATTTATTGCAATGCCGTGAGGGGGAAATGCACAAATTAATTTTGTTTTATGATAAATTCGCCGCTCAGGGTCAAATTGAAAAATAGCGGTATTTGTGGTGGTATTTTTTGCACGATCTCTTTGTCCGGCTGTCCATTAGTTGCTGAAGGATTCGATTGCTCATTCTGTTATCGTCAGGAGTCGGCATTTATTGGATCCCTATCTCCTGTGGGATAGAACAAAAAAAAAAGACTTAGAGAATTTAGTTGATGATTGAAGAATATCCAATCGAAACGTCAGACATGAATGAACAGGAACCATTTTCACTGCGTCTATTCGACATCCGGGACGTGTACTAACGTTTGGTATTTATTTTAGAGTGAGAGAGAGGGAAAAAAGAAATAGAGTCAAATCTGTTGAAAATTGAAAGATTCAATTCGGCAAAAGAAAATTGCCTTACAATAGAATCATAATACATAGAGGGCTTAATAGAAATACAAGAAAACAGATTTTATAAAAAGATTTCTTTAAACATACCAATATAGGACGTATTTTAATATTCAAAATACATTTCTGCAGAAGAATAGCTTTCGCTGATTCTCATGATATTTTCCGATTTTTTACAGCAAATGAGAATATTGAGATATTTTTAAGGTTTCTTAAATTCCGGTCGGCTTAACAGGCAAGTCTCTACTAGCAAGACAAAAAATGCATGGCGATTGCAAAAGCTCCCCTTAGGTGTAACTTATTCATCATCAACAGTCCAATAGAACAAGTCCCTAGCTATAACTATCTGGGATTTCAGATTTTCAGCAGACGAAACCTTGAGTGAAGAAGTCCTGCATCTCAATTTGGCCCACCAATATTTTTTCTTTTTAAATAAAATTATGCTAATTCACGATAAATTTAATTTAAATATTTATTTTTATTATCATTTGGAACAACATTTTAAACAATTTAAAATATTTTATTGTAACATTTAACTTAAAATTATTTTTTAAGTTGTTAAAAACATATTTTTATATAAAAAATAGTTCTTTGCTTATCACGAATTTTTGAATATGTGAAATAATCAAGTAGGTTTTTCCTTTTTCCAACAAAAGAAAGTTTATTTTGTTTATTATTAGTAAAAATAACTCGTGGAAAGGTTGTTGATCAAAAAAATTCGCTCAATTATTAACAATTTATTTAAAAAGAGAAAAAATCAAACGCGCGGAAATAGGCGATCTAGTTAATTTAATAAAGCTTACTGTCAGAAATATTATTCGAGTTTATAAAACAACGGGTACAATAGCTACAAAACCTCGGTATGCGTCGAAATCCAAAATATCAGATGCTGATAGAGGGGGGCATTGAAGAAGATTATTAGAAAAAACATATATTTGCTATAACCTATTAGTGGGTTTTAAAATTAAAAAACCAATTAATAAATAAAAGATAATTGAAAAAAATGTAAACAAACTTTTTTATCGAGATTTTCATCTATAAATAATTACTTTAATTAAGAAAAGATCAATTAAGATTAAATTTGTCGAGGTCCAGACCTAGCCAGATCGTTTTCTCATTCTCAAAATTTGTAAATAGAATTTGTTTCATCAAAATCGGTAGAGCTGTTTTTAACTAAGATACATACATGTCAATATTGTGTGCTACGCAGACGACGCGGCTCTTGTTGCGGAAAGCGAAAACGACCTCCAACGACTCTTACATAAATTTGCACTTTCCTGCGAAAAATTCCAACTCAAGATATCCTCGAAAAAAAGACGAAAACTCTCACAATAGCGAAGTGTCATCCTTTAATTATCTCGTCATTCAGATTACCAGCTCCGAAAGTGTTAGCGAGGAAGTCAGGCTCCAATCTATTAAGCGTCCAAAATATCAGGATGCCTGAATGAAACGGTTTGGTCAAACAAGTTTCTGGGAACGGAAGCAAAAGTTCGCATCTATAAGAACGTTGTGCGAAGAATTTTGAAACAAGAACAGACACCGCAAAAACAAGAAAAATATTGGAAGTTTGTGAGATGAAATCGCTACGCAGAATTGCGGGTAAAACAAGGATGGACAGGGTCAAAAATGAAGATATTAGGGAAAAGTGCAATATACAAAATGTCAGCGTATGGGTCCAAAGGAGAAGAATAGAATGGAGGGCACACGTATTGCGAATGAATGAAGACCGGCTGGTGAGGAAGGTACATGACAACATCCCTACCGGGAAAAAGAAGACGGGGCCGTCCAAGAAAACGATGGAAAGACGCTCTGGATTAAACAGGCTTTTAGCCTAACAATAAGAAGAAGAAGAAGAAGAAGACAAACAAATAAATATATACAATTTTATGCTCGTTTAATAAGAGTAGACATAATTAAAAATAATGATTTAGTTTTATCCCAGATAATTATAAGATAGAGGCAGGTGGGAACGCCTGCGAAAGCTAGAGTATGCAACCATATGGTCAACTCTTCTCTGAATACTCATTCATACAGGCACATTAACTTATATACAAGGTGTTCCATATCACAACGATAAACCTTGAACAAGGGATAGGGCAATTTAACATCTTAAATTAAGCGTTAAAAAGTAAAGTAATAATACTAGCGTTAAAAAATGCTATTCTCTAAAGGCTTCATCAGGCGTCTAAACAAGCAAAAAAAAATAGTTAGTTCATTTTTTTACCAAGCTATTCCAGTATGATTAATTTCAGCATTCTAGGATCAGTGTATTTTCACTATATGTTTATTTTGCTTATAAATTTCACCCCTTAATTTTAGGTTTCGGAGAAAGAAAAGTTCCAGTTTTTCAATTTTTCAATTTATTTGTTCCTCAAATTCTACCCCTATGCCAAATTTTAGTATTTTATTTTAAACGAAAGTACTCTACGTTGAAATTATGCACTGTTGTGTTAATAACTGCCATGTTTCAGCTTTCTAGTTCAAATAATAAACAACGACTAAAAATTAACATATCACTAAAATTTACTGAGATTAGGTATACGAGCCCCGCCCCATCTCAATTGGCCCACTAATATTTTTTCTTTTTAAATAAAATTATGCTAATTCACGGTAAATTTAATTTAAATATTTATTTTTATTATCTTTTGGAACAACATTTTAAACAATTTAAAACATTTTATTGTAACATTTAACTTAAAATTATTTTTAAGTTGTTAAAAAAATATTTTTATATAAAAAATAGTTCTTTGCTTTACACGATTTTTTTTTTTTTAATATACTTTGAATATGTGAAATAATCAACTAGGCTTTGCCTTTTTCCAACAAAAGAAAGTTTGTTTTGTTTATTATTAGTAAAAATAACTCGTGGAAAGGTTGTTGATGAAAAAATTTGCTCAATTATTTTCAATTTATTTAAAAAGGGAAAATCAAACGCGGAAATTGGCGATCTAGTTAATTTATCAAAGTTTACTGTCAGAAATATTATTCGAGTTTATAAAACAACGGGTAAAATAGCTACAAAACCTCGGTATGCGTCGAAATCCAAAATATCAGATGCTGATAGACGGGCATTGAAGAAGATTATTAGAAAAAACAGGCGTTCGAACTATGGTGAATTATCTGTTCTTTGGAGCGATGCTGTGGGGCGAAGTGTTTCAAGATCCACGTGCCATAGAGAAGCCCTTAAGTTAGGTTTTAAAACTTACAAGGTAATTTTATTGCAACTTATTCAAATTTTTTTTTTGTAATTTTACTAATTTTTTTTAGGCGAAAGAAAAGCCACTCTTGACATTAAAACAAAAGAAAAACCGGCTTAAATGGGCTAAAAGTCACATTAATTGGACGAGTGATGAATGGAATAGTGTCCATCGGAGTGATGAGTCTCGTTTTGAAAGTTTGTGTTGGGGACAATCGAAGCAGAGTTATTCGTCAGAAAAATGAAGCTTTCAATTCAGATTGTTTAAAAAAGAAAGGGAAAATTTCCTGCTTCAGTTATGGTATGGGGTTCAATGTCTGCTAGAGGTGTTGGAAAACTTCACTTCATTGATGGAATTGTAAACACCAATAAATATTTAGAGATTTAACATTGGCGGACGCATTGCAGAATAATAATAATTTTGTGTTCCAACAAGACGGGGCGGCCTGCCATACATCAAGAAAATCTTTAAAATGGCTTTCTGATCATAATGTTCCACTTTTGGAGTGGGTGGCAAACAGTCCCGACTTGTCACCAATAGAAACTCTTTGGCACACAATGAAAAAGCTATTACGAATACAACCAGCTAGAAACGTAGTCGAATTAAAACACAAACTTCAAAATATTTGGGATACTTTCACTCAAGATGAGTGTCAAAACTTAATAAGTACGTTGCCCAAAAGAATTCAAGCCGTAATTAAAAATAAAGGCGACGTCACACAGTGGTAAAGGTTTTGGATTTTGTATGTTTTCCTTGTTTTTAACAATTAAAAAATAATTTTAAGTTAAATGTTACAATAAAATGTTTTAAATTGTTTAAAATGTTGATCCAAATGATAATAAAAATAAATATTTACTATAGTCTCGTTATAAATAAATAAAATAAGACAAGAGCACACTCTTTTATTGTCTCCTTCAATAAATATTTAAATTAAATTTACTGTGAATTAGCATAATTTTATTTAAAAAGAAAATATATTGGTGGGCCAATTGAGATGGGACTGGGCTCGTATATTAGGCGAATATTTTTCATTATTTTAAAGAAATAAATTACTTTTTTTATTAAAATCACCCTTTGACAGCAACTCAGAGGCTTAAATGTAATATTCCTTAATGAATTCACAGATATTTAATCTCATTCATTATCAAGATTTATTTAGGGGCCACAAACCTCTTATAAAATTAAGACCATGCTCGTGCCGTTGAATCAGACCATACAATTGGGATTGAAATCATGGGGTAAAGATCTAATTTAACTATCGTTATGAACATAAAAATTCCCACGTTTTTTTGATTCCAAGGAAGCTCACGATTCTGAGATACTCGTTATTGAATTTGTTCCGCTTGTCAACAACAGTTAGCGATTTTTAAATATAATTAGGTAAATGGAGTTCAAATAATTTACTTAAGCTAAACTAGAATGTAAAGTTGTACTGACAAATAAATGCAAATTTCCTTTAAGACTAGCATTATGCTATTGCGTTATAGCACGTAATTTGATTTATTTTTAATTTTTTTTTATGTAAAAAACAATATTTTTTTAAGATTCTTCCAAAACTTAAGTGACTTTAAATTAAAGGGTTTATTTAGTCACATAAAATAAAGTACCTGGAGTCACCGAGCGATGCACGGTAACCCCTGACCACCCCACCCCCTCCCGAAACCACACACCTCGCCCCCACCACTTCACCCCCACTCCACCCCACCTCACCCCCAACCGCGCCTCCAACCCCCGGATACCCCACAACTGCACCCCACCTCCTGCACCTCCCACACCCACCCTACCCCGCACCCAGTTTTAGCAGTTTCTAGTGGTCTACATATTACTTGTATATTTGTTTACTCGTACACCAATTTTCTTCATATTTATAAACATATAAAATAAATACGAAAATAATAATAAAAAATAATCGTAGGTATAGGATCTGAAATTAAAACATAAAATTAAATAAGATTTGTTTCCAAGTTATATAAAAAAAGCCACTTCAACCACTTTATTTGTAAACACACTTGTAATGTTATGATTTAGACACCTGTTAATTAAAAACAAACAAAACATTCTTAATTTTAATATATATATTAATATTTTCTATAACCTATTAGTGGGTTTTAAAATTAAAAAACCAATTAAAAATAAAAGATAATTGAAAAAAATGTAAACAAACTTTTTTATTGAGATTTTCATCTGTCAATAATTACTTTAATTAAGAAAAGATCAATTAAGATTAAATTTGTCGAGGTCCAGACCTAGCCAGATCGCTTTCTCATCCTCAAAACTTGTTAATAGAATTTGTTTCATCAAAATCGGTAAAGCCGTTTTCAAAATAGAACAATGATACAAATATATATATAAATAAATATATATACTAACAATTTTTGCTCGTTTAATAAGAGTAGATAAATAGAATTATTGTAGTAAATTAACATTATTTATTTGATAATTTAATGATTTAAATTAAAATTCTAGCCCTTTCGACCAAAATCAGCACATAGTTTGGTCGACAGGTCTAGAATCTTCATTTTGGAGCCCCCCCTCATTTTGGGTAGTTAGTTTTTGCATTTATAGCCTTCTGGGGGTCCACAGAATATGTATACAAAATTTGGTTGAGTTTAGTCAAAAGGCCTATAATTTTCAATTTTGCCCCCCCCCCCCCTTTTTTTTATATAATATAAGTAATGTTTAAAACACAATAATAATAATATATATATATTTTTATGTTCTTTTCAAAAATATATGAAATCTCTCTAAAACTCTCTTTTTTGTGTTTTTATACGCCTGATGATGAGTAAATAAAATTGCCCAAACGTTGCAAAATTCTTTGATTTTTTTTAGCTTCTTTTGTCCAAATACCTACAAATGTACTTGATTTATTAAATTTTTATTAATGCTTTTACTCAAATAAAACCCGATGCTATAAATTCGATTTTTGAATAATATAAAAATAAATCACAGGAGTTTTTAAAGGGTTTTATAAAGTGGTGTAATCACAAACTCCTGGTGATGGGCTAAAACCCCGAAATATATATAGAGTATTAAATAAAACTCCAAAAATATAATTAAATTTTTTACTTTACCATACAGGGTATGGTCAAGTATTGTAATCGTGCATGAAAAAAGTCTTTTTTTCTTCTTTTTTCAAAATATCTAAAAAACGGCTGAAACTTTTTTTTTTTTTTTTTTTTTTTTTTTTTTTTATTGGCCTCGGGAACATAGATGCCCATTTAGCCAGCCGATCGTATTCGTTCATATTTCCATAAATTCGCCAGCCCTCAAATGCTGATCCCTAAGGCGGGCCGCTCGGGGGCACAGTAGGGCAAGCAGAGCATCCCAAACCGATCCCTCCGCAACCAGCCAAAGGGCATCACGAATGGCCGACGAATATAGAGCAATAAAGAACGTACTTGTTCATAAGTCCCTTCAATGAGGGATAAAACAGAAGACTTGTTTTAACAAGTTACCTAGTCTAACACCACTAGAAAAATTAATATATAGTAAAAATTGACTATGTGATGGAACCTATACATTTTTTATAAGCTATATATCTAGATAAAAGTGCTAATAGATAAATTAATTAAAATATCCGAGTCAAGAAAGGATGATATCTAGCAAAAATATGTTTAATTATAGTTCGAACCCAATTGAAATTATGTGTTTGATGACTGTTTCTGCCAGTATGCCCCCGTCAGAGAGAGAAGCTAAGAGGACCCCTGCATAAGTGGGGAACTCAATTTCTTTTCTAATTTTAAAAAATAGTCGGTCTATTTTATGCCTCCGAAGCTCACAGCCTAAAAGAGCATGGCTTATATCTCCGTAAGACACATTATCGCACAAGCAGTAAGGATTATCCCTCCGACCGATTCTATGTAGATATGCAGGTGTAGTTGCATGGCCTATTCTAAGTCGGATTATGTGCACAATCACTTTTCTACATAGTTTCGATTTCTCAAACCAGGGCTGCACAGGGATTTTTGGACATATCCCGAAGAAATGCCTGCCCTTTTCTGCGCTTGATGTTGACCAAATATTCTTGCCATTCCTTGCAGATTATTTTTTTAATAAGGAACGGACTTCACCGGGGGACAATTCTAGTGAATATTGAGTTCTTTCTGTCACACTTGATGCAGCGAGCCTGTCTACTTTCTCATTTCCTATTATGCCGCTATGGCTAGGAATCCACAGTGCATGGCGATATTACGACTTTGTGTTCTAAGTTTATTAATTTCATCAATAATCTCCAGGATGAGATAAGATGGATTTTTATTAATTGGAAAGCCGTTGATAGCTTTCAAAATACTTAATGAGTCTGTACATATCAAGAGGGGTGAAACTATTTTGATTAAAAAAATCGAGCGAAACCATGGCATTTCGCTCTACAAAAAAGCTTTAATAAGTGAATATCGAAAAAATTATATTTTTCGAGATATTAATTGTTTTGTCAAAATGTCTGTTAGCTCTGTGCGTTACCAAATTTCTGTGGACGAGCTAGCTCAAAAACTAGAGTGAATATCGAAACCAAATTTCACACGTAGTTTTGATGCATTGAGCTTAAGAGCTGAATATATTTTGGTGCATATCGACCCACAATTAAGAGGGGTTGAGGGGGGGTCCAAAAAATTAAAAATCTAGGCCATTTAAGCAAATTCAACCAAATTTTGTATATATAATCAGTGGGACCCCAGAAGTCTAAAAATGCAAAAACTAACCGCCCAAAATGAGGGGAGGTGTATAGTCAAAAAATGAAAATCTAAGCTCTTGTACCAAACTCAACCAAATTTTGTATACATAATCAGTGAGCTCCCAGGAGTCTAAAAATAGAAAAGCTAACCTCCCAAAATGGGGGGGGGGGGTCAAAAATGAAAATCTTGGCCGTTTACCAAACAACCGAATTTTGTATACATAATCAGTGGGACACCAGAAGTCTAAACATGCAAAAACTAACCCCCCCCCTCCCCACATGATTATAAATAATTTTAGGGTCCAGATTGTATGGTAAAGTCAAGCGGATGGCCCACATTAGAACACGTCAGCTTATTTTTTTAATTTTTATTTTATTTGTAAAACACTACTATAACATTTGAGTTCGTTAAGAAAGTTGCAATCAAACACCATACAGAGTGATCCAACCTCCGCCTTCGCAGACCACCTTATTGAAAACAATCACTCACCTTCACCCCAAAATCCTATACCACTACACTTCGCCTCTAAAAGCCGAAAACTAGACCTGTTAGAATCAACCGAAATTAAAGAAAGCTATAATTGAAAAAGATAAAATTCTCAATAACCAGCAGGACATTAGAAATTCCACAATAATAGATCTACTAATTAACAAAAATTAAAAAAAACTTAACCTCAGTCTCTCTCAAATATATACTATTTCCCAAATTACAATCAAAATTAAATTCAAATCACGCGCCTTCAGTCTTTAAAATAAATGACATTTTGATATATGAGATAACCACAAAAATTGTTGTATATTGTAATTTATCTCATCTAATTTATCCCTATTATATTTTATCTTAATTCTTCATCTCTATATGTTATTTAGGCTTATTTGTAAACTGATATTTATAATTAATTTTGTGTCTATGACTTAAATTTGTAATTTTACTTTCTAATTTAATTCTAAAAAGACTTTATATTTATACTTGTAATTTTTATTTATATTAATATTCATATTTACTTAGATTTCTTATATTTACATTTATATATTTTATAATTAAAAAAGAAAAATCTTTGTAAAACAATTTTTTAAATTTTTTTAAATTTTAAATTTTCATTGGTGTTTTTCTTGTGTAAGATTTGAATGTTATATTTTGGTTATATTGGTAACCATGATTTGAATGTCAAGAATGGCGACCACTCGTTCAATTATTATTAGTATTGTCTTGTAAACTCCTGATGATGGACTAATAATCCGAAATATATTGAGTTTGTATAAACCTCTTTGAGTTTTATTTCATTCACTGTGAAACTACACACCTTTACTCTATTAACTAACATCATGTTTCACCTAAAACCTACACCACTTTCCATAAGTAAAAAACTACTATAACCTTTTAAAAATTCCTAGGTTTAATAAGTTTCCCTATAAACCAACACCGCTTTCCTAAATAAATCATTTTCAAGTGAAGTTTACACTTTTCAAATGATGATCTCAAAATCCTTTGTTGTTGACTACATCTTCATTATTGGAATAAAAAAAAGAGATTGTAAATATCACCGTGGATTGTTGTGTGGAGTTCAGTTATAAACAAAAACGTAATATGAAATCCTTAAGAAAGAATTATTTATCAATAAAATCGAACAAAGGTTTGCTCCATCGTAAAAGGATACGAAAAAGGAGAGACGATGAAATTCCTTCTTTTTGAAGGGAAAATAAAAAAGAGACTCGAATATCACATATAGGGGGAGAAAAATAAGATTGCAAAAAATTTAAGTTATGATAAAGGCAAAGAGCTAGAAAAAATGACAAGAGGAAAAGAATAAACTTTCGACTAGAAAAAAATAACGCCATCAAGTGGCCTGCTGCTGCTGCTGCTGCTGCTGGTCTACAAACCGACAGAATAAAAACAGTAAATAAATGGAATAGACGTGTATATATATATAAATCAGCCATTCCAGCTAAGAGATTGCATCTTTCCACTGATGCCTGAAATTGCATCCCTTTTTTTCTGCTCTAAATGTTAGAAAATCAAATCAAATGCTGAATGAAAATACATTAACCGTGTAAACTCATGGGCAATAAAATTCCTAACACGACTGTCATAATCTATATATTTATATATAATTAATGTTTTGTCTGTACATTGGTCCAAATCACGCCAAATTTTGGTTGCACACGTTTCAAGCAAAGTTATGAACGAAAACACCCTCAACAAAATTCCTGTCTGTCTGTATGTTTGTTTCCGCGGGTTCCGCAAAAAGTTGCTCACGATTCACGTAAAAACGGCTGAAGGGATTATTATGAAATTTCATATTTGTATCAGATGTCTTCTAACTTACGTTTTTAGCTATATAACGTTTTGATATTTTGACCCCAAAAGGGGTTTGGGGGGCGCACGAATGAAAATTATCAAATAACTCCTAAACTATTAACTCTACGGCAAATTTCATTATGAGCAAAGTTGTAGGGGATGTGATTTCTGACAACTTTTATTTAAAAAAATTCTCCCAAAAAACACCGCAGGGGGGGGGGGTCAAAATATGAAAATTCTTGCCCTTGGAGCAAACTCAACCAAATTTTGTATACATAATCTGTGGGTCACTAGAAGGCTAGAAATGCAAAAACTAGGCCAGGGGCGGGCCAAAGGATGGGGTGGGGGTTAGAATGAGGGTGGTGTGAGAGAGCAAGACGGAGTAGGGTGGAGCGGGGAGGTGGAGTCCGGGGTGCGTAGTGGGTCTGGGGTCTAGGGGGCTAGGTGGGGGTGTGGTGCGCGGGGTGGAGGGTATGGGCGGGGTGGTGGTCGGGGGGTGCAGAGTAGAGTAGGGGGTTCAGGTGAGGCCCCAGGGGCGTAGTGCGGATGGTGCGGGGGCGGGTGGAGGGGTTAGTGCAGGGTGGAGGTCGAGCGGTGGTGTTGACACGGGGGTTGTGCGGGGTGGTGGTGTGAGGGCGGGTGTGGGCTGGGGGTGGGGGCAGTCGAGTGTTGTAAGAGTGGGGTTCGGGGTGGGGTCCAGGGAGCGGGGCCCCTGCTAGCAAGGGCTAGATAGATATCGGTATTATTTTAGAAAGTTTTGGGGGATTTGTTAGTTTTTTGGGGGTTTGCAACACCTTGTAGTACAGAAATTAAATTGTATTTACTTAGACCAAGGTTTCTCCAACTTTTTGGATTGGAAGACGAGGTCCAAACAATTAGATATCTAAAAAAATTTTTGTATATCAACGTTAATCAAAATAATATATCATGGAAATCATGAGCTTGCATATTTTTTAGTTCATTAACAAAATCTACTATATCAATTAAAAAATATATTAAATCAATTAGATCTCAAAAAATTTTAATAATTATTTTTAACAATCATTCGACTTAATTATTAAATAATAATGATCAAATATTTAATTATTAAATAAATAATTTAATAATAATTAATAATTTAATAATTTTGCGACACTGTTCTGAGTCATTCCAGAGTGTATGGCAAGTCTTCTGGATGAATTCCAGTTCCAATTTCGTTATTTTGGCCTGTTTCACTTTCTTCAAAGCCTTTACAATTTTTTGTGTGTTTTTTTAACAGCTTTACAACACGAAAAAATGAAGCTCGTGAAGGTGTATCCCTGTCAAGGAAACGTTCCGCATCTATTTTCCAATTGCAACCCCATAACGCTTCTTCCAGGTTTACCGCATAAATTAAGACCATTTCAATTCTGTCCAACAAAAAAATAAACTGCAACGGGTCGTTGCTAAACTTTATCAAATTCATTTGAAATATTAATATGTTCTAGAGTAAAGTACTTTAAAATATAATTTTACTAAAAACTTTATTTAACCTTTTTGTGGGTCCCAAGGTACTTAATTAGGATATTAAATTTCATCAAAATTGGTTAAGTCATTTTCAAGATATTTAGAAAAAACTAAAAAGTACTGAAATAAAGTACTAATGTTTGTGGACCGATATGTACCAAAAACTAATCAGCGCTTCATTTTGTTAAAATACTGGTAGGTTTTCAATTTCAATTCATTCGGTGCAACGGTGTGGAAAAATTCGTGGACGAAAAAAACGATAACACACACACATCCATCCATCCATCCATCCATCCATCCGCACGCACTTCCAAAAAAAAATGGCACTTTTTGGCCTCTCGGCGAGATCCCAGGTAATTTTTGGCAAAACCGTCACGTGCTAAAATTCAATCTCATTGAATACTTCAATTTGTGACCTTAATTGAGTCCATGGGTTCCGTAGTCTTTACCTGAGGACCCTTTGAAGTCGCGCTTGCCGCGAGAGCGATTCCAATACTTTCTCCCATGCTTCGCATTGGATAAAGTAATGATCCAGCTTTTTATTATGATAATACTATCATCCACTGGATTGACACGAGAAATAAACTTTTTTAAACTCAAGAATTTTAAATAGTTCTATTAAGTAGAAAATAATCTCTTAAATCTGAGTATAACGAAATTTTAATATCATTATAAGCACTTATTTTCATTGTTGGGACTTTTTAATTTAATAATTAATTATTTAATCGTTGTTATTTGATAATTAAGTTGAATAATTGTTAGAAATAATGATTTAGGTTTTTTTTTGGAGATCTAGTTGATTTAATATTTTATACTAGATGAAGGAGGAGGTATCAGCCAAAGATGGAATCACTGGGTTCAATAAAACACCTTTAATGAGACGCTTCGGCCTAATTGCATTTAGCCATCTTCAGTCAATTAGGAGTTATACACAAAATGTGGTATAACATATGTGATCGAACCAAGCCTCGTCAAAAATAAAAATTTCTTTTAGCTTCATGCGATTTTTAACGTGCTCTGGACCCAAAAGTTTCAGAATGAACTTTTGGGTCCAGGCACGTTAAAAATTCGCATGAAGCTAAAAGAAATTTTTATTTTTGACAAGGCTTGGTTCGATCACATATGTGTACCGCATTTTGTGTATAACTCCTAATTGACTGAAGATGGCCAAATAAAATTTAGGCCGAAACGTCTCATTAAAGGTGTTTTATTGAACCCAGTGATTCCATCTTTGGCTGATACCTCCTCCTTCATCTAGTATAGTTTCATCACAGCCACGAACTCTTACAAGATTTAATATTTTGTTTTATTTGATGTCGAATAAAAAAATAGTTCGAAAGAAAGTTGTTCAGTTTTTTTTTTTGTACATTAAACATATGTAAAGAAATACATAGGTTTCTATTATAAAAAAACAGACCCTGACCTTGAAATACCATTAAAAGCTTGTTCTAGAACGACAAACAATAGTACACTATGTAGTTTAAATTCCCCCTTGATATAAATAATCTTTTAATTGAAACTTTTTACTTTATCCAATGCAAAGCATGGGTAAAGTATTGTAATCGCTCTCGGGGCAAGCGTGGCTTCAAAGGGTCCTCAGGTAAAAACTACGGAACCCATGGACTCAATTAAAGTCACAAATTGTAGTATTCAATTAGGTTGAATTTTAGCACGTGACGGTTTTGCCAAAAATTACAAGGGGTCTCGTCGAGAGGCCAAAAAGTGCGATTTTTCATTTAGTGCGTGCGGATGGATGGATGTATGGATGTATGTTATCGTTTTTTGGCCCACGATTTTTTCCACACCGTTGCACCGATTGAAATGAAATTAAAAACCTACCATTAGTTTAACAAAATGAAGCGCTGATTAGTTTTTGGTACATATCGGCCCACAAACATTAGTACTTTATTTCAGTACTTTT
>JALMQS010000348.1:97923-180589 GCA_024734495.1 Forficula auricularia
TGTACTTTTAATTAATTTCAAAAGGTGTTTTTTAAGAGCTTTTTTAAGAGTTTTTTAAAAGCGTGTTTTTTAGTTTTCTTTTTTTAAATATAATTACTTTACCATACAGGGTATGGTCAAGTATTGTAATCCTCCATGAAAAAAGTGTTTTTTTCCTTCTTTTTTACTTTACCATACAGCTGAAACTATTTTGATTAAAAAAATTGAGCGAAACCATGGCAGCATTTCGCTCTACAAAAAATCTCTAATAAGTGAACATCGAAAAAATTATATTTTTCGAGATAATAATTGTTTTGTCAAAATGTCTGTTAGTCTGTCTGTTATAGTCTGTGCGTTACCAAAATTTTGTGTACGAGCTAGCTCAAAAACTAGTGTGAATATCAAAACCAAATTTCACACGTAGTTTTGGTCCATTGAGATTAAAAGCTGATTAGATTTTGGTGCATATCGACCAAAGATTAAGGGAGAGGGGGGTTAAAAATTAAAAATCTAGGCCATTTGAGCAAAAACAACCAAATCATTGGACCCCCAGAAGTCTAAAAATGCAAAAACTAACCCCTTCCCCTTACATGATTATAAATAATTTTAGGGGCCAGGTTGTATGGTAAAGTCAAGTGGATGGCCACATCAGAACACGTCAGCTTATTATAAGAAAATTCTCAAATTTTTACCCTTTTTACCTTACCATACAGGGTATTGTCAAGTATTGTAATCGTGCATGACAAAAGTGGGTTTTTTCCTTCTTTTTTTCGAAATATCTCAAAAACGGCTGAAACTATTTTGATTAAAAAAATTGAGCGAAACCATGGCAGCATTTCGGTCTGCAAAAAAGTCCAAATAAGTGAACATCGAAAAAATTATATTTTTTGAGATAATGATTGTTTTGTCAAAATGTCTGTTAGTTAGTCTGTCAGGCTGTCTGGTTGTTAGTCTGTGAGTTACCAAATTTTTGTGGACGAGCTAGCTCAAAAACTAGTTTGAATATCGAAACCAAATTTCACACGTAGTTGTGGTCCATTGAGATTTAGAGCTGATTAGATTTTGGTACATATCGACACAAAATTAAGGGAGGTCGAGGGGGGAGGGGTTAATAAAAAATTCTAGGCCATTTGAGTAAACTCAACCAAATTTTGTATACACAATCATTGGACCCCCAGAAGTCTAAAAATGCAAAAACTAACCCCTTCCCCTTATATGATTATAAATAATTTTAGGTGCCAGGTTGTATGGTAAAGTCAAGTGGATGGCCACATCAGAACACGTCAGCTTATTTCAAAATATCTCAGAAACGGCTGAAACTATTTTGATAAAAAAAAAATGCGCGAAATCATGGCATTTCGCTCTACAAAAAATCTCTAATTAAGTGAACATAATAAGTTTGAATATCGAAACCAAATTTCACACGTAGTTTTGGTCCATTGAGATTAAGAACTGATTAGATTTTGATGCATATCGAACCAAAATTAAGAGGGGTTGAGTGGGGGTTAAAAATAAAAAATCTAGGCCATGTGAGCAAACTCAACCAATTTTTGTATATATAATCAGTGCAACCCCAAAAGTCTAAAAATTGCAAAAACTAACCGCCCCAAAGGGTGGGGGGAGGGTTAGGGTCAAAAAATGAAAATTTAGGCCCTTGTACCAAACCAACCCCCTTCCCCTACATGATTATAAATAATTTTATTAAATATTAAATATAAGTGAGGGGCCAGGTTGTATGGTAAAGTCAAATGGATGGCCACATCGGCTTATTTTTCATTATTTTTATATTATATATAATTTCATTTAAATTGAATAGGTAAACAATTATTTTTATAGAGAAAGTTTGCGGAATTTAACAGAACAAAAGTCACATTGATACATACATACATACATGCATTCAGGTGAAGCTAATATAAAGCGTGTAAAAAAGTCGATTAGCCCAACCATGAAAAATAGAGTTCAAAATGCAGTAGAAGTAGACTTAATATTTCTAAAAAAATCACAAAATGTTGTCATCTATCCGAGATGGAATGGATTATTTTTAATTACATTTCAGAACGGTTGTTTTTACTCCCTCAGAAACCGAGTGCCAAAATTAGCAATTCAGGCAGAGTCGTTATTACCCTGGTGGATTGACCCCTCTGACATATTATATGTATCTGTCTAAATATTTTACTCAATACTATAATTCTGCTGAGAATGAAATATAGTACAATATATTATTGTTTCTTCTACTGAAAGAGGAGACAGAGGGGAATGTCGCATTGGATTTCATTCACTGACTTTTCAAAAACCTGAAGAAGGAGGGAATAAGGGGGAAAAGCCTCCGAAACGTCGATTTATGAATAAAAAGATAGTATAAATTATCTTCTTTTTTTAAACGACTTCAAAAAAGGAGGAGGTTCTCTATTCAAATGAATTTTTTTTTTGTGTGTCTATGTTACCTGATATCTCCACCAATTTTGATGATTTTTTTAGATTGGGTTCAGTCTAGCTTCCGATTGGTCCCGTTTTTTTTTCATTGGTATTGGACCTTTTTTTATATGTTTGTTCAGGTATGACTTCTTTATTTATTAAATAAAATATCTATTTACTCTTATCTTTATTAAAGATGTTTCACCTTGCACCAACACCACAATCTCTACTGATTATTAATAAATTCTTTGTTTATGAACCGATTTTAATGATTCTTTTTTATTGTAATGAGGGTACGTATCATATTAATATGATCAAGTTCTGAAGTTATGATCAATGACGAATTAACGTAAATTTTCAATTCTTATGAGCAAATAATCGAAATTATAATAAATAAAATCTTTTATAAAAAAATCAATCATAAAACGTTCATTTAAAACCCGCACATGTTTCTAGAGAATTTCTATATTTATAAATTGAATTTTATTATCATTTTCTGATTCATTCGCCCGACGCTTTCTCTTACGAGATGCATGCAAGGTATTATATTAAGTCACTATTAATAACATCACTAAAAAGAGAAAAATATAATTAATTTTTATAAAAAAAAAAATAGAACCGACTTCAAAAAAATTAAATACAACAAATAAAATAATAAGAACTCAAAAATAAAATAAAATACACTAAAAGGTATAAAATAATTATCTAATTTAATTTTTGAAGTCGGTGCCAAACAAACTATATAAGCGAGCGTGCTCGCCAATCGTACTAAGTAAAATCCGTCGACTTTGATTCATAAAATGTATATGTTTGGCACCGACTTCAAAAATTGACTTCATGTAAATATTTCGTCGTTTAGTTGTAACTAAATTAGATAATTATTTTATACATTTTAGTGTATTTTATTTGAATTTTGAGTTCATCCACTCAATTCTATTCAAATTTTTAAATTTTCGTTTGCTATATTTCATACTCTAGTTGTATCTACATACTAAATTTACTTTAAAAAAGCTGATTGAGTTAATTAGAAGGCTTTGATAAACACCTCATTAATCAGCATTTATTAACATAACCATATACAACATAAATACTCGACGTTTTCGGTTTTATGAAGTTTGCAAGTTGGAAGCCTGCCTTATACAGAGTGGGGCATAAACTACCACATTTTGAAGAGGTATAAAAAAATGAAAAAATTTAACTAGAAAAAAACGAATAATTTTAATGTGTTTTAAACATTATCAGACAAAAAAAAATCATAAAAATTCTAGCCCTTTCGACCAAATTTTATATACATATTCTATGGGCCCCAAAATGGCTAGAAATGCAAAAACTAACCATATTTTGTATACATACGTAGTTTGGTCGAAAGGGATAGAATTTTCATTTTTGACACCCCCCCCCCCCTTTGGTCTGATACAATGTTTTAAAACACATTAAAAAGAAAAAATTATTTTATGTTCTTTTCAAAAATATATTAAGTTTTTTTTCTAGTTAAATTTTTTAATTTTTTTATTTCTCTTCAAGATGTGTGGTATATCTTTATGCCCCACCCTGTATTTCAACAGAATGCGGGTGTGAAAACCTGAAAAAGTCTTCAAGTTAGGCAGAGCCCTTGAAAACGTATTCAGAACTAGGTGTTGAAAAGTGGTTCATTTTGATAAGTATATTTCTTTTTTTTAATTATTCTATATAGCTTGTTTTGGGCAAAATTTTTATTTTATTAAACACGACAGGTATTATTACCATCTATAAAAACGTTATTCTTACTCAGATTCTTAATTTGGAAAAGAAAGAAAAAAATTTATTTTATCATAATTTGAGTAGTAATCTTAATTAATAAAAAATAAGCTGACGTGTTCTGATGTGGCAATCCTCTTGATTTTACCATACAACCTGGCCCCTAAAATTATTTATAATCATGTGGTGGGGGGGGGGGGTTAGTTTTTGCATTTTTATACTTCTGGTATCCCACTGATTATGTATACAAAATTTGGTTGACTTTGGTAAATTGCCAAGATTTTCATTTGTTGACCCCCCCCCCCCCAGTTTGGGAGGTTAGCTTTTGTATTTTTATGCTTCATGGGGTCCACTGATTATGTATACAACATTTGGTTGAGTTTGGTACATGGACAAGATTTTCATTTTTTGACCCTACACCCCGCCCCCACCCATTTTAGGCGGTTAGTTTTTGCATTTTTAGACTTCTGGTGGTCCACTGATTATGTATACAAAATTTGGTTGAGTTTGCTCAAACGGCCTAGATTTTTGATTTTTAACCCTTATCCACACCTCTTTATTTTGGGTCGATATACACCAAAATCTAATCAGCTCTTAATCCCAATGGACCAAAACTACGTGTGAAATTTGGTTTCGATATGCACACTAGTTTTTGAGCTAGCTCGTCCATAAAAATTTGGTAACTCACAGACTTATGGATATTTTGATAAAACAATTATTATCCTGAAAAATATAATTTTTTCGATGTTTACTTATTAGAGCTTTTTTGTAGAGCGAAATGGCATGGTTTTGTTCAATTTTTTTAATCAAATTAGTTTAAGCTGTTTTTGAGATATTTTGAAAAAAGAAGGAAAAAAAACACGTTTTCCATGCATGATTACAATACTTGACCCCTGTTTGGTAAAGTAAAAATAAAAACATAAATTTCATATTTAAAAAGTAGAATTACAGTAGTTCTAGTAGCTATTAAAAGAAAGTTATGAATTTGTTGGGATGAATGGAATGATGATTTCAATTTTGGGAGGATGATCTTTATTGAAAATCGAAGTAAACAGAGGAACTGTTTCTCTTTAAGTATTTAGTTGGTGTTTTGTTTCGAACTAAAACTTGGGTTTGTTTTTAGAATAGTTCGCTTGTCCTGGAATGGATAATCCATACTCAGCATTGTTATTTTATGTTGAAACTTTGATGTTGGTTTAATGATTTTGTAGTATATATTCAAGACACTTGGTGTCCTAGTTGATGGACTTACTAGAGTTAACAAGTGGGAAAGAGAAAGTTGAATTCCTTAGTCCTTTCTCTTATTACAGTGAAATAAATATAAGGGAAAGTATTGTGCATTGGAACGAATTTATCTAGGACAATTTAAATATGTAGGATATAATCCAGATGATGAGTTTTTGACTCGAAAGGCTTGATGGAAAGATATCGGTGGAGCTCCGGTGTCGGCGATTTTCTTCAGAGGTGAAAACCTCTCTTGGTGGCGTATAGCCGAGAAATTTGCTTTTATCAAAATAAGAATTTGCCCGGAGGCCGTGAAAAATGCTTTTTCAAAATAAGAAGTTGCCCTGAGGCAGTGAAAAATGCTTTCATCAAAATAAACGGCACAAGGCCCGTAGTTTATTACTTCTTCGTGGTTACAGGATTTCGTAATGAGACAGCTTTGTCCCTTCAATCGTTCCAAAGTCGTCAGGCGAACTTTTGGAGAGTGTATAAGCAGCGGTTCACACAGTGAGAGCTGGATAACAACTGAATTCGCTAATTACGGCTTGGCTTCTTTTATAGCTCTTGATTTAATTGCCAATTAAGATGATTGGTTAATAATTTTACCTAGATCGCGCTTTGATAATTATAAAAAGGCGTGGCTTCTATTTTCGCTAATTAGTCTTTCACAAGCCACGGACCGATTAACATCGAAAATTAATTTAATTGAAAACAAAAAGAATCGGTTCTAATATTGTGGGGCTAATAAGGCGGCTGTTGATTTTTCTCAAATATTTTTAGAAGACTCGAAAAAGTTTTTGTCAATTAAAGAATTCCTGGTATGATGAGTGGGCGAGGGAGAATGCAAACCTTAAGAGAGTCAAACCTAACATTTGTCCACTAAGTACATATGATATGCCTAGAAGAATGCAAACCAAATTAATACGTATACGAATAGGGCACTGCTTTTTCTCACATGGGTTCTTGATTCTTAGAGAAAATACCCCATGGTGTGGTATATACAACTCTAGAATCACAGTGGACCATGTATTAATTGAGTGTCCTTTATACAGTTCTGCAAGATTAAATTTTAATATTGGAAATATATCTATCCTAAATCTTCTAGGAAATCAAGAAAATTATGAAAATTTGTTCGGGTATTTAGATAAAATAGAGCTTCTAAATTTAATTAATTTTTTTTTTAACACTTTACAAAACCAATAACAGGTTACGTTTTGTTCTGTGATATTTTTGAGTTATTGTTGCTATCACTTATTAGATATTTATTGAATACTATTTCGAAAACTATTGACGTGTAAACTGTAAAACAACGGACAGATGGATATGACCTGATAAAAAAAAAAAAAAAAATAGATTGAGACAGATGATTAAATGGATAAGATAGGCTTTCTGAGGCGCTAATGGCCCTGGCAGTCGATGCGCCCTTAAAAAAAAATATCGTGAGCTGTAGAATTGTTTGCTCCAGATTCTCACAGTGTCAATTCTCTTATTCTCATTTTGTTCCTCAGAAATATGCGTATCCATGTAAAATTCTTTACGAATAGAAATTGAGATTTTTATCCTTTTTACTTTACCATACAGGGTATTGTCAAGTATTGTAATCGTGCATGAAAAAAGTGGGTTTTTTTTCCTTCTTTTTTTTCGAAATATCTTAAAAAACGGCTGAGATTATTTTGATTAAAAATATTGAGCGAAACCCTAGCATTTCGGTCTACAAAAAAGATCTAAAAAGTGAACATCGAAAAAATTATATTTTTCGAGATAATAATTGTTTTGTCAAATTGTCTGTTAGTTAGTCCGTGCATTACCAAACTTTTGTGGATGAGCTAGCTCAAAAACTAGTGTAAATATCAAAACCAAATTTCAAACGTAGTTTTGGTCCATTGACATTAAGAGCTGATTAGATTTTGGTGCATTTCTCGCTTTCTAGTAGTCCACAGATTATGTGTATATAGGTATATAAATAAATTCCATATAATTTTTTTTTAATTAAATAACAATTTATCGAGTTTTTTAATCAATTAAATAAATAATAAATAATAATTTTATTGAAGCAATTTTTTACATGAAATAGGCTTCAATTTCCGAGATTACTTCCCCCCACCATCGACTGTACTTGATCTTATAGCTTGCGACATGCGCGGATCCAGAGGGGGGCGGGGGCGATGGCGGTCGCCCCCCCCCCAAAGCATTGGAGATCAACATTTTTTATATGTTTATTTAATTTTTTTTTAATAACATTAAATTTTAAAATTGAAGAAAATAAAGTTCTATGTGGGAGGGGGGGGGCGTCGCCTGACCCCCCCCCCGCTTGGACAATTCGATAGCGACACACTTCCGAGATCAAAAGTAGATCTTATATACCCGTGACCGCCCCCCCCCCCCCAAAAAAAAAACAGAGGTCTGGATCCGCGCCTGGCTTGCGATAATATTTTTAGATAGTGTTTTTTAATAAGAGGAAATTTAATCAATTAAATTGGCGAATTCAATAATATAACAATATGTGGTATAAAGTATTAGTGGGTTTTAAAATTAAAAAATCAATTAAAAATTGAAAAAAAATGTAAACAAACTTCTTTATTGAGATTTTCAACTATCAATAAATACTTTAATTAAGAAAAGATCAATTAAGATGAAATTTGTCGAGGTCCAGAATTAGCCAGATCGCTTTCTCATCCTCAAAACTTGTTAATAGAGTTGGTTTCATCAAAATCGGTAGAGCCGTTTTCAAAATAGAACTAAGTTACAAATATATATATATATAAATATACAATTTTTTCTCGTTTAATAAGAGTAGATAGATAAGAATATATTAAAATATCTTTAAAAACGAACTTTATTTTCTTAAAAAAATTCAAAGATAAGAGGTAAGGGGGGACCATTACCATCACTTGACCTTTTTTGGAGTGGTTCAAAAATTTGTTTTTTAATCGAGATATAAAAATAAATACTATATTCGAGCTCTGTATATAATATACTATAAAAATTAATTAAAAATTTCTTTAAAATTGAACTTTTTTTCTTAAAAAAAAAAACTCCAAGATGTGAGGTACATTAAAAATAAAAAATAAAAAGTTACGAGATTGAGATCGGGATGGAAAAGGTGCTATAAATCTTTCCTCATCTTCCATTCCCTATAAATTACATTTCACAAAATGAAATAGACATTTTTTTCATAATTCTTATTCACGGAGAGGGAGTTGGATTTTCCCTGAAGGACCGAATAAATTGATCAGCGCGGCGTTGGCGGGTCTCAGGAAAAAAAAGACCACTTTTATTATTATTATTATTATTAATATTGAATTCAATTCTCCCAAGGGACGTTTTATTATTCAAGAGAACGGATAAATGTATTTCGTTTTAATTAGAGAATTATGAAAATGCTTCAATTGAATTATTCTAAAAACTTATTTTTAATATTTTAATCTTTGAATGATGGATGGATGGAACGGGCTTCGCAGCTGGTTTAGATATAAGTACCTGACCACCATAAATTTTTGTTTCATTTAATAGCTATATATTAATCGCCGAAACCCCCCTCGCCCCCCGGACTCCCACCACTCCACCCCACCTCTTGAACCTCCTACTCCACCCCATACCTACACCCCCACACCCCACTCCTCCCTTGAAACCCCGTACCTCCCCCGGACCCCCCCTCTACCACCACCACTGCATCTCATCTCCTGCACCCCTACATCTACCCCCGCCCACGCACCCAGTTTTTCCATTTCTAGGCTTCAATGGCCCACAGATTAAGTGTATATAAATATAGTATATACATTTTTTTTAATTAAATACAATTTTTGATTTCATCAATTAAATTGTCAAATTAATATTTGTGGGATTTAAAACTCGATTTTTAATCAATAAAATTGCCCAATTTTTAATATATAATAATAATTGTAATAATCTTATTGTGGGATATAAAATTAAAAAACCAATTATTTATTAAAAGGAAATTGAATAAAAATGTAAATAAACATTTTTATCGAGACAACCACCTGTGAATAATTGTTTCAATTAACAAAAAACCCATCAAAAACAACTTAGCCGAAGATGAGACCGTGACAGATCGAATGTCCAACACAAAACCCTCCTAACCAGTGAATTTCATCCAAATCGTTAGAGCTGTTTTTGAGAACCCGATCGGATATATATATACAATTTTTGCTTGTTTAATATAAGTTCCTGGAGCCAGCGAGCGATGCACGGTAACCCCCTGACCCTCCCCCCTCGCGAAACCACACACACTTGCCCCCACCACTGCACCCCCACTCCGCCCACTCCACTCAAACCGCGCCTCCCAACCCCGGATCCCCCACCGCACTCCAAGCCCATCTCCTTCACCTCTTACATCCAACCCACTCCGCACCCAGTTTTCGCATTACTAGCTTTCTAATGGTCCACATATTATGTGTATACTTGTGTTTACTCGTACACCAATTTGCCCACATTCGTTCATATTGATAAACATTATAAAAAAATAAATAGGAAAATAATAATTTGAATAAATCAAACTAACTTTTCTATTTAGGTAATTATTATTTTTTTTATAATTGTTTTTATTTCTAACATTTACGGCTTTCATATTATTTATTTTTTTAATTCTATTATTTTTCATTTGTATTTTAACTTATTTGATTAAATATTAGATACTACACTTCTTTTGACTCAACTGGAGCAAATGGACCTCCTTAATAGGGATAAACAAGTTGGATAATGCGTTAGTTTGAATCTTTATCCCATTTGACCCTGAATAGGTGTGTTGACCGTTCGAGATTCACATGCTTTTAATATAAATTTAATATTTTTAATTAAACTATGAGGCGATTGTAGGTCAGTGGCTAGAGCAGTGGTTCACAACCTTTTGTGGCCCATCGCCCTTTTCTGGATGTTGTCTAATACCTATCACCCCCTTTTCATTTTCAGAGTATGCCTAATTTTATTTTGAAGTAAAGTGTAAATAATAAAGCAGTTTTATTATTTTAAACAATTTTATCACAAAAACAACCAAAGCAGTTTGGGGGTCGGGTAGGCTAGGCGGTAGCATGTCAGCCAGCTAACCAAGAGGACCCGAGTTCGAATCCGGCTCGAGGCATCCGGCTAAAAATCTGACCCCCGAGGTAGAGACAAATTTAAAAATAAAAATAAATAGTATCGTAAATGGCTTATGGCTACCATGGCCGAAAAGCCAAAAAAAAAAAAAAAAAAAAAACCAAAGCAGTTTTATCCATAAATTTTAATTTTCTCATTAATATATCAAAGAATAATTGACACGTCAACAAGAATTATTTTGACCGCGCTGATTTGAAAAAAAGATATTTTTATCTCGCGAGACTACTGCGGATTACGCTATTGGAGTCTGCGGAGACTCCAATAGCGTAATCCGCAGTAGTCTTGCGAGATAAAAATATCTTTTTTCAAATCAGCGCGGTCAAAATAATTCTTGTTGACGTATCAATTATTCTTTGATATATTAATGAGAAAATTAAAATTTATTTAATATCATTATTTCAAGTTAGAAATATACAAGTTCAAATATTATTTTCACTCAATATTTGACAAAAATTCCCTACATTAGAGTCGCTATCGAATAAAATGTAGAAAACCTTCAGTCAGTTTTATCCAGTCACTCTTAAATAAAATAGAAAAAAATTAAAATGTACTTTTCTTACAGATTTTTTTAAGAACAAAGAAGTGAAATAATTAACTAAGATCATTGACAGACATTTAAAAAACAAGAGTACATGTTTGCATTTTTAAATAGGAATCTGGAAAAATTAAGAAAGTTGACAATTAATAGAGGATCCAAAAAGTGGTTCAGCTTACA
This sequence comes from Forficula auricularia, assembly GCA_024734495.1. NCBI lineage: Eukaryota > Metazoa > Arthropoda > Insecta > Dermaptera > Forficulidae > Forficula > Forficula auricularia. Next base: position 109,109 of record JALMQS010000348.1, read on the forward strand.
TTAATTGCGGGAAAATATTTTTTTTTTAGGATCGTTTGGCATGGTGTGGGTATGCCAAATCTCAGTTTGCGACCTGGTGGTCCATGTAATCGTTCAAGTAACAAAATTTCCTAGACAATGAGATAGGAATCAAGTTTCTAGGATGAGTGGTTTTCATTTTATGAAGGAAAAACTACAATTTTTAATATTTCATTATTCGTGTCCATGATTAATAATTAAAGGAATCGTAGGGAGTTGGACAAGACTTTAAATTAAATTAAATACAAGTTTTGATTAAATATGCCATACGTTTCGTTGCTATTTTGCAACTTCTTCAGTGGCTCATTTATTAAACTTATTTGTCAGGATTTTTTACTACTTTCTTAAAAGATATCTTAGTACATAATAATCTTCTTAATGACATCTTAAAATAAATAATAAAAATAAAAAAATAAAAATTTCTTTGTTCAATTTGATTCTTTTAGTTTTTTGACAAAAAACAATTAATTTGTTTAAAAGTTTATATTTTATGTTGGTTGATGAGTTGAATGAATTGTGATAGAAAAAAGAATATTGTTTGAAATGTTTTTTCTCGTAGTAAAAAATCCTGACAAATAAGTTTAATAAATGAGCCACTGAAGAAGTTGCAAAATAGCAACGAAACGTATGGCATATTTAATCAAAACTTGTATTTAATTTAATTTAAAGTTTTTTTTTTTTTTTTTAATGCAATCGAATGCAAGAAGGGGTGCACCAGTAAAGATGTAGCCCCTATGGATCTCGAAAGACCCTTGCATTACCGAAGAGAAGGGAAAGTTGTTTAAGTGAGAGGGTGTAGACGTAGGTGTCTATGCACCCTGGTTTTGAAGGTTTGAAGATCATAGGTGCTGGGAAAGATAGAGGCTGGGAGAGAGTTCCAGTTCCTTGAAGTCATGGGGATATGAATTCGCGAATGAAGTGGTCCGGCACTTTTCTAATTTGACCGCGAAAGAGTGTTGGGAGTCGGCAAAACGTGTGCTGCGTGCAAAGCATGCTTTGGGGGAATTATTGATTTTATCTCATCAGAGCACCTGCCGTGATAGTATCTATAGAAAAGGGAAAGGGCGGAGACATCTCTTCGATGAGCCAGCGAGTCGAGGGAGTCGGTGAGGGTAGAATCGTCAATTAGCCTGACGGCTCGTTTCTGAATTGCATCAAGGGTAGCAAGAGAATATTTTGAGGCTCCTCTCCACAGATGAGAGCCGTATTCGAGACAGGGGCGGATTTGGGCCTTGTAGATGGTGAGAAGTTGTGGGGGTTTGTAAAATCGCTTGGACCTGAATAAGAAGCCAATCTTCCTTGCTGCAGATTTCGCCACAGAGGAGATGTGTTCATTCCAAGACAGGTCAGATGCGACAGAGACGCCCAACATGGATAGGCTGTCACACATTTTCAGGGTATTCGAATCGAAGTGAATATCAGGGAAATCTCTATTTTCGCGCCTAGAAATTAGACAACATTGAGTCTTGTTTGAATTGAAGTTAACTAAATTTTGAGAGCCCCATTTATTCAGTTTGTCTAGGTCGAGAGTAATTGAGGAGGCAATATTGATTCGATTATTCGGGAGAGAGGGTTTGCCGTGTAGAGTGCTATCGTCGGCGTAACAATGAGTGGGGTTTGCCGTTTGATCAATAAGGTCGTTTATATAAATAAGGAAGAGTGTGGAGGAGATTACAGAGCCTTGGGGAACACCAGAGTTTGTGGAGAACGATTCAGAAGATGTTCCATCCACCACAACTTTTATACTTCGGTTTGTCAGAAAGCTTTCAATCCATTTGCGAAGTGTTGGTGTGAATCAAAAGGCTGGTAGTTTGGCAAGAAGATTTTTGTGCCAAACCTGGTCAAAAGCTTTGGAGATATCAAGGGCTACAGCGAGGGTTTCTTTTCCGGCCTCTAGAGTATTGTTCAAGGTGTGGGTGACATAGGTTAAGATGTCGCCTGTGGAACGATTTTGTCTGAATCCATATTGCCTATCGTGAATTAATTTATTGTTTTCTAAGTGATGAAGGACGTGTTGGTTTATGACTAATTCCATTAATTTGGAAAGAACAGAGGTGATCGAGATAGGCCTGTAATTAGAGATTTGTGATGTGTCTCCTTTTTTTAGGAATAGGTGTTACTCTGGCTATTTTCCAGCTTTTTGGGGGGTATGCCCACTCGTAGAGAGTTGGGAATAGCTTGGATAAGATAGGGGCAAGTTCAGGGCGCATTTTTTAATGAGAATTGGTGGGTCCGGGCCTGCGCGGTTTGGAATTTAATTTATTAATGGCTTTTATGATTATTTGGGGCCTGAAAATTATTTTGCCCATGAGGGTTGGTTCGGGGGGTATAAGTGGGCGGGTTAAGCCCTTTGTCATCTAAAGTGGAGTTAGTTGCAAAATAGGATGCTAGTGATTCGATTTAATTAAAACTACAATTTTTTGCAAAAAATTGCATTTTGTAAAAACTCCAACCTCATTGCAGCACTGATTACCATCATCCAATTAAGATGAAACTTTGTTTCAATTGCAGCAAATTTAATCTAGTTTAAACATGTTTAAAGTGAACCGAATATATAACATCTGAGATCTCACGTTCACTTGGTGATCCATCCGAATGTCTAGCGGGCTATACGCAAAATGACGTTGGATTGTAGCTAAGTGGATCACATCTTTTTCTCTCTCCTGGTCCAGATTTAAAACGCCACAGACTTTAATAGCATAATCCGCAATAGTCTTGTGATAAAATATCGTTTTCAAATAAAGCGCGGCCAAAACACTTCTCATTGATAGGTCAATTATTCTTTGTCATATCAGTTAGAAAAATTATAAAAAATTCATGTTTAAAGTGGTATTTATCGAAAATGTGCTCCTTCATGATCAAAATGGGAAAAATCGAAAAAAAATGATAGTTTTTGGGATATTCAAAAGTGATCCCAGGTCTGTTTTTTGGATCCCCATTAAAAATCGAACTACTGGAACAATTTTGGATATTTTTTTTAATCTGAAGAAAATCTTTTCCCGCAATTAATGTAAGCTGAAACCACTCTATTTACTGGGCTAAGTTAAAGTTTGAAAAAATAAATGAAAGTTTGAAAACTTTGTTATTGTTTTATTTTACCCGGTAACTTCTACTGTACAGTACTAGTTTAATTGTCGTCCCTTAGAATACTCATCGTCCCCCAATCGCCCCTCACTTATTTATCGCCCTCCTGATAACCCAAATCGCCCAACTTGGGGGGGGGGGGGGGGGGCGGTCGACCCCAGGTTGGGAACCACTGGGCTAGAGTGTCGGCAGATCAGATATTTGCAGCCGCCTCCACTTGAAAAGCAATGGCAACCTACAAAGAGTATATTTGCCTAGTAGCCTCTCCAAACTAGCCGTTCGGAGCCGGCGTTAAAAAGTAGGTCCCATATATCTGTGTAAAATACAGCTAAACACACTCAGCACAGTTATATGTGGAGAGGAGCCGAAACGTCCTGATATGACACTTGAAAGAAAAAGAATTAAACTATCGATTAATAATGAAATTTTTACACACATTCTTCCATCCCTGCTGCTATTTTCCTATAACGCTCTTAAAATTCATTCTTATCATCATCATTGAGTATACAGTCCTAAGACTGGTTTGATGCAACAATCCGTCTCCACTCGACTCTGTCCCCCGCCAGCTGTTTAACCTCTCTAAATGTCTGGCATCCCATATCCCCAATTATTTGGTTGAAATATTCTAATCTGGGTCTTCCCCTTCCCCTTTTCTTTCCCACCTCCCCCTCCAAGATATCCCTAAGCAGTCCCCCATGTCTCAGTGTGTGCCCCATCATCTGACCTCTTCTCTTCTTCAGACTCTTCCACAAGGTTCTTCTTTCTCCGATTCTTCCAAGAACTTCTTCATTTGTAATTTTATCCATCCATTTGATATTCATCATTCTTCTGTAGCACCACATTTCCGAAAGCTTCCAATCTCTTTCTCTCCGCTTTTCCAATTGTCCAGGTTTCACACCCGTACATGGCTATGCTCCATACATATGTCTTCAATGTCTTATAATCAATGCAAATTTAAATTACACACTGCAGGATTCTCATTTTCCCAATTGTATCATAAAAAACAAAAAGAATTAATGAAGCTTCGTTAGTAGATAGGTAAAATTAACGAACAGTGTAATATTATGTATATATATTCATATATTATAATAATATATGTAAATTTTTAAAACTTGAATAGCCAATGGAAACACTAAGAAAGGGAAGGGGGCTGCTGCTTTTAATGAATTCATTATCGCCAAGTCAAATATTTACGAGAGGTTTAGTTATGTTAGAATATGGAAATGAATCGAACTGGAATAATTGAGAATCATCAACAACTTATTCAATCTTGGTCTAATAATATTATTAACTAGCTGCGAGGCCCGCCTTCGGCAGCCTCTTGCTAGCCAAGGGCATCCTGGACCCCACCGACCCTCTCACAACCCCTGGGAACCCACCCCCGGACTTATTCCCCCTGGACCCACGTCCCAACCACCCCAACCCAATGAGTTATTTGATAATTTACATTAGTACGCCCCCCCCCAAATCCCCTTTTAGGGTCAAAATATCAAAACGTTATATAGCAACGAGCTTCGAGGGCGTGCTGGAGGGTGGTGCCCTGGCGGGCAGCGTCTCGGTCCAAAAATTTTATTCCTCTTAAAAAACCACGCTCCAAATGTATACCCGTAAACTACCGAAAATACATCGTCTCTTAAAAGTTTCGCATCTTTAATTTTTGAGTGGCGAGGGGGGGGGGAGGAACAATTATCAATATATTTAATGTTTCTTAATTTAAAATGAATTGGAGTCTTTCATTTCAAAATTCGAATATATATATTTCAAATTTGCCTGGTTAATGAAAATCGATTGGAGCCATCAGTTTAAAATCCGAGCTGAGAATTATATTTCAAATTTGCCTCGTTAATTAATATATATTTAATGTTTCTTAATTTAAAATCTATTGGTGTTTTTTTCATTTTCATTCGAGTTCAAATGAATACAATATTATCTAGACACAAAGTCTAAATCAAAAATATATAGTTTTAGTAAAAGAAATCAAGGTATAAATATTAATGTGACATTGGTCTAGTGGTTAGAGCAGATGACCATAGTTCAAGAGTTCGTCGGTTCGATTCTAGGCAAGAGGGTAATTTTTTTAGAGAAATTTCTCTAAGCGTTGTTACAAATTAATCTAGATAAATATATATATTATGATTTTAAGTTAGAAGATTTCTGATCCATATATGAAATTTCATAATAATCCCTTCAGCCATTTTTACGTGAATCGTGAGCAATTTGCCCGGGTTCCGGGCAAATATACAGACAGACGTAAATTTTGTTGAGGGTGTTTTCGTTCATAACTTTGCTTGAAACGTGTGCAACCAAAAATGATTTGGACCAATGTACAGACAATACCATAATTTTATATACACTGTGGTGCAAAAAAGTGGAACACTTAGATTGATTCGGTGATTTGGTGTGAAAAGTGGGCCTGTCGCTGGTCTCCTTGACATCGAAGCCTAATTCCCGGAGACGTCTTCTGATAGTCACATTTTTTATTCATTGACTACGGCAACTTCCTGTCTACTTATTTATTTAAATGTTTTTTTTAAATTATTTATTTTTAAACAACCATTTCTTTAAACCCAGTGACATTTTCTATTTATTTTTGGTTTTATTTTATTTATTTTTTGTTTTCTTTAATTGATTATTTATTTATTTATTCTTCCCAGTGTATTTATTTATTTATTTTTATTGTTTGGACGACATGCGGTATTCCCTTTTTTAGTGTTATTATTATTATTTTAATTTTGGCCGCAGCATACTAAGGTTTCACACCGTTTTGCTGTGGCCACACCTGACTCCACTCAACCGAATCCTGACTGGGAGGATCCGAGGGCTATAAGGGGAGATGTGGAGGCCCTAAAAAAAAAAATAATAAAATAAAATGTATATGTTTGGCACCGACTTCAAAAAATGATTTCATGTAACAATTTCATCGTTTCGGTGTAACTAAATTAGATAATTATTTTATACCTTTTAGTTTATTTTATTTTTGAGTTCTTATTATTTTATTTGTTGCATGTTGCAAACAAATAATTAATATATAATAGAATCATAATAATATATATTATATTAATATAAGGGGTTCAAGATATTAATAATGTGAATTAATTTAGAATTCCGCGGAGTAAACTCGCGAGCAAATCCACTCAACGGAATTTTTAACAAATTATAAGTAAATTTTATTTTTCTAGTATATTTATACAAATATAGAAAATTATCAAATTAATTAAATTAATCTTAAGAAATTCAAAGAGAAATTCAAAGATGTTTTTATAAAGCGAAATTTAGAGAATACTTAGCGAGACTACCGTTTTATAAGAACCATTGAGGTCCAGCTGATTCTCCATCCTGAACCAAGAGAGCGAAAAAAGATATGGTCCATCTGGATGTTACCCGGTATCAATCCGCGTATAGCCCGCATGATACCCCACCCCGGACCACCCAGAGGGACATGGCATCTCAAGTTCTTATATATTACTCTCTCGATTCAGACGCCTTTTACAAGTCTATTCTTACATAGAGAGATGATACAAATTAATGGGGGCTATACGCGGATTGATACCGGGTAACATCCAGATGGACCATATCTTTTTTCGCTCTCTTGGTTCAGGATGGAGAATCAGCTGGACCTCAATGGTTCTTATAAAACGGTAGTCTCGCTAAGTATTCTCTAAATTTCGCTTTATAAAAACATCTTTGAATTTCTCTTTGAATTTCTTAAGATTAATTTAATTAAATTAATGATGTGCATAAGATTCTGAAAATTTGAGGTGGTAATAAACTTTCTCTACTTACTGGTTTAATTTAAAACAATTTAAAACAATTTAAAAATGATTTCATGTAACAATTTCATCGTTTAGTTGTAACTAAATTAGATAATTATTTTATACCTTTTAGTTTATTTTATTTTTTGAGTTCTTATTATTTTATTTGTTGCATTTAATTTTTTTGAATTCGGTTTTATTTAAAAAAAAATATTTTTTTTACCTCCAGTTTATAAACACTTGCTAGACAAAAACATGGCTCATGAATCTAATCCCACATAAATAAGTTTTCCTTTTTTTTTCTCCGCATTTTTATAACATGAATTCATTTCGGGGAAAATTCCATCCAATTGTTCGGTCACACAGGGCTGTAATCCTAAACACACTCCAAGTTCACTTTCAAAGTTGATTAGGTCAAAAGTTCAGCAATGTAGATCTAACCGGCGATAGAGATATTAGAGCAAAAACTATTATCTAGGTATATATTTTAACGAAAAATATCTACTCGACCATTTTCCCATCCATCAGCAATCTATTTGTCTACTATCGGTTTATTTTAACAGCATATTTTTTATATGCTGTCATGTTGATAGGTAATAAAAAAAATATCAAATAATTTTGTAATATATAACCTTCCAGTGGTTAGAATGTTAATTGTAATACAAAAAAAAAAAAATAAGCTGACGTGTTCTGATGTGGCCATCTACTTGACTTTACCATGCAACCTGGCTCCTCACTTACATTAATATTTAATAAAATTATTTATAATCATGTAGGGGAGGGGGTTAGTCATACTAATCATACTTATTTCATCAATGATGAGTACTTTGACGTATCTAAAAAGCGATCTGTACAAATGTAATGTTTCGGACGATAAAAGCAACAAGTTCGAAATAGATATTCTAAGGTAAATGGAGCCACTGGGATGGCCAATCAGATGACAGGCACTGAAAGTCGGTTAAAAATTGTAACCAAACACGATGTAAGAAGTTGTTATCATCAAATTCTAAATGTGCTAATTTTCCAGTAGCACCATTACATATGCCGACACATACATCGATGTTTGTCTCACTTGACCTGGCTCCCCCTTCACCCGCCCTCTCTCACTTCCCCTACCAGCAGCTCAGAATCTTACGGGGTCGCTTTTTCCTATTTAGGCCCTGCCCAGCGCGCTTTAAGAAGCAAAGCTTCAAAAATATCCATCATGTTTCAAGTCTCTATCTCAATTTTAATCTTTGCCGAACAGCTAAGCAAGTTTACCATCTAGGTATATAACATGGGGTTGGTTTTTGGGATTGAAGTAGGTATCAATTTTTCATTCCGGCCAAAGTAATTGTTTAAAAAAATTGAAACTCTGTCAACTTTATATCCTTATAATAGTAACTACACGTTGGAATTTTTAGAGATTTTTTTTATTCTTCTTATAAATTGACTTATATTTATATTTTACATTATACTATAAAAATTAAAGGAAAGAGATTTTAAAAATTTAAATCTTTTCTCCAATTTGGTCCAAATTTTGAATAGTTAGCCGTCAAGTCTTTACAAAGTAGTTTCTATCAATGCAAAAATCTTGTTAAAATTCCGGAGGGGGGGGGGGCACATCACTAATTTTTTAATGCTATAAATAAAAAAAAGATCTTCAATTAAAGTCACTTTTTTCTAATTGTATTTACGAGACAAGAAACAAAAAGACTTTGAGGTAATTTAAAACCAAGAGGTAAAGAATATTGTTTAAAAAATATTTCCATAATAATAACGTTTTAATTAATCATGAAAAATTGGATTTTTTTCTAAAATGGATTATAAATTTATGTAAAAAAAATTTAATTAATAATTCAAATCGTTTTAATGGATTTTCTTAACTTTTTATATTTTATGAAGACTCATTCTTATATAATTTTTTATAAATTATAATAAAAAAGCGAGAAAGAATAACATACCTATAAATAGGAGTACCTATACAATAATCATATAAAATATCTACTAGTACAGGGTGGGGCGCGGTCACTTCCTTATTTTAAAAAATCATAACACAAAAAGTATTGGCAGTATCGATTTAATTCTTTTTTCTGTATACAGGGGTACATTTAAAGTTTTATTTCATTTGGTTTTAAAAACGACATCTCGAAGGTGACCACCGTCCTCGTCAATACACTGAGAGAAGCACAATTTTGAAATTTCTGTCCATTTTTTCCAGCCTATCTGTGCCTATGTCGCCAATATCAGCACGAATATTGTCCTTAAGCTGACCAAGGGTCTCTCGACCAAATATCTTTGGAATTAATGGTTTATTTTTCTATGAAAATCAAAAATTGAGACCACAGGGGGACCCTTTGTATTCATTTCAGATTTTTTCGAGGGTGACAAAGTTAAATTTTTTCGCTTTATATCAAAATAAATAAATAGCGTATTTGGTCTCACTAAATAGTATTGCAATAGAATCGATAAACATTTATTGAAAACGAATCATTTATTTTTCTATCAAAATCAAAAATTCATACCACAAGGGGACCCTTTGTATATATTTCAGATTTTTTCGAGGGTGTTAAAGTTAAATTTTATATATGTCTAATCGTAAGTAAAAGATACATATTAATAATAAATACATTTTTACCTAATCACTTTGTTTTTGTCTAGTTAGGACAAATATCTTGTTTTTAATTCATTATGAAGCTTCGGAGCACACCTGTAAAGAGGCCGCGGCGCACAGTTTGGGAACCTCTGGGTTAGACACCATTTTTCTATTAAATTTTGCATTCATCTACTTTTTCAATTATAATTAGATTTAATAGAGAAATTGATGGATTGCTGTGTAATGTCCTCGAACTAAGTTTGCACAACACAGAGAAGTGTAAATATGTAGATTGTAGCTTATTATTAAAGCGTAGAACATGATCGTATATTTATGATCCAATCTAAGTTGGATAATATTGAGTAACCAAGTGGAAGAAAACTTTAGAACTTGGGAGAAATGGATTATCAGGAAATTTTAGAATATTCTCCATCAAAAGTCATTTAGTAACATCGCTCCTAGATTCAAATTCAGGTATTTTTCTTCTTTTTTTTAATTTTCTCATTGTGTTTAAAAAGTCTTCAAAAAGAAAAGTCATTTTCATCCATGAATTTTTCTGGCTTTAATTTTGTAATTACTTGTAGCGTGAAAATTATTTTGGTCATGAGGTTAGTATGAGGGGATTAAGATGGCGGATTAAGTCTTTTGCCAATTAAAGTCGAATTAGTGGCTACAAAAGAGGCGAATGTTTCGGATTTTTCAGTGGGGTCGTGGCCACGGAACTATTTCAATGGAAGAGGAGCGGAAATGAAGGAGACTCGAAATTTCAATTTATCGTCTTGTACAAAGAATAAAAACCCAGTTTTCCATTCGGATCGAATGATTGCCACAAAGATAATTTGTGTGCAATAACTTCGTAATTTTGAAGTTTAATACAGGGTGGAGAGCGGTTACTTCCTTGTTTTAAAAAATTATGACACAAATAGTATTGCCAGAATCGATTTAATTATTTTTTCCGTATACCGGGATACATTTAAAGTTTTATTTCATTATGTTTTAAAAACGACATCTCGGAAGTGGCCACCGTCCTCGTCAATACACTGAGATTGCAGAATTTTGACATTTCTGTCCACTTTTTCCAGCATATATGTGCCTTTGTCGGCAATAGTAGCATGAATATTGCCCTTCAGCTGAGCAAGAGTCCTTGGACGATTCGTGTAAACTGTAAACCAAAGATTTAACCGCTAGAGTGCCGACGAGCGCCATCGCGCTTTTTTTCGAGACAACAATGGCATCAAAAACCAAATATTTCATTGGCATTTCTAAGTAGATCAATGGGACTAAAACGGTTAAGGTAGCCCCACGGAAATAATCAGCACAGGGGGCTAAATCTGGCGATCGCGCTGGCTACTAAAAATCGATCCTAAGAGAAATGAGCCTTTCGGGGAACTGTTCCCGCAAGAGATTCATGGAAGTTCGTGCCGTGTTATTCGTGGCACCATCCTGTCGGAACTACACATCCCCTACATCAGTTTAGAAAAAACTCCTTAATCGAAAATGTGAACAGAAATTTCAAAATTCGATATCTCAGTGTATTGAAGAGGACGGTGGCCACCTTCGAGATGTCGTTTGTAAAATCAAATGAAATAAAACTTTAAATATACCCTTGTATAGAGATAAAAGAATTAAATCGATATTGCCAATACTTTTTGTGTTATGATTTTTTAAAATAAGGAGGTGAACGCGCCCCACCCTCTAGGGAAGCTCTAGCTGGCAAGCATTTCAACTATATCGAGTCTTGAAAAATTTTAATTTGTTGAAAGACAAATTAAAAGCTGTACCGTAATCATAAATGTTTATTATTTGAATTTTCTTGTATATACAAACTCCGTAAACATCCACTAACACAATTTTATGCTAATATAATTACACGAAAACGAATAAAGTAATATATAATTTTATTTAAAAAGGTCATAAGGAGTGTGAGATAAATATATATAATATTCTAATGGCATTTTCCTTGTCCACTGCTCAAATGTAAATATTACCTACACGTAGTTACCTTCTACCTATGTATATATAAGGGAGGTTAAATTAAAATAACATCAAAAGAATGGCAACTAAATGAAAAACGGAGTCCTACTACATTCGTTGTAATTAGATAATATATAGTACATATGTGGTGTTAAAGAGAATAATTGATTGAAAAGAAAGAAAAAAATATTTTTTAACGCTAATATACAATTTCTGCGTGGTTCTTTATTAACCGACTTCAAAAAAGGAGGAGGTTCTCTATTCGATTGAATTTTTTTTTTTTTTTTTTTTTTTTTGTGCCTATGTTACCTCTCATATCTCCGCCAATTCTCAACCGATTTTGAAATTTTTTTTGCATTGGGTCCAGTCTAGCTTCCGATTGGTCCCATTTTTTTTCGTATTTTTTTCATAGGTATTAGACCTTTTTTATTAGGTTTGTTTAGACCTAACCTCTTTGTTTATGAACCGATTTCGATGGTTCTTTTTTTATCCGATAGGGGTGTCTTAGGGATGGTGTCATATTAATTTGGTCAAGTTCTGATGATATGATCACTATTAATAACATCACTAAAAAGAGAAAAATAAAAATAATTTTTAAGAAAAAAATAAAAACCGACTTCAAAAAATTAAATGCAACAAATAAAATACACTAAAAGGTATAAAATAATTATTATCTTATTTAGTTACAACTAAACGACGAAATATTAACATGAAATTACTTTTTGAAGTTGGTGCCAAACATATACCTTTTATGAATCGCACTCGACGGATCTTACTTAGTACGTTTGGAGGGTATGCTCGCTTATAGGTATAGTTAGTTTGGCACCGACTTCAAAAAGTAATTTCATGTTAATATTTCGTCGTTTAGTTGTAACTAAATAAGATAATAATTATTTTATACCTTTTAGTGTATTTTATTTGTTGCATTTAATTTTTTGAAGTCGGTTTTTATTTCTTATGAGTGAAAAACCGAAATTCGATATCTTCTAAGCCGGTGATCAAAATAATTTAAAAATTTACCAGGAATAGTCCGATTTGGCGTGGAATACCTCAGATATATTTTAATCAATATGTAGCGGCCCGCTCTCGCTTGTGGCGACGAGCCTTGAGACACGGCCGCTAGATGACTCAGTCGGATCGTTGCGTCGCTTTTGCATGAGTGAAATATATTCAGCCATGCTATAATTAAAGCGACTCGATTCGACTGGAGAAGCGAATTGGATTCGAAGAAGCGAATCTGGAGGGGCCACCGCCATCCAGCAGCCCCTCCCCTGCACACACCCTATATGAACACGCAACCTACAACTCTGCACTCAACAGATTGTTAGGACCCCATCGACTTGATGGGGGGCGCACAAAGCGCCACACAGCACTCACCTCAAGAGAGCCCTAACAATACTGGTGACCGCCCGACGTGATTGCAAAGCAAGCAGCCTCTTGACCCGCCAGCTAGGTGGATAGAGCCTTGCCCGGCTGACTTAGTCGGTAATCGGCAATCACCCAAGAAAGAAAGGGTGTGGTGTAGCGGCCCGCTCTCGCTCATGGCGACGAGCCTTGAGACACGGCCGCTAGATGACTCAGTCGGATCGTTGCGTCGCTTTTGCATGAGTGAAATATATTCAGCCATGCTATAATTAAAGCGACTCGATTCGACTGGAGAAGCGAATTGGATTCGAAGAAGCGAATCTGGAGGGGCCACCGCCATCCAGCAGCCCCTCCCCTGCACACACCCTATATGAACACGCAACCTACAACTCTGCACTCAACAGATTGTTAGGACCCCATCGACTTGATGGGGGCGCACAAACCGCCACACCTCAAGAGAGCCCTAACAACAAATATAAAAAAGTCAAATCCATTTTCTAATTTATTACTTAATCCTTTTGGAATCCAACTTTGTGGTATTTATTTGTGCTCACGCTGTCCCTTTTATAAAATCCCACAAGCACTGATGCGAGTGCAACACATCCCACAGTAAATATGCAGCTCAATCACGTTCCAAATTGTTGGCAAACTGACCCTTTGCTAGCGGTAAACTCTCAACTTAATTTTCCTGCTCGGGCGCTATAGTTTTTAATAAAATTGGATTTACAATCGTCAGTTGAATCAATTCAATTGCAACGTAACTTCTGCTTGGGCCATACGAGCCGAGCCGAGCCGTTCGAGGGTTTATTGGCTGTTCCCTCCGTTTTGCCAGTAGATTTTATTACATTCCTTTAATACATGAATCATTATTTAATCCCCTCTTAAATCTTCATCCCGTTTTAGCGATATAAACAAAAAAATAAAAACTTCTAACAAGAAATGATGATCCAAAGCGAACAACAATTTTTAAATCTACTTAGCGATGATTATATTATATTTTATTTAATGCCTTATATATTGTTCCATAAATTTTTATGTCTCCAAATTTCTTTTTTCTTTTTACAAAATTAGAGTGTTTGTTACAAAAGCCACAATGATTGTTTTAAAGCGCTCCGTTTCCTCGGGCTTTATATAGAGGGGTTTACGGATCGATCGATAGCTTATACAACCAATAATAAAATGTTTTCAAACAATAATCTAGCTTTTGCTATTATTATTAAAATATTTTTTTAAAGAGTTATGTTTCGGTTCAAGAGGAAACATTTTTAAATAATCAGTAAGTAAATTTTCAACGTAGGTTTCACAAAATAAAACAAATACAGGATGAGTTTTTTTTTTATCTTGAGACAATCTTCTAACTCAAAAACAGTGTATAATATGAAAATAAACTGCAACGGATCGTTGCCAAACTTTATCCAAATTCATTTGAAATATTAATATGTTCTAGAGCAAAGTACTTTAAAATATAATTTTACTAAAAACTTTATTTAACCTTTTTGTGGTCCCCAAGGTACTTAATTAGGATATTAAATTTCATCAAAATTGGTTAAGTCATTTTCAAGATATTTAGAAAAAACTAAAAAAAGTACTGAAATAAAGTACTAATGTTTGTGGGCCGATATGTACCAAAAACTAATCAGCGCTTCATTTTGTTAAACTAATGGTAGGTTTTTAATTTCATTTCAATCGGTGCAACGGTGTGGAAAAAATCGTGGGCCAAAAAAACGATAACATCCATCCATCCATCCGCACGCACTAAATGAAAAAATCGCACTTTTTGGCCTCTCGACGAGACCCCTTGTAATTTTTGGCAAAACCGTCACGTGCTAAAATTCAACCTAATTGAATACTACAATTTGTGACTTTAATTGAGTCCATGGGTTCCGTAGTTTTTACCTGAGGACCCTTTGAAGCCACGCTTGCCCCGAGAGCGATTACAATACTTTACCCATGCTTTGCATTGGATAAAGTAAAAAGTTTCAATTAAAAGATTATTTATATCAAGGGGGAATTTAAACTACATAGTTTACTATTGTTTGTCGTTCTAGAACAAGCTTTTAATGGTATTTCAAGGTCAGGGTCTGTTTTTTTTTAAATAGAAACCTATGTATTTCTTTACATATGTTTAATGTACAAAAAAAAAACTGAACAACTTTCTTTAGAACTATTTTTTATTCCACATCAAATAAACAAAATATTAAATCAACTAGATCTCCAAAAAAAATCCTAATCATTATTTCTAACAATTATTCAACTTAATTATCAAATAACAACGATTAAATAATTAATTATTAAAGAAATAATTATTAAATTAAAAAGTACCAACAATGAAAATAAGTGCTTATAGTGATATTAAAATTTCGTTATACTCAGATTTAAGAGATTAATTTCTACTTAATAGAACAATTTAATATTCTTGAGTTTAAAAAAGTTTATTTCTCGTGTCAATCCAGTGGATAGTATTATCATAATAAAAATGGATCATTTTTTTGTTGAAGACAGTCTTAATTTATGCAGTGAACGTGGAAGAAGCGTTATGGGGTTGCAATTGAAATAGATGCGGAACGTTTCCTTGACAGGGATACACCTTCACGAGCTTCGTTTTTTCGTGTTGTAAAACTGTTAAAAAAAACACGAGAATTGTAAAGGCTTAGAAGAAAGTGAAACAGGCCAAAATAACGAAATTGGAACTGGAATTCATCCAGAAGACTTGCAATACACTCTGGAATGACTCAGAACAGTGTCGCAAAATTATTCAATTAACAATTATTATAAAGAGGAATCGGATTAGCCGAGAGCTTAAAGACACTAGCCTTCTAAGCAGGAGTCCCGGGTTCGAGTCTGAGTCCCTGCATTGATATTTGACCGGCTATAATCTGATTCCTAGTCACCAATCCGTCTGGCAAGCGTGGTGACTTAATGCCAACCCCCTTCCATTTAATGGAAGAGGCCTATATTCAGCAGTGGATTGTCTCTATCGACAGGCTGATGATGATGATTAAATTATTTATTTAAAAATAAAATATTTGATCATTATTATTTAATAATTAAGTCGAATGATTGTTAAAAATAATTATTAGAATTTTTTTGAGATCTAATTGATTTAATATATTTTTTAATTGATATAGTAGATTTTGTTAATGAACTAAAAAAAAAATGCAAGCTCATGATTTCCATGATATATTATTTTGATTAACGTTGATATACAAAATTTTTTTTAGATATCTAATTGTTTGGACCTCGTCTTCCAATCCAAAAAGTTGGAAAAACCTTGGTCTAAGTAAATACAATTTAATTTCTCTACTATAAGGTGTTGCAAACCCCCAAAAAACTAACAAATCCCTTAAACTTTCTAAAATAATACCGATACTACTAGCCCTTGCTAGCCAGGGGGCACGCTCCCTGGACCCCCCACGAACCCCACTCTTACACCACTCGACCGCCCCCCCTACCCCAGCCCACGCCCGCCCTCACACCACCACCCCGCACAACCCCCGTATCCACACCACCCGTGACCTCCACCCCGCACTAACCCCTCCACCCGCCCCCGCACCATCCTACTAGGCCTCTGGGCCCTCACCTGAATCACCTACTCCACCCTGCACCACTATCCCCGCACCACACCCACCCCGGATCCCAGCCCATGCCCCCCACCCCGCGCACCACACCCCCGCCTAGCCCCCTGGACCCCCACAGCCACTACGCCCCCCGGATTCCACCTCGCTCCACCCCGCTCCACCCTACTCCGCCTTGCTCCCTCACCCCACCCTCATTATACCCCCACCCCATCCCCTAACCCACCCCCGCACCCAGTTTTTGCATTTCTAGCCTTCTAGTGTCCCACAGATTATGTATACAAATATTTGGTTGAGTTTGCTCTAAGGGCAAGAATTTTCATATTTTGACCCCCCCCCCTTTTTTGGGAGGATTTTTTTAAATAAAAGTTGTCAGAAATTACATCCCCTACAACTTTGCTCATAATGAAATTTGCCGTAGAGTTTAGGAGAAGTTATTTGATAATTTTCATTCGTGCACCCCCCCAAACCCCCTTTTGGGGTCAAAATATCAAAACGGTGTATAGCTAAAAACGTAAGTTAGAAGACATCTGATACAAATAGGAAATTTCATAATAATCCCTTTAGCCGTTTTTACGTGAATCGCGAGCAACTTTTTGCGGAAACATACATACAGACAGACAGGAATTTTGTTGGGGGTGTTTTCGTTTATAACTTTGCTTGAAACGTGTGCAACCAAAATTTGGCGTGATTTGGACCAATGTACAGACAAAACCTTAATTATATATATAGATAGATTATGACAGTCGTGTTAGGAATTGTATTACCCATGAGTTTACACGGTTAATGTATTTTCATTCAGCATTTGATTTGATTTTCTAACATTTAGAGCAGAAAAAAAGGGATGCAATTTCAGGCATCAGTGGAAAGATGCAATCTCTTAGCTGGAATGGCTGATTTATATATATATATATACACGTCTATTCCATTTATTTACTGTTTTTATTCTGTCGGTTTGTAGACCAGCAGCAGCAGCAGCACAGGCCACTTGATGGCGTTATTTTTTTCTAGTCGAAAGTTTATTCTTTTCCTCTTGTCATTTTTTCTAGCTCTTTGCCTTTATCATAACTTAAATTTTTTGCAATCTTATTTTTCTCCCCCTATATGTGATATTCGAGTCTCTTTTTTTATTTTCCCTTCAAAAAGAAGGAATTTCATCTTCTCTCTTTTTCGTATCCTTTTACGATGGAGCAAACCTTTGTTCGATTTTATTGATAAATAATTCTTTCTTAAGGATTTCATATTACGTTTTTGTTTATAACTGATCTACACACAACAATCCACGGTGATATTTACAATCTCTTTTTTTTTTATTCCAATAATGAAGATGTAGTCAACAACAAAGGATTTTTGAGATCATCATTTGAAAAGTGTAAACTTCACTTCAAAATGATTTATTTAGGGAAAGCGGTGTTGGTTTATAGGGAAACTTATTAAACCTAGGAATTTTTAAAAGGTTATAGTAGTGTTTTACAAATAAAATAAAAATTAAAAAAAATAAGCTGACGTGTTCTAATGTGGCCATCCGCTTGACTTTACCATACAATCTGGACCCTAAAATTATTTATAATCATGTAGGGGGAGGGGGTTAGTTTTTTCATGTTTAGACTTCTGGTGTCCCACTGATTATGTACAAAATTTGGTTGTTTGGTAAATGGCCAAGATTTTCATTTTTTGACCCCCTCCCATTTTGGGAGGTTAGCTTTTCTATTTTTAGACTCCTGGGGGCTCACTGATTATGTATACAAAATTTGGTTGAGTTTGGTACAAGAGCTTAGATTTTCATTTTTTGACTATACACCTCCCCTCATTTTGGGCGGTTAGTTTTTGCATTTTTAGACTTCTGGGGTCCCACTGATTATATATACAAAATTTGGTTGAATTTGCTTAAATGGCCTAGATTTTTAATTTTTTGGACCCCCTCAACCCCTCTTAATTGTGGGTCGATATGCACCAAAATCTAATCAGCTCTTAAGCTCAATGCATCAAAACTACGTGTGAAATTTGGTTTCGATATTCACATCTAGTTTTTGAGCTAGCTCGTCCACAGAAATTTGGTAACGCACAGACTAACAGACATTTTGACAAAACAATTAATATCTCAAAAAATATAATTTTTTCGATGTTCACTTATTAAAGCTTTTTTGTAGAGCGAAATGCCCTGGTTTTGCTCGATTTTTTTAATCAAAATAGTTTCAGCCGTTTTTGAGATATTTTGAAAAAAAGAAGGAAAAAACCACTTTTTTCATTCCCGATTACAATACTTGACCCTGTATGGTAAAGTAAAAAATTTAATTATATTTTTGGAGTTTTATTTAATACTCTATATATATTTTGGGGTTTTAGCCCATCACCAGGAGTTTGTGATTAAACCACTATAAAACCCTTTAAAAAATTCATGTGATTTATTTTTATATTATTCAAAAATCGAATTTATAGCATCGGGTTTATTTTATTAAAAGCCATTAATAAAAATTTAATAAATGAAGTACATTTGGAGGTGTTTGGAAAAAAGAAGTTAAAAAAATCAAAGAATTTCGCAACGTTTGGGCAATTTTATTTAGTCTTCATCAGGCGTTTAAAAAACCAAAAAGAGAGTTTTAGGGAGATTTCATATATTTTTGAAAAGAACAAAAAATATATATTTTTTTAATGTGTTTTAAACATTACTTATATTAGATTAAAAAAAGGGGGGGGGGGGAAATGAAAATTATAGGCCTTTTGACCAAACTCAACCAAATTTTGTATACATATTCTGTGGACCCCCAGAAGGCTATAAATGCAAAAACTAACCACCCGAAATGGGGGGAGGCTCAAAAATGAGGATTCTAGCCCTGTCGACCAAACTATGTGTTGATTTTAGTCGAAAGGGCTAGAATTTTAATTTAAATCATTAAATTATCAAATAAATAATGTTAATTTACTAGAATAATTCTATTTATCTACTCTTATTAAACGAGCAAAAATTGTATATTATATATATATTATATTTGTATCTTGGTTCTATTTTGAAAACGGCCCTACCGATTTTGATGAAATTCACGGGTTAGGGGGTTTTGGGGTTGACAATTCGATCTGTCACGGTCTCATCTTCAACAAAATTGTTTTTGATGGGTTTTTTCGTAATCAAATTAATTATTCTCAGGTAGACAAATCCCATTCTTAGGGATTTAAAAAAGGTTTCCTTTTTCCTTTTGTGCCCAGGCAGACAATGGGTTGCCTTAATACATTGTTCTCAAAGGCCTTGAAGAAGTATTGTGATTGTGGATTTTAACATATTTTGTTCAACCTAAACGTTAGAAATATTAATAAACGTTTTATAATTATTTTTATAAAGAATTTTATTTATTTAATAGAATAAAAAATAATCAAGAATTTATTTAAAAATATATTTTGCATAAGTAGGTCTCAATTTTCTGAAAAAATAACACATTTTGATAGGTTTTATTTATTAACAATTGGATGAATAAAAATGAATCATATGGTTGAATCAAAACAGGTGCAGGAGGTGGGGCGCAGTGGTGGGGGATCCGGGGGTAGGTCGAGGTTTCGGGGGTGGGGTCGAGCGGGGTGGAGGTGGGGGGGGGGAGGGTACAGTGGTCGAATATTATATATTTTTGTATTTTTTTAATTTGAAAACGGCTCTCAAATAAAAATCGACATTTTTTATCAGAATTATAAATTAAAAATAATATTAAAATAAAGCTTTTAACTGAAGGAAGAAGTTACCGAGCATCGCTCGGTTCCTCCAGGTACTATGAGATTATTAGCCCAGTCAAATGGGGCCCTATGAAGAAAGTTTTGGGGAAGTTCTGATTTTTTGTATATATCTATATATTTTTGGGGCGCTGAATTGACCTTGGTCCTTCACCAAAATTTCGTCATGGAACATTTGAAAAAATGCAAAAAAAGTTGAAAACTTTCATTTTTTGGCGGTTTATCGCTTATAACTCAGAAACTATCAACTTTTCGTAAATAATTTTAATTTACAAAATGAAAGTACATTAAGTTTTCTACAAATTTCATTATTTTGGTTTTTTTTTCTATGACTTACCGTTCGGGCTCAAGTGCGAAATCCAAGTTTTATATCTCTGTAGCCCCCCGGATCACACAAAAACTCGCATTTTTTAAATATTTTCCCTTTTTGACCATGAAGGAGCATGTTTTCAACAAAGACCACTCTAAACATTTTTAAACTAGATTACATTTGCTACAATTTAAACAAAGTTTCATCTGAATTGGATAAATGGTAATCCGTGCCGCAATGAGGTTGAAGTTTTGAAAAACTGCAATTTTTTTGCAAAAAATCGCAATTTTTTCTTCATAGAATGAAAATCACTCATCCTAGAAACTAGATTCCTATCTCATTCCCTAGCAAATTTTATTGACTTAAACGTTTACTTGAACTGCTTTTTTGATAAAACTCATAGATTTATAGATATCTAGGATTTTCCGAGACAGAATATTCAAAAGTGTTAAGGAAAATGCTAGATATCTATAAATCTAAGAGTTTTATCAAAAAAGTAGTTCAAGTAAACGTTTAAGTCAATAAAATTTCCTATAAAATGATATAGAAATCAAGTTTCCAGGATGAGTGGTTTTCATTTTATGAAGGAAAAACTTTTTTCAAAACTTCAACCTCACGCACGAGTTGCAATTATCTAATTATGATTAAACTTTGTCTAAGTTGTATAAAATTTAATCTAGTTTAAAAATGCATAGATTGGTCTTTGTCGAAAACGTGCTCCTTCATGGTCAAAATGGGAAAAAATAAAAAAAAAAAGTGTAAGTTTTTGGGATTTTCGGAAACAGAAAAAATACGCCAATTTTCAACTAGCTCTTGAGCCCGAACGGTTGGTCGGAGAAAAATCCTAAATAATGAGATTTTTGTAGGAAATTTTATGAGCTTTTTTTGAATAGGTAGGTTATTTACGAAAAGTTGATAATTTTTGAGTTATAAGCAAAAAACCGCAAAAAAATGAGATTTTTTACCTTTTTGTGCATTTTTGACAATGTTCCGTCACGAAAGTCGGTCTATTTACCATGTAGACCGATTTGGAACATTTTTTTGCATTGGGTTCAGTCTCGTACCCGATTGGTCCCTTTTTACATTGGTATTGGACCTTTTTTTATGTATGTTCACGCATAACTTCTTTGTTTATGGACCGATTTCGATGATTCTTTTTTTATTAGAAAGGCGGTACCTTAGGGCTGGTCTCATATTAATTTGGTCTAGTTCTAATGATATGATTAATGACAAAATAACGGAAATCTCCAATTCTTATAAGCAAATATCGAAATTATAATAAATAAAATCTTGTATAAAAAAAAAAATTATTAAAGTATTTTGTAAATTTAAAATGATTTTCTGAACGAAGAATTTGATGGAAAAAAATCGGTTGTCTGTAAAGTCGGTTTACTGACGATAGTTGAACGTGACAACGTCATAAGAAAATACTGATGGAATGGTATTTTCTTATGACGTTGTCACGTTCAACTATCGTCAGTAAACCGACTTTACAGACAACCGATTTTTTTCCATCAAATTCTTCGTTCAGAAAATCATTTTAAATTTACAAAATACTTTAATAAAATTTATTGTTTAAATTTCTACTCGACTGTTAAAATTTAATTTTATTATTTTATAATAATAAATTTTGTATTGACATTATTTCTTTCAGCAAGTAAACTGAATAAAAGTTGTTGTTCAATTAGTTACTTAATTATTTTTGCAAATTTAATTGTAATTTGTTGTAAAAAAGTAATAATTTTAAATAATTTATTATAAGAATAAACTGTGATTAAATTATTGTTCATAAATCTTAAATTTAAAATTTAAAATTTGGAAACATCATTATAATTTTTCTAACTGTAGCTTTTAAAAAGCCCGCCTCAATCTTTGTCGCTCGTTCCGCGCTCTCGCTTGCACTTCAAGCCTTAAATGGAACGCCTCAGATGAGTCATGTTTTTTCGAGCGTGCAGCCGGCTTCATCGAATTATAAGATGTTGTCACGTCAAAAATCTTAAAACGTTCATTTAAAACCCACTAACTTTTCGAGATAATTTCTCTATTAATGAATTGAATTTTATTATCAATTTCTGATTCCTTCGCTCGAATCCTTATATTACGAGATGCATGCAAGATATTATAATAAGGCGGGCTTTGCAGCTTGTAAATATATATAATATTTGAGTAAACTTCTCTCTGTCTGTATATTAAATTTCACTCAGATTGTCAAAACACGAGCTGTTTTCCAACTCAAAACATGTCGTGTCCAGGATAACTCAAAAAGGCCTAATGTCATTCTTGCCACTCACTCTCTGGGGGATTTCCCTTCTCGTCAATCCAGTCAAATGGGCTTGTAGTAAAAAAAGGCTGAGGGACGTCGCTCTTCAAAAAAAATTATATTTCTTTCTCTTTTTATTGACACATATTGCATTTGAATAACAAAACTTCGAGAGGGAAACTTTTACGAGGACACCACCATCGAATCACCATCGGATTTGCAAGCGTTAGCTGATAATAAATATCCTCAAAATAATACTCAAAATAAGCAGACGTGTTCTGATGTGGCCATCCACTTGACTTTACCATACAACCTGGCTCCTCACTTATATTTAATATTTAATAAAATTATTTATAATTAATCAAATTAATGAACGAAGAAAAGATTTTTGTATTATAGACAGATATCACCCCCACTCAACTCCTTATATTATACAAGGCTCAAATTCGCCCCTGGCTTGAATATTGCTCGCATTTGTGGAGAGGGGCCCTCAAGTATTCTCTTGAAACCCTGGACACAATTCAGAGGCGATCTATCAGACTGATAGGCGATCCTACATTAACTGACACTCTCGACTCCCTAGCCCATCGTAGATCTGTCTCCGCCCTTTCCCTTTTTTATAGATACTACCACGGCTTTTGTTCAGACGAAATTAAATCGATAATCCCACCAAGGGCTTCATTTGCGCGAAATACACGATTTTCTAAAACTCAACACCCCTACGCGCTTAAACTGGATACTAATCGAACAAACGCATTCGCCAATTCATTTATCCCTATGACATCTAGAGACTGGAACTCTCTTCCCCCGACCGTCTTTCCAGCAACTTATGACCTTCAATCTTTCAAGACCAGCATCCACAGATACCTTCGACTTCTACCCAATCACTAAATCTCCCCTTATCTTCACATTACAAGGGTCCACCACGGACTACAGAGGTTGTACCTTCTTGGTGCAACTTCTTCTTGTATCAGTATCATTATAAAAAAAAGGATCAGCCAGGATTCGAACCTGGGATCTTTGCATATGTACTGCAATGCTTTGTCATAAGAGCTTTAGCTCCTATATCCACTTTTTTTTTTTTAATAATGTCTTTTTTATTGAGCAAATTTGATACAATATTTACAGTTTGATCCCAAGACATGTGGGATTTAAGTTTACAGAGTGGAAGAAAATCGTACATTGCCCTGCAAGGGGCATTCGCCGATATGGCTTATCTTAACTTTATTTATACAGTAATTATTTGGTAAGTTTTAGCCTATTGATTATTAGGTAGAGTATCGGGGTTTTTTTTTTGTTATTTTTATCTGGGAAAGTGCTCAGGAAATAAAAACCCAGTTTTTTGGAATGTTTGAGAGAGGACCTTAGTGGGGATTTTTGGAAGGACGAAGGATGCGGGAGAGGGTTATTAGGATGTGAGGTTATATTTTTTTTTCTATAACTATTGTATTGTTATTATGCTATTTTTAACCTACATTTTACAATTTTTACAATTTTTTTAGTCATCGAGCCACCAGTATTTTTTAACGTTCACTGTTTCTTTCCTGTCCTTATCGGATATCGCTTTGT
This sequence comes from Forficula auricularia, assembly GCA_024734495.1. Classification (NCBI taxonomy): domain Eukaryota; kingdom Metazoa; phylum Arthropoda; class Insecta; order Dermaptera; family Forficulidae; genus Forficula; species Forficula auricularia. Next base: position 133,308 of record JALMQS010000348.1, read on the forward strand.
TGAACCGCCAAAATCTGTATAGATCCTGACCGTCCAGGTGAGGGTCGTATACGATTCTTTTGTCGTTTCTTGTTCGAAAAAAGTGGTAAATGATTGGAATATTGTTTTCATTTTGGATGTAGCCATTTGTATCGAGGAAGGGAAATGCTTCTGGTGGGACGTAGCCCGAGATCATCGTACTTCGTATGTACTAGGTGTATAACCTTAAATCCGCTGTTTTTTAGTCAAAAAACACATGGTTTTTTCATAGAAAGCAAAATCAAATTTATTCAAACTACTTGCCCTCGCTAGCTACACATTTCTCCCATCTCTCGGGCAATTTGTGGATACCACGCCAAAAAAATCCCTTCTCTTTTGAGGCAAACCACTCATCATGCCATTTTCGGACGTCTTCGTATGAATCGAAGTGCTGCTCAGGGAGCGCGTGGCCCATTGACGAAAACAGGTGGTAGTCTGAGAGGGGCCAAGTCTGGGTGAATAAGCGGGATGGGGTAGCAGCTCCCAGTTGAGTGTCTCCATGTAGTTTTGGACCATTTTTGACGTGTGCGATGGTGCGTTGTCGTGGAGAAAAATCAGCTTTTCATGTCTTTGTTGATAATACGGTCTTTTTTCACGCAGAGCACGGTGCAATTTGATCAGTTGTTGGTGGTAGCGGTTGGCGTTGACAGATTCACCAGGTTTCAACGTCTCATAGTAAACGATTCCTGCTGATCCCCCGAAACGATTTCTTCAAACTGAAGCAGAAAAGCAGAGCTTCCCGCATATGCTCTTTTTCTGGCACAAAACTGGACATGATTACCCAAGGAAAAACAGACTTTGTGTTATGAAATTGTTAACAATGATCACTGATTAATGTTGTCAGACGTTAAACTCATGAAATAAAATGTATGGCGTGTCCATGGTAGTTCAATACGAGCACTAGCGCCATCGATGAGCAAACAGCGGATTTAAGGTTATACACCTGGTACTCGTCATTTGGATATGCAGCCCCCGAAATTAGGCTATTTTCAGAGATATTATTAATTTGCGAATAGTGATTTCGAATTAGTTTTTATGATAAAACAGTCGATTCTGTTGAGGTTGGCCGAATTGTATAATTTTGTATTGCTAATATATTTCTGAAAATTTGATTCTGGGGATCTGTAGGTACCCATGCAGGCCCTCAGGCATTTCCTCTCAAAGACTTCTTAATAATTTCATTGTGCCGCAGCTCCTCCTATATCCACTAAGCTACTGATCCCTGAACCCAAACTAATACCAATTGTCTATATGAATTATGGAATTTCTTTAATCTCTTGCTCCTTCGGTTTTTTTAACAGCTCTGTAGTGCGCCTGACTGTATTTTAAATTATTCTCAAACGCCTCCCAAACAATCACAAACCCAAGGGTCGAAAATAATCGTTTCTTTTCTCCGGGACGCAATCACAATGAGGCCTCGTCATAAGACAATTATTAATTTAATTTAATTAACGAACGAAGAAAAGATTTTTGTATTATAGACAAAAGGATCAGCCAGGATTCGAACCTGGGATCTTTGCAAATGTACTGCAACCAACGCTTTGTCATAAGAGCTTTAGCTCCTATATCCACTAAGCTACTGATCCCTGATCCCAGGTTCGAATCCTGGCTGATCCTTTTGTCTATAATACAAAAATCTTTTCTTCGTTCGTTAATTTAATTAAATTAATAATTGTCTTATGACGAGGCCTCATTGTGATTGCGTCCCGGGGCAAAGAAACGATTATTTTCGACCCTTGGGTTTGTGATTGATTGGGAGGCGTTTGAGAATAATTATTTATAATCATGTAGGGGGGTTAGTTTTTGCATTTTTAGACTTCTGAGGTCCCACTGATTATGTATACAAAATTTGGTTGAGTTTCCTCAAATGGCCTAGATTTTTAATTTTTAACCCCCCCCCTCTCCATTCCACCATCCTTAATTTTGGGTCGATATGCACCAGAATCTAATCAGCTCTTAATCTCAATGGACCAAAACTACGTGTGAAATTTGGTTTCGATATTCCCACTAGTTTTTGATTGTGAGGCGTTTGAGAATAATTATTTATCATCATGTAGGGGGGGGGGGTTAGTTTTTGCATTTTTAGACTTCTGGGGTCCTCTGATGGACCAAAACTACGTGTGAAATTTGGTTTCGATATTCCCACTAGTTTTTGAGCTAGCTCGTCCACAAAAATTTGGTAACGCACAAACTAACAACAAGACCGACTAACTAACAGACATTTTGACAAAACAATTATTATATAGAAAAATATAATTTTTTCCATGTTGACTTATTAAAGCTTTTTTGTAGAGCGAAATGCCATGGTTACGCTCAATTTTTTTAATCAAAATTGTTTCAGCCGTTTTTGAGATATTTCGAAAAAAAGAAGGAAAGAAACACTTTTTTTATGCACGATTACAATACTTGACCATACCTTGTATGGTAAAAGTAAAAACTGGAATAGTGATGATATGGTTATGGCAATAAAGGCACTTAAGAACAAAGACATTTGCTTGAAAAAGGCGTATTCTATTATTGCAGAGACAGGCGAGAATTATTCAGATCAATGTAATTTGCAGGATAGAACGCGATTTTCAGAATCTTTTTGGGAAAAATTACACACTATATTTGGATTTTATAAGTGGGCTTATATATATATATATAATGTGTCTTTCTAACCTAAGAGGTTTTTGAAATGACTATAAATGGATGTGTTGCTAAAACAGTTAATTTATTAAATTAAAATATATTTACAAATGAGATTTACAATTACTTAAAATATCTTACCTAAAACAAATCGATTTTTATAGTCCATAATTATATATAGTTTATAACATTAATACAGCAATTATACAATAGTGTGTTTTTGACATTTAGAAACATTTGTCTTGGTAAGGTTATAACAAATTTAAGAATTAACAAATTAATACCAACTTTGGAATAAATCTAAATTGAGTAGAACGCGGGAATATACGAAAGTTTTTTACATATATATATATATAAGGAGGGTCCCTTTATTAAAAAACATATTTTCAGATCAATCTGAGAAATCGAATTTTTTCTTGATTTTTAGCAAATTCAAATTTGAATTAGTATTGTTGTATAAGGTCGACAATGCGAGCGGCGGCGCAACAGCCAGTGCTTTCTCGTTTTAATATTCCATGAGTTAATTTATATTCATTTCATTTGATTCAATTTAATATTAATATTTATGGAGGGGGGGGATGTATATAAGATCTACTTTTTATCCCGGAAGTGTGTCGCGATCGAATTGTCCAAGCGGGGCGGGGGGGGGGGGATTCTCAGAGACGCCCACACACACACACAACCCAAACTCTATAGTCGCTGGTCGTTCTTACCTGTATAGGGGACATGCATAGAATAACTTTCAGCTTTTATAAAATAACGAAGGTCTGGCCGTCGTGGACTCTTACTCTATTAGTTCAAGAGTTCGTCGGTTCGATTCTAGGCAAGAGGGTAATTTTTTTAAAGAAAATTCTCTAAGCGTTGTTACAAATTAATCTAGTCTCTTATATATAGTATAATATAAAAAAAAAAATACATAAAAGGTAATCAATTTTGGATAGCTAATACTTCAATCCCGAGACGCCGCCCGCCAGGGTACCCTGCCCACAGGGCCTAGCTGGGAGGCACGCCGGGTACAGCTAGTATAATATAATATCTATCTCATTAATTCTAAGATATTATAAATAAAACTATCTACCTTTTGGAGCAGAACATCTTTCACTTAAGTCAAAATATTGTAGTGATTCTTACCTGCAACAAAAATAGAAAACATTTGATTAGACGATTTTTTAGATTTTTAGCACACGTTTGGCCGCACAAAAAATGGTCCATTTTTATTATGGTAATACAATATAACTATCTACTGGATTGACATGAGAAATAAACTTTTTTAAACTCAAAAAGTTTAAGTAGTTAAATTAAGTAGAAAATAATCTCTTATATCCGTGTATAAAGAAGTTTTAAGATCATTATAAACACTTATTTTCATTGTTGTGACTTTTCAATTTAATAATTATTTATTTAATAATTAATTGTTTAATCATTATTAATTGAAAATTAAGTTAAATAATTGTTAAGATTTTTTTGAGTACTAATTGATTCCAATTTGAACCGCGAAAGTTAAATAATATGATAAATATATAATATATGAATCTATATATTTATACTATATATAAACAATTTCCTATGTTAATTCTACATTAGGATAATTATTTTATTATTTTTGAAAAGGAAAAATAAATAGAGCATCCGACGGGTTTTGAACCCGTGTCTCTCTCCTTTACGCGAAGAGCGGCTTAACCAACTAGCCCACAGATTCTCCCGCCGAATAAGCTCTTAAGTTGGAATGTCATTTTCCTTTTCGCGTTTTTTTCTATTTATAGTATAGTTACTTAATTTTTAGACAAAATGATGTATTTTGTTTATTTGATGTCGTATAAAAAATAGTTCTTATGAAATTTGTTCAGTTTTTTTTGTAGATTAAGTAGACGTATAGAAAAATATAGAGTTCTAATTAAAAAACAGAACTTGACATTGAAATACCCTTAAAAGTTTGTTCTACATCGACAAACAATAGTGTAGTTTAGTTACCCCTTCATATAAATAAACTTTTATTTGAAACTTTTTTCCATATAATGCACTATTTTTGAGTTATAAGACTGTCTCAAGATAAAAAAACTCACCCGGTATATTTAGTACTTATACTAATTTTGCAATAATTTTCTTTTTAAAGATGACATAATCGTTTGAGCAACGAGATCATCGGCTGCCTGCGAGTTTAGCCTTTTCTTTTTACGACGAGGTTAGTATTTATTCTTCTGCTTTCGTAATTTCAAAAATATTTTGTCACGAAATTAGATCCCCCTTATTTCCAATGCTTCTTATTCAAAATTCTTATCAAAAATAGTAGACTAGAGTAAATATCTCATTGATAAATTAAATTTCATTCATCTTCATATTTTAATGAATAAAAAAAGGGTTTTTCATTAAGAGCGACGCATTTTGGTTTTTGAATTAAAAGACCTGTGGGTTAGTTATGGAAATGATTTTTATTTTAAATGTAATTACCTACTTAACTACTATGCTCCTCCTCAATCAGCTTAGCAAACAGAAAGTTGCTATTGAAGACATATGTATGGAGCATAGCCATGTTCGGGTGTGAAACCTGGACAATTGGAAAAGCGGAGAGAAAGAGATTGGAGGCATTGAAATGTGGTGCTACAGAAGAATGATGAATATCAAATGGATGGATAAAATTACAAATGAAGAAGTTCTTGGAAGAATCGGAGAAAGAAGAACCTTGTGGAAGAGTCTGAAGAAGAGAAGAGGTCAGATGATGGGGCACGGACTGAGACATGGGGGACTGCTTAGGGGATGATACCTTGGAGGGGGAGGTGGGAAAGAAAAGGGAAGGGGAAGACCCAGATTAGAATATTTCAACCAAATAATTGGGGATATGGGATGCCAGACATTTAGAGAGGTTAAACAGCTGGCGGAGGACAGAGTCGAGTGGAGACGGATTGTTGCATCAAACCAGTCTTAGGACTGTATACTCAATGATGATGATGGCCATTATTGGAATACAAAATAGTTCAATTGTTCGCCGCGGAAGCGCTGACACGAGTGAATACGCTGGACCCAATTTCCAATGACTCGAGCACACAAATCGGCCGAAATACCAGGAATTTCGAGTCCGATGTTGGCCTGCAGTTCTTCTAACTTTGCTGGCTTGTTGGCATAGACCAGCGATTTAATGTAATCCCAAAGAAATGATTCTAAAGGGGTTAAATCGCACGAACTAGGCAGCCATTTGCGAGCACCATTGCGTGAGATAACTCTCTCGCCGAACTTGGTCTTCAATAATTCGATTGTGTCCTACGCTGTATGGCACGTTGCGCCGTCATGTTGGAATTCAATGCATAAGATTGTTTCGAATTTTTGCACCACTGGTTCAATAGTCCGTCTCGTTGGACGGTTTTGTCAACCGAAAATTGGCGTAAGCGTACGCAACGTAGTCGCGATAGAACGTGAACTTTGATAAAAAAGTTGAATTATTTGCAAACGTTGTTGAAGCGTGTATCTCTCTATTAATAAATGGCATAGATTGACGTTTCAAAATGTTAAAGAAATGCAAAGCCAGCTTCCCTTCTATTCGAGAAATGGCAAAAACAAAATGCGTCGTCCCTATTGAAAAGTCCCTTATTTAATATTCATTTTTATTGAATGTAATGGAAGGCAGCCCAGAGGTAGTGAGGAAAGAAAAATTAACACATATAAAATAAGGTGTAATTTATTGGAATCCTTCCTCTTTTCCCTTCAAACCGACGTTTCGGAGGATTTTTCCCTCCTTCTTCAGGGTTCCAATAGGAATTGGAAGGATTCCAATAAATTACACCTTATTTTATATGTGTTAACTTTTTCTTTCCTCACTACCTCTGGGCTGCCTTCTATTACATTCAATTAAAGTTTCTACCAGTCCGTCTCTCTCCAGAGAAAATTTCGTTGCAAAAAATTCATTTTTATAATTTATAACTTGATTTTTCTCTTCTTTTTCATGGATACTTCACTTTGATGACGTTTCGGTGCTTCTTTCGGTGCCTTCTATCACATTCGACACATTTATTTCCTTCTCACCAATCAGCGCACCAAATATGAGTATTATACTTTTTAGCATGGCATTTAGTTAAAGCTTTCAAAGGGATTTTTTATAGCTAGATTATATTAGGCAAATAATTAGGATGTTTTCTTTTTTACAGCATACCCTTCTAGTTACAATCAGTAAATGTAATACTTAACTTATTTTCAAATATTAAATTAAAGTTTTTCGTTTCAATTATAATTTAATAATTTTTTTATTAAATAACTTAAATGTTTCATAAATTCAATTGTAGATCAAATTTCTGACAATCATAGCTTAAATTGATTTTAATTTTATTTTAGTTTTCAATTTTTTTTTTCAAGTAATATAATATCAAAAATAAATTTAAATCATTTCATTTGTCAATAATTTTTTTCTTGATATTATTCAATTTTTAACGTAAAATAAAATCAGGTTAGGAATTTTCAGGTCCTCACTTTTTCATCTTCATCTGTAGTGAAGCAACAAGCGAACCATTGGAGGATCTTCACAAATTGAGATTTTGCGTAGGAATTTTCAGGTTTCATCGACTCGACCACAGTGGGATTCGTAGCTATTTTTATATCAAATTTAATTCTTAGATTCAGAATATTAAATTCACAATTTTAGTAGATATAGTGAGCAGTAGTTTAGAGGGCGGGTGGGATGATATGCCATGCCAACAATGACGTTCTCTATTTCTTTGTTGGGGACCTGCACCCTTCCCTTTGATTTCTTTCCTGGAGACAGCAAATGGGGTGTCGTCTATCTTAGGCTTCTTAGGGGATATTTTGTGATGTGTTTTCCTCCAATTTAGTTTTAAGGTTATTTTAGTATTAAGACCCGCAAGAGAGCTAAAATCGACGCCACCCATTTGCTGGACCCAAGAACGATTCACGAGGGAAGTGACCGATTCGATAGTATTTCTAAAGATCGAGGTCCAGGTTCATCTTGCATGTGCTTGCATGTTTTGTGTCTTACCGAAAAGTCGTCGCTTGACGCCTTGTTCAAATGGAACAATGAGGGTGGTAATGGGAGCCTGCTGACTGTGTGTCTTTGAGGGCGGGTTTGAGGTGGCTCTATGGACTAGAACCAAGACCAGAAGGCTGTCCGTGGCTTCCTCAGGAGTAGCCTAAGGAAGAAGAGCGGCTGCCTTGTGGCTAGGGACACGAGACCTAACACGGTTGTTCATTTTTACACCCATATCTGATAAATACACTGAAATATGAACATGGTATAATAGCCTTATCGGCAAGTGGAAATGTTAGGTAGGATCTTTTTCTTTCAGCTCGCCCTGGTCTCTCGTTCTATCCACATTCCAAAAAATCAAGGCCACTCCCACTGATACCTACGTCTTCAGGCTCTCTCGAAGTCCGAATTATAAGAATTCGAATTTTACCTCTGATATTTCAAATTATAAGAATTTGATTTGGATGAAATAAAATTTGAATTTTCCGCGAATTATAGGGATCTATTTCGTTTACTACATACGTTTTGATGACTAAATTAGTATGTAGTAAAAAGGGGGGGGTTTCTACTAATATGTATGTCAAGTGTTCTAGGTATATTCACTCAAAAAAGCTTTTGTTCAACATTTGGAGACGATGAAAAAGACAAGAGATAGATAGATCTATCGTCCACTGTATCCATCGAAGGTGAATATAATAATAATAATAATAATTCATAATTTATTGAAGTGAAACTTCTTTATTATTACAATAAAGGGAAAATGACTCAATAGAGTGGAAATAATTTTTTTAAAACCCACTAATATATCATGACAAATGAAATTGATTAAAATTATGAAATTAAAATCTTTATTTTAAAACCCACAAATATTTCCTGATAAATAAAATGTATTATAATTATGAAATTTAAATTATTTTTTGTGGGGAATGGGATGATGAGGGAGGATAAACCAATCGACTTGATTGGGGAATAATGGAATTGAAATAATTATCGGAAAAGAGGTTTATTTATCTAATTAGATTTTTCCTCTTATTAAAAACAAGGACTAAAGTTGAATAAGGACACTCGATGGTGGAGAAGTAATCTCCGGAATCGAAGCAAAAATACAATGTATACATTAATTAATGTAAAATAATTGGTTTAATAATAAATTATATTTTAATTTAAATTATTTTTTGTTGACGGAGGAATGATTAATGGAATTGAAATAATTATCGGAAAAGAGGTTTTTTTATTTAATTAGTTTTTTCCTCTTATTAAAAAAAGATGATCAAAGACAGTCGATGGTGGAGAAGTAATCTCCGGAGTCGAAGCTCCAAAACAATGTATGCATAAATTAATGTAAAATAATTGGTTTAATAAAATTTATAAAAAAAAAGAAAATATATATATTTTGTTAATTAATTGAGTGCATGGGGGTATTTATAATACATACATTCATACACACGGACCAATGGATTTTTAGCCCTTTTTTGGCCTCTGGAAACCACAATATTTGGTTTTATTAATAAACTTGTTGTAGGGAAATAAGGACAATATCGTATCCAAATAATTTTTATTTTTTGCCAACGTTTCATCAACTTTGTTGACTTCCTCAGCGCTCAAATAATTAACTTCCTTGCATATTTGTCATTTTATTAATATTCCTTCTTAGCAAACATAGTTGATATTCCTTCTAGACAAAAAACAAATTATAGTTTAAAAAAAAAAAAAAAAAACTAAAAAACACGGTTTTGTCAGTAATGCACTAAAAAGTACAAAATAATGTTATAAACATTTTTATGTTCAATAAATAAGTAAAAAAGTATGGGGTGCAGAAGCAGAAGAATAAATGACATAGGAATATTAAGAAAATGACAAATATGCAAGGAAGTCAATTATTTGAGCCCTGAGGAGGTTAACAAAGTTGACGAAACGTTGGCAAAAAATTAAAATTATTTTCATAAGATATTGTCCTTATTTCCCTACAACAACTTTATTAATCTGGTTTTATGTTATAAATCCGGTTTCAAACTTTTAAAGGGATCTATTTCTTCCACCTTGAAGCTACAAAGTGAAATTAAACTTTTTACTTTACCATACAGTCAAGTATTGTAATCGTGCATGGAAAAAGAGTTGTTTTTGCTTCGTTTTTTCAAAATATGCACTAAAAATTGTTCAAAATAATGCAATAAACATTTTTATGTCCAATAATTAAGTCAAAAAGCGTGTGGGGGGGGGGGGAGGGGGGTCACTTTGTGGAAATTAATTAAAAGTACATGCTTCTATGCCCCACACTTTTTGACTTATAGTTTTTGGACATCAAAAAGTTTATTACATTGTTTTGTACTTTTTGGTGCATTACTGACAGAAAGGCGTATTTTTTAGTTTTTTTAAATTAAAATTTATTTTTAATTTTTATCAATTTACCCTACAAATGTCACTCCTTCATTTTACAGGCTAAGGATAGTAAAGATTTTGTGATTAATTTTCCCTTTATTAATTGTCCAAACCCTACAAAGAAAGAGAGGTTTTTCGATTATTCTTTTATTAGTACCCAAACTACCATTATTTTCATACGTTTCGTCGTCTTTGACTACTTCTTCAAGGCTTCAAATAGTTACATCACACATTTTTCAAAATACATTATTACTTTACCATACAGGATATGGCCAAGTATTCTAATCGTGCATTGAAAAGGTTTTTTTCTAAAAAACGTCTGAAACTATTTTGATTAAAAAAATTGGTCGAAACCATTTCCCTCTACAAAAAGCCGATGCGAACATAATTACTGTTTTGTCAAAATGTCTGTTAGTTTGTTAATTAATTAGTTAATAGTCTGTTAGTCTGTGCGTTACCAAATTTTTGTGGACAGAGCTAGCTCCAAAACTAGTCTGAATATCACATCCAAATTTCACACCTAGTTTTGGTCCATTGAGATTAAGAACTGATTAGATTTTGGTGCATAACGACCTAAAATTAAGGGAGGCTGGTGGGGGGGGGGGGGGGGGGGTTGTTAGAAATTAAGATTATAATATTTTCAAACTAAAAAAACAAAAAAAAATGATATATACTATAAAATGAATCTATATGTACGAAAATATTTTTCTTGGGGCCAAAATTGGAGGGAGGGGTCAAAAAATAAAAATCTCTGCCCTTTGAGCAAACTCAACCAAATTTTGTATACATAATCAGTGGGACCCCAGAAGACTAAAAATGCAAAAACTAACCACCCAGCGCTGGGTGGCCTCCTTAAATAATTTTATTAAATAATAAAAATAAGAGACGGATCAGGGTGTATGGTAAAGTCATGTGGATGGCCACATCAGTTTATTTTTTTTTTTAAGAAATAAAGAAAAATAATATATTTTGACGAATGTGTGATGTACTTAACTATTTTTAGCCCTGAAGAAATCGGCAAAGACGAGGAAACGTTGGTTGAAAAATAAATAAACTGCAACGGATCGTTGCTAAACTTTATCCAATGAACTATCGTAATCTAGGGTAAAGTACTTTAAGATATAATTTTACAAAATATTTTATATGACCATTTTTGTGTTCCTCAAGGTACTCAATTACAATATTAAATTTCATCAAAATTGGTTAAGTCATTTTCGAGATATTTAGAAAAAACTAAAAAAGTACCATAATAAAGTACTAATGTTTGTGGGCCGATATGTACCAAAAACTAATCAGCGCTTCATTTTGTTAAAATAATACTATGTTTTTTTTCATTTCAATTGGTGCAACGGTGTGGAAAAAATCGTGGACCAAATAAACGATAACATCCATCCATCCATCCATCCCCACGCACTTCCAAAAAAAATGGCACTTTTTGGCCTCTCGGCGAGACCCCAAGTAATTTTTGTCAAAATCGTCACGTGCTAAAATTCAATCTAATTGAATACTACAATTTGTGACCTTAATTGACTCCATGCCGCCAGACCGATTACAATACTTTACCCATGCTTCGCATTGGATAAAGTAAAAAAATCACTGAGAAAAACTTGTCACTTAATTCCCATTTTAAACTTTAAAAGTAATACACATTATGGACGGAAATTATAATAATACTTATTATAATATTATTATTTCAGAACCCACTACACGGAGTCCAGGGGCGTAGCACTCTGGCCATGGAAATGCCCACTGAAGGTGGCCTTCACAATAGGTAATAACTACTTCTCTTCTTCTTTCTCGAATAATTATATAAACCTCAGTATTTTTAATCGACTTCAAAAAAGGAGGAGGTTCTCAATTCGACTGAATTTTTTTTTTGTTTTTTTTTGTTTCTATGTTACCTCATATCTTCGCCAATTGTGAACCGTTTTTGATGATTTTTTTTGCATTGGGCTCAGTCTAGTTTCCGATTGGTCTCGCTTTTTTTCATTGGTATTGGATCTTTTTTGATATGTTTGTTCGGGCATAACTTCTTTGTTTATGAACCGATTTGAATTATTCTTCTTTTATTGGAAGAGGGTATGTTAGTGGTAGTACCATATTAATTTGGTCAAGTTCTGAAGATATGATCAATGACGAAATAACGTAAATCTCCAATTCTTATGACCAAATAATCGAAATTATATAATAAATAAAATCTTTTATAAAAAATCTTTTAACATTAAAACCCTCAAATGGTTCAAGATAATTTCTATATTCATGAATTGAATTTTATTATTATTTTCTGATTTATTCGCCCGACGCTTTCTCTTATGAGATTCATGCAAGGTATTATATTAAGTCACTATTAATAACATCACTAAAAAGAGAAAAATAAAAATAATTTTTATAAAAAAAAAAATAAAACCGACTTCAAAAAAATTAAATGCAACAAATAAAATAATAATAACTTAAAAACCAAATAAAACACACTAAAAGGTATAAAACAATTATCTAATTTAGTTACAACTAAACGACGAAATATTAACATGAAATTACTTTTTGAAGTCGGTGCCAAACATATACATTTTATGAATCAAACTTGACGAATCTTACTTAGTACGTTTGGCGGGTACGCTCGCTTATAGGTATAGTTTGTTTGGCACCGACTTCAAAAAGTGATTTCATGTTAATATTTCGTCGTTTAGTTGTAACTAAATAAGATAATAATTATTTTATACCTTTTAGTGGATTTTATTTGTTGCATTTAATTTTTTGAAGTCGGTTTTATTTTTTCTTAAAAATTATTTTTATTTTTCTCTTTTTACTTTTTGAAGTCGGTGCCAAACATATACATTTTATGAATCGCACTCGACGGATCTTACTTAGTACGTTTGGCGCGTACGCTCGCTTATATAGTTTGTTTGGAACCGACTTCAAAAAGTGATTTCATGTTAATATTTCATCGTTTAGTTGTAACTATATAAGATAATTATTTTATACCTTTTAGTGAATTTTATTTTATTTGTTTCATTTAATTTTTTTTAAGTCGGCTTTATTTTTTTTTTTTTATAAAATTTTTTTTTATTTTTATTTTTTTTAGTGATGTTATTAATTGTGACTTAATATAATACCTTGCATGCATCTCGTAAGTGAAAGCGTCGGGCGAATGAATCAGAAAATAATAATAAAATTCAATTCATGAATATAGAAATTATCTTGAACCATTTGAGGGTTTTAAATGAATGTTTTAAGATTTTTTTATAAAGATTTTATTTATTATAATTTCGATTATTTCGTCATAAGAATTGGAGATTTACGTTATTTCGTGATTGATCATATCTTCAGAACTTGACCAAATTAATATGGTACTACCAGTAGGATACGCCTCTTTCCAATAAAACAAGAATAATTAAAATCGGTTTATAAACAAAGAAGTTATGCTCAAACAAACATATCAAAAAAGATCCAATGCCAATAAAAAAAGCGAGACCAATCGGAAACTAGACTGAACCCAATGCAAAAAAATGATCAAAATCGGTTCACAATTGGCAAAGATATGAGGTAACATAGACCAAAAAAAAAAAAAATTCAGTTGAATTAAGAACCTCCTCCTTTTTTGAAGTCGATTAAAAATACTGAGGTTTATAATTTTGTATAATTACGAGCTTTTCGTGCGTGCTTCGGCACGCCCTCGAAGCTCGGCCCTCCGGGCTGGTGCCCTGGCGGGCGGCGTCTCGGTCCAAAAATTGTATTCCTCCTAAAAACCACACTCCAAATGTATACCTGTAAACTCCCGAAAATACATACTCTCTTAAAAGTTTCGCCTCATTTTCGTCCTGACACAGCTACAGAAATGAGGCTCTAGATATGAATAGCACCCTCCACAACGCTCAATCCTTACTAGACGATCGCGCAAACATAGGCTCCTCAATAAATTCAGACTTAACCATTCTAAAAAAATGGGGATCTCACAACTTGGTAAACTTTAATGCTGGTAAAACACAATGCTGCCTAGTTTCTAGGCGCGCAGATAGGAACCTTCCGGACATTTCCTTTGATTCGAGCTCATTGGAATTTCGTAATAAAATATCATTGTTAGGTGCCTCCTTAGGTTCTGACCTCTCTTGGAATGACCATATTATCTCAGTAGCAAAAGCTGCAGCATGTGGCTGGCTTTCTCGAACCAAACGATTTTTCACTCCACTCGCTCCTTATATTATACAAGGCTCAATTCGCCCCTGTCTTGAATATTGCTCGCATTTGTGGAGAGGAGCCTCAGTATTCTCTTAATACCTTAGATGCAATTCAGAGGCATCTATCAGACTGATGGCGATCCAATACTGACACCTCTCGACTCTCTATCATCGTAGATCTGTCTCGCCCTTTCCCTTTTTATAGTACTACCATGGCTTTTGTTCTGATGAAATGTAAATCGATAATCCCACCAAGGGCTTCATTTGCGCGAAATACACGATTTTCTAAAATTCAACACCTACGCGCTTAAACTGGATACTAATCGTGACAAACGCATTCGCCAATTCATTTATCCCCATGACATCTAGAGACTGGAACTCTCTTCCCCCGACCGTCTTTCCAGCAACTTATGACCTTCAATCTTTCAAGACCAGCATCCACAGATACCTTCGACTTCTACCCAATCACTAAATCTCCCCTTATCTTCACGTTACAAGGGTCCACCACGGACTACAGAGGTTGTACCTTCTTGGTGCAACTTCTTCTTGTATCAGTATCATTATAAAAAAAAAAAAAAAAAAAAAATGAGTCTGGGAAGTATTTTTTTTCTATAATCTACAAGCATTGTGATATTTTTTGTGTGGAAATAGATTTATTTAAATAAGTGGGATCGTGTGAAGAGGAGAATTATAAAATATTATTTTTTTAAATTTGGGATCGATAATCGATATTAGGCTCCAAATATTTACTTTTTGATACAGGAAGTTCAAATCACTTTTGTTTTTTTCAAAGAAAATTTTACTTATCTTTATACTACAATATGAATTTTATCTAAGATATATATATATATATTACTTTTGTTTGTGTAGGTATTTCCGAAACAGCTTTCTCATGAGTTTTTCTCTCACTAAAGTTTTTATGTGTCTCTAGAAGTGTCTGTCATTGGCCATTGCGGCGGCCATTCATATTTTTTAGTTTGAAAGCGTATCCAACCAACACTTTCTAACACAAACAACCCTCTCATTTTATTTTTTTAATAAATTTGATTCTATATCCTTCCCAGAACGCCTTCAGCGTCGTCACCCATTAGTTTGCAATCAATTCCAATTACTTACTAAAATGACAACATTTGTATCTATCCACCCCTTTCAAAAAAAATCACTTTCCATTGAAGGACTTTTTTCATTGCAAGTCCGGTTTTTTTCCTCTTCTCGTAAATCGACGAGCGAATGACACCCCCATTAACAATAGAAATCCTTTGTGTATTTTATTCTCAAAATGAATTTGATTTCAAAAAGTATTTCTATCTATTCTATCTATAATTATTAAAATCGGCTTGTGTAACGACGCCTACGTGATTTTTTTAATTATACAATTCATGACAAATAAAATTTATTAAAAAGATTTTATTTTATTTCCGGAGGAATCTAAGAATTTAGTAGGAGCTTTTTTGCATTGCATATCGGAGGGCTTTGTCCTCTGAGGAATCGAACCAAGAGCTAACTTTTCCTTGCCAGGCAGTCAGCCAATCCCTTGAGATAAATCTCTCTCCGATATGCAAAATATATTTATTTATTTATTATAACATTGTATCTATAGGGCCATCTAGTCCCTTTACTGTACAATTTTAGACCAAAATATTTACAAAAAATTAATTAAAATAATACAAGAAAAAACAAAAAAATCAAAAGAAAAATACATCTCTATATCTCTATATATAAAAAATGAATTGCTGTTCGTTAGTCTCGCTAAAACTCGAGAATGGCTGGACCGATTTGGCTAATTTTGGTCTTGAATTATTTGTGGAAGTCCAGAGAAGGTTTAAAAGGTGAAAAAATATGAAAATGCTCGGAATTAAATAAAAAAAAAAAAATTCAAATTTCGTACCAACGACACCAGCGCTCTCTGGAGGGGATAGACGAACGTTTTGGATTATAATTGTTATAATATATATATATATATATATATATATATATATATATATATATATATATATATATTATTGTGGCGGTACATAAAGACACTCCAACTAACAACTAACATGCGAGTATTTTTGCAACAAGATGAAACTGCAATTGTGTTTGCGAAGCAGTTGTTAGACATTGGAAATAATAAAGTCGCAGTGGACACCTCGACTGGATTCATCACATTACCCATAGATTTCTGTCAATTCACAGACTCAAAGAGGAGCTTATTCAGCGTGTTTTCCCATATATAGCGCAACAGTTCGATAATCATAATTGGCTGGGTGAACAATATTGGAGGCGAAAAATAAAGATGTCGAGGATCTCAATGCGGCCATTTAGAATTTTCTTCCGGGACAGTTGGTTTCCTTCAAATCAGTCGACACTGTTATAAACCAGAATGACGTAGTCAACTATCCCACTGAGTTTTTAAATTCACTGGAATTGCCTGGATTACCACCTGTATTATCATTGGTATCACTGTCGGCAACCAGCAGTAATGTTGGCAGCAATATAATACATTCACACATCTAATCAGTCAAGCATAATCATTCAACCAAATGACAATGTAATATTTGTAATATAAATTGACCAATATTATTTAATAAATTAAATAATAATACACCACCTCACAATTTGCAGTTAAAAGTAGGATCAGTTGTCATCATGCTGCGTAACATTAATCAACCTCGACTGTGCAATGGAACAAGACTGGCTGTGAAAAAGGTGATGGATAACGTCATTGAGGCAACAATCATAAAGGGAAAATACAAAGGAGAGAATGTCTTGATCCCACGTATACCGATGATTCCAACGGATTTAGCATTCGATTTTAAACGTTTACAATTTCCAGTACGACTGGCCTTTGCGATGACCATAAATAAATCGCAAGGCCAGTCGTTGGAAGTTTGCGGAATCAACTTGGAGTTTCCCTGTTTCGCGCATGGACAATTATACGTCGCGTGTTCTCGCGTCGGAAAACCGTCATCTTTGTTTGTTTACGCACCACAAAACAAAACAAAAAATATTGTTTATCAGAAAGCTTTAAATTGATTATTAGACTGTATCATAACTGTGTGTGTCTGTCAATATCAAATTGAAACCTTATTATAAATAGCCAGTATTTCAGGAAAACTGTGTTTTGTAAGTAACCAACATCATGTGTAATTAATCAAAAATAATAATAAAACTTCATTCATACCGAGCATTTCTTTTTTAATAATTACGGATTCCTTTTGTTTGTTTTAATTTTATTTTATACAAAAGTTTAGGTCTTTTATTTATCGATTGAGGCAGTACGAAGTCTGCCGGGTCAGCTATCTTATATATAAAATTTTCGTGTCTCAATGTTAGTTACCATGCTCCTCCGAAACAGCTTGACCGATTTTTATGAAATTTTATATGCATATTCAGTAGGTCTGAGAATCGGCTACTATCTATTTTTCATACCCCTAAGTGATAAGAGTTGTCCACCCTAACATTTTTTTATTTTTTGGACAACTTTTTTTTATAATGTGGCATTAAAAAATACATACAACCCTAAATTTTTACACTTCTATCACCAACCCCTATTTTTTATAGTAATTTTAGTAATTTAATCATTTTTTATCCCGCTCGATAATTGATCCAAAAAAACAACAATTTACATAAAAGGTAGTCAATTTTGGAGACCTTATACTTCCATCCCGAGACGCTGCCCGCCAGGGCAACCAGCCCGGAGGGCCTAGCTGGGACCGGCGTGCCGAAGGCACCTCTCACTTAATCAACTTTCTCTTCTCTTCGGTAATGCAAGGGTCTTTCGAGATCCATAGGGGCTGCATCTTTACTGGTGCACCCCTTCTTGCATTCGATTGCATTAAAAAAAAAAAAAAAAAATTTCAATGGACCATACACTTCTGGTTGAGTTTGGTACAAGGGTCTAGATTTTCATTTTTTTATCCCCCCCCCCTAATTTTGGCGCCAGAAAAAAAAATATTTTCGTTATTTTATGTTCATTTTATAGTAGGTATATATCATTTTTCTTGTTTTAGTTTGAAAATGTTATAATTTTACATTTTAACCCCCCCCCTTGATTTTGGGTCGCTATTTACCAAAATCTAATCAGCTATTAATCTCAATAGACCAAAACTATGTGTGAAATTTGGTTTTGATGTTCACACTAGCTTCTGAGCTAGCTGGTCCACACAAATTTGGTAACGCACGGACCATACCCTGTATGGTAAAGTAAAAAAATCTATGCTCAGAACCGTCTTATATTGCCTAATCCACTGTTTACGGTTTATCGTTGTGATACGTGACACCCTGTATAGATAATTTTTCTTTTGTCCCGAAAATCGTAAACCGATTCTTTCGTTTACGAGAGGATATAATTTAATATATCAATACACTCTTGAAAAAATTATGATCCTTTTGAAATTGCTTTTGTAAATTCTAATGTTTGACGATAACCGAGCGCTTATAGAAGTGGAAAATAGTGAATGGTGGGTGGGTGGTGTATATGGTAGATAGAATCCGCGTTCAATGATAAAACTCTTATGAAAGCAAAAATCTCGTTTGCTTGAGTTAAAAAGAAAAGAAGAAGAAGAAGTAGTCTCATGAAATATACAATATAAAGCTTAAAAGAGGGCGATTGGATTGAAAAGAGGGCAGAGGATGAGCCAGAGGTACCCGATAATAACCTCCCGAGGACATCGGGTCGCGCGGTCCAAGAAATCTATGGATGAATGTAGATCGTTGGTATCGGATTTCGAGGTGGCCAGAGCGACCCTTTGCTTGAATAAAATATCAAGAGATTTCTTTGCCCAAATGGAAGATAAATGAAAATACTCGGCAAATAGAAAACGAGCAGAAAACTATTGAAAAGACATAATACAAAATAGAAAAAATTATCTGTTTTTAACCGACTTCAAAAAAGAAGGAGGTTCTCTATTCGACTGAATTTTTTTTTTTTTTTGTGTGTCTTATGTTACCTCATATCTCCGCAAATTCTCAACCGATTTTTTGCATTGGGTCCAGTCTAGCTTCCGATTGGTCCCATTTTTTTTTCGTTTTTTTCATAGGTATTAGACCTTTTTTATTAGGTTTGTTTAGACCTAACCTCTTTGTTTATGAACCGATTTCGATGATTCTTTTTTTATCCGAAAGGGGTGTCTTAGGGATGGTGTCATATTAATTTGGTCAAGTTCTGATGATATGATCACTATTAATAACATCACTAAAAGAGAAAAATAAAAATAATTTTTAAGAAAAAATAAAAACCGACTTCAAAAAATTAAATTCAACAAATAAAATACACTAAAAGGTATAAAATAATTATTATCTTATTTAGTTACAACTAAACGACGAAATATTAACATGAAATTACTTTTTGAAGTCGGTGCCAAACATATACCTTTTTATGAATCGCACTCGACGGATCTTACTTAGTACGTTTGGCGGGTACGCTCGCTTATAGGTATAGTTTGTTTGGCACCGACTTCAAAAAGTAATTTCATGTTAATATTTCGTCGTTTAGTTGTAACTAAATAAGATAATAATTATTTTATACCTTTTAGTGTATATTTTATTTGTTGCATTTAATTTTTTGAAGTCGGTTTTTATTTTTTTCTTAAAAATTATTTTTATTACTATCACAGTACCTGGAGGCATCGAGCGATGCTCGGCAACTTTTGCTTCTGGTAAAAATTATATATTAATATTATTTTTAATTTAAAATTCTGATAAGAACGTCACTGCACAGCACCCCCGGCACCCCACCCTTATACCAGCCCCGCTACACCCCTGGACCCCCGCCCCATAACGCACCCGCACCTCCGCTATGCCCCATGGACCCCGAACCCGCCAGTCCACTAATCCTGCCCCCCACCTCCTGCACCACCCACCCCACCCCCAGTTTTTGCATTTCTAATTTTCTAATGGCCCACTGATTATGTATAGAGGGTGGTGACTTGGCCGACTCAGCATAGCGATTACAATGTTAATTTTTGAATGTGCATTTATTTGCTCCCTTAATTATTCTAGATTTAAAGTTCTTATAGCTTTTTTATAGAGAAAAAAATACTAAATCCGAACATATTTTTGTTTTCAAATTTTGAAATTTCAGAACCTTAATAATCAACATTATAAATAATTGTATTTTTACAAAAATCACTGAGGCCATAGAATTATTAAAACAAACAAGGCATTTTCATTTGTTGTTTCTATTTGTCGTTTAATAGTGATGTCTTTAGGGATTGTTTTAGAGAATAATTAGAATACAAAAAACTGAGCAGTATTAAAATTCTAAAAGATAATTACATCAGATATTGTCTAATTCATAATTTAAAAGTCCAAAAAACGATTTTAAAAATGTAGATATTTATTTAAAAAATTTAAATTCAAAACTTTTATTGTTGACGATTGTTAAGCTCGCTCTAAACTTCATCTACGTGAATCTACTATTTTTATTTATCAATGACGAATACAAAACTCAGCCCATTCAAATTTAACGAGTTTCTCATTATGGTAATCAATAAATTCTAATAAGAACTGATTTTAAAAAGTTCAAATATAACAAACGTCAAATAAGAAACAACAAATGAAAATGCCTTGTTTGTTTTAATAATTCCATGGCCTCAGTGATTTTTGTAAAAATACAATTATTTTTAATGTTGATTATTACGGTTCTGAAATTTAAAAATTTGAAAACAAGAAGTATGTTCGGATTCAGTATTATTTTTCACTTATAATTACACGAGAGCTTTTTTTTGCCGAAGTAAACTTGACATTTTAATGAGAATTTTGTTGCCTGGCAACTAAACGAAAAAAACTACCTGTGAAAAAATTACGAGTCCGTAGGACGAGTAATTTTTCTGGTAGTATTTTTGAGTTAAATTGCCCAAAGGCAACAAAACTCGAATTATAAAATATCAAGTTTACTTCGACCCAAAAAAAAGCTTGAGTTTAATTCGATAAGACAATTTAATGAATCACAAAATTAACAAAAATTAAGACATAAATTAGTTTATTTAATTTAGAGGAAAAGTACAATTGTTAAAAATACAATTCTTATAAACAACTTGATAAAAAAATAAATAGGAAAATAAAAATAAAAAAAATAGTCGTATAGGATCTGAAATAAAAACATAAAATTAAATAAGATTTGTTTCCAAGCTATATAAAAAAAGCCACTTGAACCACTTTATTTGTAAACACACCTGTTTTGTTATGATTTAGACACCTGTTAATTAAAAACAAACAAAAATTTCTAATTTTAATATAATATAATAATATTTGCTTTAACCTATTAGTGGGTTTTAAAATTAAAAAACCAATTAATAAATAAAACATAATTGAAAAAATAAAGCTAGGTTCAGTTTTGTCGCTGGAAAAGTTAGGGTAAACTTTTTCGCTGTCATAGTGACAAAAACACCGTTGCTTATGGGACTTTCAGTGTATGAATTAAATTGTCTCTACAAAAAACCTATAACAACTTTAACTCTAAAATAATTAGGGGAGCAAATAAATGCACATTCAAAAATTAACATTGTAATCGCTATGCTGCGTCGGCCAAGTCACCATCCTGTATATAAGGTATATATATAAATTCTGTATAATTTTTTTTTTTATTAAATAACAAAATATCATGTTTTATAATAATCAATTAAATTAGCAAATTCTAATATATAATCATTAAGTGGGAGATAAATTTAACCTAATTTATCGAACGGAGAATTTACCACTGCTCGAAGCCCCTAAAAACTTGGTAAATTGGATATTAGATTGTATCTAACTTTCTGAGATTTGGCTCGTGATCCCGGCTTCTTCCCTTCTACTCTGTTCTTTTCACGATGTAGGAGCCATCCCATACAGGCCTTTAGGGGATACACCTTCTGGTGTATCTCCTTCTACATCAATTTAAATAATTTTAAAAAAAATCATATTTCTTATTAACTCTTTGTGTGATTTAATACTCGAATGTATTATCAATTAATTTTTTTTTTTTTTTTTATAAATTTTATTAAACCAATTATTTTACATTAATTAATGTATACATTGTATTTTTGCTTCGATTCCGGAGATTACTTCTCCACCATCGAGTGTCCTTATTCATCTTTAGTCCTTGTTTTTAATAAGAGGAAAAATCTAATTAGATAAAAAAACCTCTTTTCAGATAATTTCAATACCATTATTCCCCAATCAAGTCGATTGGTGTAACCCTCTCCCTCTCCATATCCAATCAATTAAATTCTTTAATTTTAATATATATATTAATATTTGCTATAACCTATTAGTGGGTTTTAAAATTAAAAAAACAATTAATAAATAAAAAGATAATTGAAATAAAAAATGTAAACAAACTTTTTTATTGATATTGTCATCTATCAATAATTACTTAAATTAAGAAAAGATCAATTAAGATGAAATTTGTCGAGGTCCAGACCTAGCCAGATCGCTTTCTCATCCTCAAAACTTGTTAAGAGAATTTGTTTCATCAAAATCGGTAGAGTCGTTTTCAAAATAGAACTAGAAAGATACAAATATACAAACAAATATATAAACAAACAATTTTGCGTGTTTAATAAGAGTAGATTCTCTATATTAACGGTCGGCAACTGGAGGACCGCGGAAGGTCAAAACTTGTTTACTTGGACTACTTTTTTGATAAAAGTCTTAGTTTTATAGATATCCAGCATTTTCTATGACACTTCTCAGGATTCGGATCATATCCTGTCATGTAAAATTCTGGATATCTATAAATATAAGAGTTTTATCAAAAAAGTGGTCCAAGTAAACGTTTAAATCAAAAAATTTTTCTAGAGAATAAAATATGAATCAAGTTTCTAAGATGAGTGGTTCTCATTTTATGAAGGAAGAATTGTGATTTTTTGCAAAAATTCCGAATAAAACTTCGAATACACTTCGGCGAGCCTTTTTTATAGCTAAGGGGCTTCCTGAACCCCATGTGGCTGTTTTATTGATGTTTTATACACGTGTAAAGAGCACTTTCATATATCAACTCTTGTAAATTAATTGTAATAGATTGATGAAGAGTACAAAGTATATCTTTTTATGAATAAATTTAAAAAAATTTATCTTTCCAGCAGAAGACAATATTTTATTGTCCCCTTCATTCCTCAATTATTCGGCAAAAGAACCTTTCAACTTAAATTAAAATAAAGTTTTTGTCTTGTAAAAATTCAATAAATAAAGTAAAAATCGTCATTTGCGGAGAATTATCCTATTAAAAAATTAAAAATAATAAACTTTTAATTTATTATTAGATTATAGAAAATTCAGGTTTAATTAGGCTCAAAATAGGTTTTTAATAATTTCAATAGGCTGAAATTTGCTAGATTTCAAAACAATATAAAAATGGGTTTTCAAATGATTTTGTTTTCTTTAAAGAATTCTACGGGCTAATTGAATTTTTGGTTTTAATCTTTAAAATATATTTTTATAGAAATTCCAAAAGCTAATGAATTCCTTTCAGTTACTTTAGTTAGTATAGTTTCAATAATCCTTTATAATTAACTTTGAAATAAATAAATAATATTGAAATGAATGAATGAGCTCGAATACAAAAGCCAAAAAGGCTTAAATAATAAGTAAAAATAAAAAGGCTTAGTTCTTTTGAAATGGTTGAGGGTCTTAAATACAATAGAAAAAGGATGAGGTGAGATTCCCAAGGGTATTTTTAAGAAAAATTATTTTTAAATAACATTTCATTTTAAATTAAATATTTTTCATCTATATATAATCGGCTCGAACTTTTTTATTTTTAACCGACTTCAAAAAAGGAAGAGGTTTTCTATTCGACTGAATTTTTTTTTGTGTCTATGTTACCTCCGCCAATTGTGAACCGATTTTGAAAAAAAAATTCGCATTGGGTTCAGTCTACCTTTCGATTGGTCCCATTTTTTTTCATAGGTATTAGACCTTTTTTGTTAGGTTTGTTTAGGCCTAACTTCTTTGTTTATGAACCGATTTCGATGATCCTTTTTTTATTGGAAAGAGGGTATCTTAGGGATGGTGTCATATTAATTTGGTCAAGTTCTGAAGATATGATCACTATTAATAACATCACTAAAAAGAGAAAAATAAAAATAATTTTTAAGAAAAAATAAAACCAACTTCAAAAAATTAAATGCAACAAATAAAATACACTAAAAGGTATAAAATAA
Source organism: Forficula auricularia (assembly GCA_024734495.1). Classification (NCBI taxonomy): domain Eukaryota; kingdom Metazoa; phylum Arthropoda; class Insecta; order Dermaptera; family Forficulidae; genus Forficula; species Forficula auricularia. The sequence continues at coordinate 157,601 of JALMQS010000348.1, forward strand.
TTATTATCTTATTTAGTTACAACTAAACGACGAAATATTAACATGAAATTACTTTTTGAAGTCGGTGACAAACATATACCTTTCATGAATCGCACTCGACGGATCTTACATAGTACGTTTGGAGGATATGCTTGCTTATAGGTACAGTTTGTTTGGTACCGACTTCAAAAAGTAATTTCATGTTAATATTTCGTCGTTTAGTTGTAACTAAATAAGATAATAATTATTTTATACCTTTTAGTGTATTTTATTTGTTGCATTTAATTTTTTGAAGTCGGTTTTATTTTTTTCTTAAAAATTATTTTTATTTTTCTCTTTTTAGTGATGTTATTAATAGTGATCATATCATCAGAACTTGACCAAATTAATATGGCACCATCCCTAAAATACACCCTTTCCAATAAAAAAAGAATCATCGAAATCGGTTCATAAACAAAGAAGTTAGGCCTGAACAAACCTAACAAAAAAGGTCTAATACCTATGAAAAAATATGACCAATCGGAAGTTAGACTGGACCCAATGCAAGAAAATTTTTCAAAATTGGTTTACAATTGGCTGAGATATGAGGTAACTAACATAGGCACAAAAAAAAAAAAAAAAAAAAATTCAGTCGAATAGAGAACCTCCTCCTTTTTTGAAGTCGGTTAAAAATAGATAGTTTTTTAAATCTCTTTTGCAGTTTTTTTTGCTAGTTTAGTTCTTTTATTGTTTGGCAAGATATGTTGGCTAACCTGAACTCTTTTTAGTTTTTCCTGAATTTTCCAATTTTCCGGGCAACTTTTCCAATTTTTTTTTAAGTATTAACCTGAATTAGACTATTACGAATATTTAAAAAAAACATTAGCCAAATCGGTCCAGGCATTTGAGAGATCTGCGCTTACAAAGAAAAAGAAATTCATTTTTATTATATAGATGAAATTGATGCAAGAATATAGGTAAGTTAAAAAATATTTATAAATAAAGTTTTTGCAATTAGGACGAAGAAGAGGCAGAGACTAAAACCTGACTTTGGGCTTCAGAAAATTAATCATAATTAATTTCTAAAGAAAATTACTAGAGATTGTAATCTACTGAATCTTAGGGGCTATGGAGAATTTTTTATCATATGTCAGAAGGGTTGTATTTACCCCTTCGGAAATCGAACCCGATTGCCAAAGATACTATCCGAGAACTTGGCTTGTCCACCGAGACGAGACCACATCATAATTAATTTAATGTACTCAAGGAATATATATGATATTTTGGCACGATTTCTAAAGTGGTTTACAAGTATTTTGTTATGAGATTCAAAAAAAATAAATAAAAATAAATAAATAAATAAAAAAGTAAAACTAAAAAACATAAGCCTTTTCAGATTACGGTGGGTGCACATTGAAATCAGCCGATGACAAGTTGTTTCACCAATAGCAGATTAATTTAAATTTTAATTAATGATGTTTTTCCTTCAATTTATTTTTTATCAGCGATTTGGTTATGTCACGTTTCTTCCTAGCACTTTAGGGCATCAACAGAATTTATTAACATAAAATACAACTTTCAACTGAAAGTTTAGAGCAAAAAAAAGCAAAAACAGATTCATAAAATAAAAATATAAAAAAGACATCATCATTGATCGAGTTTTAAAAATGATACAACTGGAACGTTCTCCAGAAGCTTATATTTTTCTACACACTAAAATAATAATAATAATAGCTAACAATGCAATATGCAAATAAACTCCGAAATTTGAATTTTTTAAGAAAAAAAACGGGAAATCGAAAGTCTAGTGAAGAGTGGTAAAAGTTTAATGTCTTCTTTTCTTGAAGAAGTTTCAATAGAAATCATTTTCCATTTGAGACTTTGGAGGTCAGATTGATGATTTGAGAAATAATTTGGAGTTAGACCAGTCATCATGAAAATAAACAGTTAATTAAAATTTACTATTTAGATCACAACGTTTCAGCATCTACTCCTAGAGTCATTTACAAGTTATGAAAGATTCAGTGAAAAATCAAGTTTCCTATATCAGATTTCTCTACTACATTTCGAAGATATGATTGATCTCGCTTCATCAATGCGTACTTAAAAATTGATCTAGAATTAATGACCGATATCATGAGATTCTTAAATGGAAATTTCAATTATTTTTTATTGTTTGTTTTTACAATGGGTTAACATTTAAATAACGTAAAATCATGGCATAGTCCGAATTTTTTAAGATGTAAGAAAATAAAGAAGACAATTTGTGATACCCTTTCGGGTTGGACCACAATTAGAAAAACTAATCAAAACTTTTTATTTTTTTTGTGTGCCCCAAAATAATACCATAAAATATCATTTCTCAAAGCTTGAACTTATCAAAAGATTATCCCAGATACAGAATTTACTAACAAAAGCGTCTACAATAAAAAAATACCAGAAGATGATTTATAAGTTTTGTAGGAATTAGATTATTCCTGATCAAATTAGAAAACTATTTCGACTTTCAATTAAAATCACCAAGTTCGTTCCGTACTTCCCGAGTCGTCATCAACATTCTTACGACTACCCATGTTGAAATTATAAATTTAATTTCAATTTTCTAATGTTTTTCAAAATAATGTTTCATTTTCTAATTCTAAAATCATCTTCAAAAGATGAAACTCTAAGTTACAGCATCATTTTCAACAAATCAATTATTAGAATTAATTTTAACTACATTTATCATCATCTAAAGAAAATTTGATAATTAGAAATTAAACATCTTAATCAACACCTCTTGTTCTTCGGGGTGTCATTTCTTTACGTTGCTAATTTTTGGGAACTGGACATTATCATTTTTCCGTCCTTCTAAATATAGTTCCAAAGATATTTTCTCCTTCCATTATCGAGGCTTTCAACTCATAATATTCCAAATCAGCCTGATCATTTTGTCCAATTAGCTTAACCTGAAGAATAAGCAAAAGTGGTCTATGTTTACTTTCTTAGCTTACTGTGACAGAAAATATTTTCTTCCTCATGGTCCTAAGAATTTCTGATATTTTATCCATCCTTTGTAAGACGATCTATTTTATGGCCCACTTTTCAAGAAATATTCTGAATTCGGTGATAGCATCAAATCTCAATTTTGTTAAGGGTAATTGGTGTGGGTTCTTGGTGAAACATTTTAAATAAAGTAAAGAATATTTTGAAAAGTTTACGAAACTTTTCAAATCTCAATTTGTTCTATTCTCTAACAGACATATTGGGTCAGACCATATAAAAATAACGGAAAATACATATCATCTTATAATTCTTGTTTTAGTATGAGGCTACACAATAATTGTAGTCAGTAGCCCCATGCTTCTGTAGAAAAGGATGGACAACACATAGCAATTTAAAATTCTTGTTCTTACGTGATAACAATGTTTTCTTTAGACCTGTAAAAGTGGTACATACCATTTAATACATTTTCTAATTTTAAATTGAAAGTTTCTTTTTGCCAAGAGTAGCAGAATTTTTATAAATTGAAGGAGACAATAAAAGAGTGTGTCTTCTGCTGGAATTATACATTTTTAATTTATTTATAACAAGACTATAGTTTCGACAGCTTTGCCCTCTTCATCAGTCTATTACAAATGATTCACAGGAATTAATGTATGTATCAATTGTAATGGACTGATGAAGAAGGCAAAGTCTCGAAACTATAGTCTCGTTATAAATAAATTAATAATTTATAATTCCAGCAGAAGACACTCTTTAATTGTCTCCTTCAATTTTCTAATTTTAATATGATTAGTCCAAAGCAAAGTAAAGTCCACCTCCGCTCCAAAAACTCAAACAATTTAATAATTTTGCCTTTTTTGTGCTTCAAAATAAATTTTTGTATCATTTCCTTCCATGATAAATTTCATCCATCAGACTCGCTTGTAGTAAATTGTCAGTCCTTCGAAAATAAAAGTAACTGACTTTGTCAATCTTGCAGAATAGCTAATTGTATTGACCAGAATCGGGATCGATTGATCGGGAGTCGTGAGATGGCCACCATACCATTAAGATTATTTGCTTATTGTGATCTCTTTGGATGGATCTATAGATCTGACTTCTTCTTGCACCAGAGTCCAGTACAACAGAGCAAAAGAGAGAGGAATATGAAACTAGCTGAGCAATTTTTTCGCAAGAGCAATTTGAACGCTTGCTTAAATACCTCGACGAGTCGAGGTTTCGACCCCGGAGGTCAAGGGTAACTCAAAAACTTCATCTATTATTTTTCACTCTCTTTTTAACTTTTGACCTATGCCTCAAGAGTAGCAAAAATTTATCTCCACCCTCTCCACGCCTCATCTACAAACCCAAATTAGAGATTTGATTTTTGATAAAAACCCAGCTGAAACTGTTTCCCGAAACGTCCCCTCTGGCGGCGCGTGTCTTTTTCCTTGCGTAGATCACCTTCAATTCCATTTTCTCTTTTCATTTAATCTCAACAGATTTTTTTCTATAAAAATCACTAATAAAATATTTTTTTATCTTCCACTATTCAAATTTCTTGTATATTTGACACGCATCACTGGATATTAATCATGATAATGGCAATTGAAAGTGCCAGAAAAACATTCACATTTTTAAATGTTTTTTTTTCTTGAATCTGAAATAGGAGCAACTTTTGAAAGGCTCGGAAGCTTCTCTTAGACTATCCAAGGAGAGCACTTTTCATTTCTTCTAGGATGAGAGTGAGATTCATTCATGAATGAAATAGTTGTTTGATGGGACTAAACACGTGAACACATCAGGTTCAACTTCATTTTGAAGTAAATAAACAATTGACTGAAAATTATTATTATTATTATTATTTTTAATGAATGCGAAAATATATAAATATAAAAAATAAAACGTCAAACCCCACTCATTGTTACGCCGACGATAGCACTCTAAATAGCACGCAAACCTTCACTCCCGAATAATCGAATCAATGTTGCCTCCTCAATTACTCTCGACCTAGACAAACTGAATAAATGGGGCTTTCAAAATTTAGTTAACTTTAATTCAAACAAGACTCAATGTTGTCTAATTTCTAGGCGCGAAAATAAAGATTTCCCTGATATCCACTTCGATTCGAATACCCTGAAAATGTGGGCAGCCTATCCATGTTGGGCGTCTCTGTCTGACCTGTCTTGGAATGAACACATCTCCTCTGTGGCAAAATCTGCTGCAAGGAAGATTGGCTTCTTATTCAGGTCCAAGCGATTTTACAAATCCCCATAACTTCTCACCATCTACAAGGCCCAAATCCGCCCCTGTCTCGAATACGGCTCTCATCTGTGGAGAGGAGCCTCAAAATATTCTCTTGCTACCCTGGATGCAATTCAGAAACGAGCCGTCAGGCTAATTAACGATTCTACACTCACCGACTCGCTGGCTCATCGAAGAAATGTCTCTGCCCTTTCCCTTTTCTATAGATACTATCACGGCAGGTGCTCTGATGAGATAAAATCAATAATTCCCCCAAAGCATGCTTTGCACGTAGCACGTGTTTTGCCGACTCCCAACACTCTTTCACGGTCAAATTGAAAAAGTGCCGGACCACTTCATTCGCTAATACATATAGCCCCATGTCTTCAAGGAACTGGAACTCTCTCCCAGCACCTATAATCTTCAAACCTTCAAAACCGGGGTGCATAGACACCTACGTCTACACCCTCTCACTTAATCAACTTTCCCTTCTCTTCGGTAATGCAAGGGTCTTTCGAGATCCATAGGGGCTGCATCTTTACTGGTGCACCCTTCTTGCATTCGATTGCATTAAAAAAATATGAAAAATTTCTTGCTTGAAGTAAAAATGAAGCTATAAAATCAGTGGTTAGATTGGATATGAAGATTTTACTTTGAAGAGATGAAGATGGTAGGATTCAGGAAGATTGAAAGCAGGAAGTGAAATTCAATCTCAAAAATCAGAATAGTTTTAGAAAATGATAATAAAAAAATAAAATAAAATTGAACCATACAACAATATAAAAAATACAAATCCTATACTACTAAAGCGCATTTGTGCCTGCCTCTGTATGTACCTACCTATGTATGTACCTATGTCCGTCCCCCAACAAAAACAGCCGTCATGGTTACCAATTTAAATGATATTATCTATATATATAAAATTAAGGTTTTGTCTGTACATTGGGGTGGTGGTGTGGGTGGGGGTGCTGGGTGGGTTTCGGGGGGGGGGGCAGGTTCGAGAGGTGGGGGTCCAGGGGTCGTCATGGTTACCAATTTAAATGAAATTATCTATATATATATATAAAATTAAGGTTTTGTCTGTACATTGGAGTGGTGGGGTGGGTGGGGGTGCTGAGTGGGTTTCGGAGTGGGGGTCCAGGGGGCGAGCCCCTTGGCTAGCAAGAGGGCCTTCGAAGGCGGGCCTTGCAGCTAGTGCATACATAACACAATATAACTTAATACTCATATGCCGCACATTAGAGATATCACAAGCATTCTCCGCCAATCATCACAATTAACAATACAAATAAACCCTCCCACCTCCAATCCACCAATCAACTCACTACCACACAATCTCACTCAGACCTCTGTTTTGTCAGTAAAAGGTTGTAAAATTTACTCTTGAATGCTCCAATCGATCTGGATTCCCTCATTTCACTCGGTATGGAATTCCAGAGCCTTGCGGAGGATACTACAAAAGACCTACCATAAGATGAAGTGCTATGAATTGGGATCTGTAGGTCAGATCCCCGAACTCTTAAATTATCATAGTTAATAACATATTTCTACCTGATTGTCTATCTATCCGTATATCAGAGCATTTGTGCTCGTAAAATTAGTAAGATATAAACTTGCATTTTCATGTGTCTGTATACATTTTATCCTAAATCAAAAAAAAACTTTTTAAAATTTATTTCAAATGATTATTTCGGAGAGGGTTGAATTTGGGAAATTGTTCGCAAAGGTGGTTTCCCATTGCCTTTCACTGGATTTATTTAGATTCCTTGCATATTTGCAGAGATAAAAATTGTTCTTACTGAGGCTTGATTCTATCGTGAATGAACTCGATTCGAAGTCGGACTCTCTAGCCAAGTGGACTATATCGGCGACTCAATTTATGAATTTGATTTTTTTGTGTTTAAGGGCGTAAGCTGAGTTGCCTATCTCTTAGGCGAGCCGTTCGGATAATTATGGGAATGATAATAGGTACAGAAATACAAACAGACAGACCACTATTCGCAAATTAACTTGTTAGATTCAGTGAACCTCAACACATATTTCCGGTGAAAAACTGTGATTCAAATTTTTATGTTCATTGCAAAACTTTCATTTGTTAATTGATATAATAGCTATAAATAATAACAATTAAGAGTAGCTATACTCCTTTTATAATTAAATGATGTGCCTTCCACACGAAGTTCCCTTAAAACTTCTCCTTTGAAATCACTTTCCAGAATATTCAATTTTTTCAAATTGGACCAACGCAAGCTACTTTTTTAAATATGGGGTATTTAACCAGTGGCGCAACCATGCTTACTCCTCCCAAGACAAGGAAAAAAATTAAAAAATTAATCATTTAAAGACAAGACTTTGAAATATAATATTAAATTACCTTATTTAACTTTTAAATAAAGTATATATATATATCAGTGGCGGTTGGTATTCTTTCAACCACAGGATGCTGTCAAAAAAGTACTCTTCATTTTTTTGCAATTTTATTTTTAATCTTCGCTTTTTTTTTGCAAAATTAATCGAATAAGGCATCATTTTAATTTTTTATCTAATTTAAAGTGATATTTAAATTTTTTTTTTTAATTTATTAAGATGTTTCACCTGCACCAACACCACAATCTCTAGTAATTATTGATATTTTTTAAAAATATATTTTGGGACCTTCACCCCAAACGGACACTGCTTTGTGTGAGTGAAGGCAGGAGTCAGAAATTAAATCTTGTGACTTAAACTCCACAGTCCCTGAGATGGAAATCGACCATCTTCCAAAATGAATTAGCCTGTCCTATAAGAAAATCTTAAATTTCTCCTAATTCTATTGCTATAAACAAGCTATGACTTGTCTATAGCACTCTTAGTTATTTCTGATCTTACAACATAGTTATATATATTGACAGTTCCTTCGAAATGGATTAGTCCAAAAATTTCTCGAATCATCTTTATTTATTCATTTTTTGTATTATTTCTATTTTAATAGTTCCTCATGCGAGAACAATTTTATTCGATTAAAACTCGTCTGAACTTGTCTTTGACATGCTTGAACTAGAAGACATACCAGGCATGCACATCAAACCTTCTATCCGCAGCCTTTTCGGAAAATCATTCATTTTAATTGCCCCTTGAAACTATGCAACAGTATTATTTGATTTCGTGAACCAATATACTTTTCAAAACAATGTTTTTTTATAGAAATATTTGAAATAAGGGATAATAATTTGAAAATTTAAAGATCCTCCTGAATTTATGAAAAGACTCTAAATGTTTGAAATTTTAGGGATGCATCACATCCACAGCATCCATGGGTCGCACGCCACTGATATATATATATATGTATGTATATGCATGTGTGTGTGTGTGTGTATATTCGTCCCCCCTCCCAGGACAAAATATTGATTGCGCCACTGTTTTTAACTATTTCGAAATCTTGATTAATCGATTAATAAAATACATTATTAAATGTACATTTGTACATAGAACTTGCATAAATAAAATCTTAAACGAAAAAACAAATACTTAATAAACAGATTAGTTTAGAGTTGATTTTTAATAAAGCGAAAAATCTTAAATTTCTGAAGAAGTTTCTTCCGAGGATTTATTTAAACCAAAAGTTTACTGAACTCTTTGTTACTGATTCTAGGTGAGGTTTCAAATCGCATTGCTCTTGAAGATACCATTGTTAAGATTTAGGTTTTATATACGTTTTTCAAACACGTTTAATCATCTTCTCCTTTAATCTCAATTCAAATGAATTTATACTCATTAAAGAAAATATACGACTTAATGAATACAACTAATTTAAGAAAAATCGTTAAAGATGTTTTTGTAACAAGCCAAATTATCTCTCTTGGTTGATTTTAATCATTTTGTTATTTTCATTCCTTGGGGGGCATAGTGGAGAATATTTTTATCTTAGAAGGCCGCATTAAATAAAAATAAGATATAAAACTTTAAGAAATTTACATTTGATTCATTTCAAAATATATATTGTTTTCTAATAATCGAAATAAAACGTATATCTGAGATTGATTTATTAATTTGCTACTTTAAGGTTTAGCAAATTAACCAACAAATTAAAGATCAATATTAAGATAATTTTATAGGTTATTAGTTACAATGATAACTCATCAGAAAGTTAAATTATTTTATACTTAATTTTCTTCTTAATTTCTTAATTTAAGAATTTCATCAGAACGAGCTTTATATTAACTTTTTGTTTTAAACTTATAGTGAGTACCAAAGAGACAAAAAAATCTTTCTTGAAAATAATTTTTCTAACATATTTAATAACATTAATAAAAATAAATACATTTTATTCTGTTAAATTCCGCAAACTTTTCTCTATAAAAATAATTAAGACTAAAAGTAAAAAAATAAGTTTTATTTTAAAAAAACTAAGAAAACACGCTTCTAAATAGTAGAAAGTAATGTAATACTTAATCAAAAAGCGTGGGGCACTTTGTAGAAATTAATTAAAAAGTACATGCTTCTGCGCCCCACACTTTTTGATTAAGTATTACATTATTTTGTACTTTTTTAGAAGCATGTTTTTTAGTTTTTTTTAAATATATAATATAACCGTCGATGTAGGGAAAAATTGACCTAGGACTCAAATTAGTTGTCTGTTCTACTTTTCGGATATTTATTTTCGTCATTATTTATTTTTTCTTAATAAAAATATATAAAGAAAAAAAAATGTAACGATTTTTAAAAAAACTAACTTAAATCATAAAAAATACACGCGTGAGATTTTAAAATCCATTAAATTGTCCTCATTTTTCAAAATATTTATTTCAATACAAAAAAGTAACAGAAAAAAGTTATAAAATTGTCAATTGTTATAAATAAAGTAAAATTGACTAGGAAGAATAAAACTTATTTAAAAAAAATTCTTAGTTTTTATAATCGATTTTTCAAAGTCTTCTCATTTTATAAACTACATATTTATTCCAATTAGAAAACTGAGCGATTTATTCACAGATTTTTTGAAATAATTTCAAAATAAACCCTATTGAATAATCTTTCTGAAGGGCATACTTTTCATAAAGAGAAATCATGAGATTGTCCTCTTCTTGATGTAAATAAACACATACATATCTATACCAAATATATACTCATGAAATATAAATATGTATATCTATTGGGTTGATGCATAATTATGGAACGTTTTTTAAAAATATTTTTATTCAGCAAAAACAATAATAAAATTTAACAAAAACATGTTTAAATGATTATTCGGGAACGTATCCACCATCTACTTCAATAACTGCTTCCCATTTGCTTGGCAGTCGGTCGATTCCACGGGCGAAGAAGTCACGATTCTTGGAGACAATCCACGTTTTGACATCGGCCACCAAGTCATCCAAATCGTCGTAGATCTTAGTCTTTTGCCAGTTTTTCAAAGAGCGGTTGATGTGATAGTCCGTCGGTGCTTCGGTCGGTGAGTTCGGCAGATGTGGGAGTAGAATCCAGCCCTTATTGGCGATGAATTCGACGACCCGGCGCTCAACATGTGGACGTGCGTTATCGTGATGGCACACGATGTGGTTCTTTTTGCGCGGTCTTTTCGCCTCGATTGCACCGTAAAGACGGTCAATCTGTGCCAGGTAGACGTCACTGTTTATGTTGAATTGCCGCTTGCCGTTTTTGTCCAGGATTCGCCATTGTTGCTGTTCATCCGCGTCGTTAAACCAGCATTCGTGTTGTAAGGCTTTCATCCTCTTCCACGGCTGTCAGAAGTGCCTGATCATCAAAATCCGATGGCCGACCTCTTCCTCTTCTTTCTTTATCCTCCAAACTAGTGTCACCTGATTTGAAACGGGCAAACCACTTCCGTACTGCACTATCAGTAATTGTTCCTTCGCCAAAAAGTGAGATCGCGAAATGACTGTGCTGCCTTCCATCCTTTCTCGTAGTGGTAGAGCATAATATGACGAATATGAATATGGTTTTCGACACGCATTTTTATTAACTATAAATAGAGAAGATTGTTTTTATAAAAAAAATAAACAAAACTCCATTTTTGGCTAAAGAAAAACGCGCCAATACAAACGTTCCATAATTATGCATCAACCTAATACATATAATTGATTTGTTTGATACTGTAGTTCCGAAGGTTTGACCTTCATCATCAGTATTTTTAATTACAACTATTATATCTGTTATTTCTTATGGGTTCAATTACCCGATTGAATATAGAAATTCGTTTGGTTTTTATAGCAAGCTAGCCACATAAACGATATGTATATATAATATATATATTTACATCAAGCAGAGGACAACCTCATTGATTTCTCAACATGAATCAATAACTCTGCTACTCTCGGCAAAACATAATGTTTTCAATTGCATATTTTTCGATTATAAAAAATCGCATATCGGCTATTGAAAGACTTTAGAGGGCTCATTATTTAAAATCTCAACATTCCTGGTGAACTGCTGATCAAATCTTAGAAAATGCAATGCAGGATCTTTATTTGTTCACTATTTAACCAAAATCAATGAATATTTTAAATCGATTCCTCTTTATTTAGATTAATGGTTACCAGAGATGATCGAATCTTCAAACATACAAAGAAGACAGTTTAGACCTTAATAACTTTTAAGGAGATAGGTGTTGGTTCTAGGTGAAACATTTTTATATAATAATAAAAAAATCGGCAAAATTGCGAGGTGGATTTATGTGAAACTCACCTCGCAATTTTACTCAAGACCTCCTCTATTATAAATGGGTCAATAGTTATTTTAGATTTTAATCAATTCTTTGATGTCATCAGCAATGGTCAAATCTTCAAAAATACAATTCCTAATGTTTATTTCTACTACTAGACAAGGCTATTTTACATATTAAATTGATCCATTCAGGCTTTCGGTTATTGTTGTTGGTAAAATTTCAAAACATGATTATATACAAGCTAATGCATATTAATAAAATTATAAGAATTTGTTCTGCAAAATTTAGATTGAATCAAAAGCCCACATTTAATGCACCACAAGGCCGCAGTTTCCTCCAGGTGTAGGCATGTGATTAGGAACGCGATCGGCTTACACGAGCTGTTTTGTTAGAATGATTAGTTGGTTTTGAAGGTAAGAATGCTCTGTCAAACCGGCCAAATGATCATTTCTTAGGGTTCCGTTCACAAGTAAAACGGGAATCTATTGGTTTCGAAGCATTATCTGTCTGCATGCTCATCAGACCAATGTAGCTCGTTAACTAAATAGGAAACAAACTTGAAATTGACAATGTATACATTTACACAAAAATCAAAAAATCGTTTTAACATTTTAATCTATTCTTTTATAATCGATAGTTTCGAAGGCTTGCCCTTCATCTTCACTCTTTTTTTATGGTTCTTTCTCATGGGCACTTGAATAGATCCAAATTCATTTTGCTAGTAAGCTCATTCACTTCCAAACATTTTAATTAAAAAGACTGAAGATGAAAGCCAAACCTTCGAAGGTATAGTATCTAAAAAATAAATCATATATAAGCTTAAATAAATAAATACAAATCTTTTATAAAACAATCTACACTAGAAACGATTATTAAAAATCCAGACGTTTCAGGAAAAATTCTCTCTATATCAATGAAATATGAAAAATTTGAAATAATAGTTGTTTTAAAAATGAATGATAACTAACTAAATAAATAAATAAATATTTTGAAAATACTCAATAATACAAATTGTCTTGGAGGTGAAATTAACTTGAATAAAAATAAAAAATATAAATATTTACAATTTTTTGATAAATATATTAGAAAAAGAGTTAGAGTAAACTTTTATTAATTGAATTTTTGTTATTTAAAATTTCGAACATTTCTAAAATTTTTTTTTAAATCCCCTTGGGAATGGAAAAGACAAAATTTGTCCCAGGTCAGGTGAATGTTTAGCTAGCATGGGACATTCGGAATTTTTTGTTACAATCAAATGTTTATGTTGCTAAATTGTAGATTTTAACTACTGTTTTTTCTGTTTATATATCCACATATATATATATATATATATATATATATATATATATATATATATATATATATATATATTATATATATATTTCCTCTTAAGATCAATGGCGGTTGAGGACTATTCAACTAGGGGATGCTGTCCAAAAAGTACTCTTCATTTGTTGAAATGTTATTCTAGTTTTTGCTTTTTTTTTGCAAATTTCATCGAAATACGGCATCATTTTGGTTATTTTTCAAATTTAACATTAGATTTTTTAAAAATATATTTTGAGACCTTCGCCCCAAGCGGATACTGTTTTGTGTGAGTGAGGGTAGGAGTTAGAAATTAAATATTGTGACTTAAACTCCACAGGCCTCTGAGATGGAAATGGACCATCTTCCATGACGAATCAGCCTGTCCTATAAGAAAATTTTAAATTTCTCCTAATTCTATTGTTATAAGCAAGCTATGACTTGTCTATAGCACTCTTAGTTATTTCCGATCTTATATATTGAGAGTTCTTATAGAAATGGATTAGTCCAAAAATTCCTGAATCATCTTTATTTATTCCTTTTTTGTTTTATTACTATTTTAATAGTTACTCAGCGAGAACAATTTTTATTCGACTAAAACTCGTCTGAACTTGTCTTTGACATGCTTGAACTGGGAGTATATACTAGGAAAAGACTTCAAACCTTCTATCCGCACATTTTTCGGAAAAATCATTCATTTTAATTTTCCCTTGAAACTATGCAACAATTTTATTTCATTTTGAGAACCAATATACTTTTCAAAACAAAAAATGTTTTTTATAGAAATATTTGAAATAGCGGATAATAATTTGAAAATTTAAAGATCCTCCTGAAGTTTTGAAGTCGATATTTATGAAAATACTCTAAATCTTTGAAATTTTAGGGATGCGCCGCATCCACAGCATCCATGGACAGCACGCCACTGATATAGATATATGTTTATTTGCTTCATGCAGAGCACAACCTCATTGATTATCTCTTAAGAATAAATATCATTTACGTAAAACGTTTATTAAAAGTTCAAACTTTTCGAGAGGATTCAATTTTGTCCCAGGTTAACTTGTGACAAAATTTTCACTTTTCCAATACGAAAATTTTAAATTAATTGAAATTTTGAAAAAAAAAATTAATTTTAGAAATGATTGAAATTTTAAACAATTAAAATTCAATTAATAAAAGGTCAGATATGAAGTTTTTCTAATATTTATAAAAAAATAAAAAAAAAAAAATAAAAAACAATTTTAGTAAATATTTATATTTTTTATTTTTATTACAGGAAATTTCATCTTCAAGACAATTTTTATATTGTATAAAATCAATACACCATAATTATCATTGTAAATACCTCTGAAAATTCGTATAAATTTATTTATCAAAATTGAATCTCAAAAAGGGCTTAAATAAATAAATAAATGTTTCGAAAGCATGGTTATCATCTTCAGTTTTTAGGTAGATTTCGAAGAAATGGTAAATTGTGCGCTCACTCTCATGCTGCGACTTTGCGGAAAATTTCATCGTAGTTTTCCGATCATGGCCTCTAGACCCCCAAAACTACTCTCCATTAAAAAGTTTATATATATATATATATATATACTATATACCAGGTGATTTTTTTATATATTGAGACAGTCCTATAACAGAAAAACAGTGCATTATGTGGAAAAAGTTTCAAATAAAAGTTTATTTATATCAGAGGAGGAAACTAAACTACGCTATTCTTCTCTCGACAGAACAAGCTTTCAAGGCGTATTTCCAAGGTCAAGTTCTGGCCTAAATTTACAAAAAAAAAAAACAAAAAAAAAACTGAACTACTTTCATAAGAACTATTTTTTTATACGACATCAAAAATACGCAATAAAATTTGCCACAAAATTTAGTCTTGATGTAAAGCAAAGAACTGATTAGTTTTGATGGCTTCAGCCTCAAGGGGGTGGAAATGCTGAGGGGTTGAAATCTTAAAAAATGTATAACAATGTTAATAAGAATGATGCTAGTTTGATTGCAAATGGCTAATATTCTACTAATTAACCTCTACAACTTATTTCTGGAAAGTTTTAATAGGAGCAGTCTAAAGGGGGGTAGACCCCTTAGAAATCTACCTCTTTCTACGGCCTGCCGCAGGGATTTTTTTTTTACTATTCTATTTGTTCTCTTGTGCTTGAATCAAGTCCCGTTTATAAGTTTGTTGTATGATTTCCTCTTAAAAACTCTGCAATTATTTTTTTCTTCAATTTTAGGGGTAGTAGCAATTGGTTTAATTTCATCTGAACAACGGGTGGTTGTGCAGGCTGGGGTCGAACTTGCGATGGGCAGTTGACCCGAGGCGAAGCGTGGTGCTCCGCTCGCTTGCAGAATATGTGAAGGCCAGGGCGTGTGCCAAGTGCTAATGAGAGCAACCAAGCTCTACACTCTACAATCTACACTCTACTCTCTACACTCTAGAAGCCATCGAGCTCTACGCAGCTGCGCCACAGAGACAAGGCGAGTCAGCGCTCGCTCCGAATCGCGTCCCGCCACTGCAAGCACCCCCTCCTATCCCCTCTCAAACCACGACACCACAGTGCTTTCCACTTGTCTACTTCCAACCTTCCACTAGATCCTCATTCCATTTCAAAGCGCACAAATCAATCAACCTTACTGCTACTTATTTTAAATTTCCGATCATTTCTAAAAATTAATCTTGTTTCTTAATTCTGCTCTTGAATCTAAAATTTTGGGTTAAAGGAGACAATAAGGGAGTGTGACTTTTGCTAAAAAATTAATTTTTTTATTTATTTATCAAGAGACTATAGTTTTCGAGAGCTTTTTCCTCTTCATCAGTCTGTTACAATTGATTCATAGGAATTGATGAATGGAAGTGAGTTCCACTGTAATATAATAGATTGTATTGTACAGGGTGAGTCGCGGGAAACAATGGATATTTTTCAGGGAAAGCATAACTCTGCCGGAGTTTTTCAAAATAAAATATTTTATTTTTCATAAGAACAATCACTAAACTATGCCATTATTGAATGCTTATGACCGAGACATTATGACCGTCAAATGATGGCCAATTCCACGAACACAAATTCAGAAGGCGCTCTCCGAAAGTTTGAGTCCCGAGTTTTTTCTTCAAAGCACTGTGCAGCAAATGGGCAATTTACAGAAGAGTCCCTAGGGCTTCACCCGTATAAAATTACAATAGTCCAACGGTTAAATTATCGAGTAATAGACTGATGAAGAGGGGAAAAGCCCTCGAAACTATAGTCTCTTTACAAAAAAATAAAAAATATTTTTTTCCAGCAGAAGACTCTTGGACCCCGTATCCCCGGACCGCAACACCCACCCCTGGGGACATACAAAACATAGGTACATACCGAGACAGAGATAAATGCCATTTAGTGGCCCCCTGGAGCCCACCTACCAACCCCCAGCCTTGGATTCCCCACCTCCCAACCCCTGGGGGACGGGCATAGGTATGTAGGTAGATAGGTAGTTATAGAGCCGCAGGCCAAAAATGCCATTTAGTACTATGTGATATATATTTTTGTTTGCATCAAGCTGTGGTTGAGTTTGCTCAAATGGCCTAGATTTTTATTTTTTGACCCCCTACTAATTTTAAATAATAAAATAATTAATAATATTATAAGAGGGGAATTTATCAATTAACTCTGATCATTTTAATATATCTATTTGCATGACAAAGATATAAACGAGATTATATTGTAATATTAGAAGGGAGTAATTTTATGAAAAACTCACCTATCTTATAAATATCGAGGATTGGAGATGTCGAGTCGGCCCCAGGGGAACTATATTTATAACTTTGAGAAAAAAGGGAAATGGTTAGAAAATATCAAATAAAAAAAATATTTTCATTATTATAGGCTCATTTTATAACAGATATATTTCATTTTTCTTGTTCATTTTTTAGTTGGAAAATATTTTGATTATAAATTTTAAGCCCCCCTACCACCCTTAATTTTGGGTCGACCTGCACCAAAACTACGAAAATTTGGTTTAATATTCACACTAGATTTTGAGCTGGCTCGTCCACAAAATTTGGTAATGCACAGACTAACAGACTAACAGACATTTTGACAAAACAGTTATTATCTCGAAGAAATATAATATTTTCGATATTCACTTAATAGAAGCTTTTTGTAGACCGTAATGCCATGGTTCCGCCCAATTTTTTTTAATCCATCTGAAATAGTTTCAGCCGTTTTTGAGATATTTAAAAAACAAAAGAAGCAAAAAACGAACATTTTTTTCATGTGCAATTACAATGCCCGGCCAATGCACCCTATATGGCAAAGTAGAAATAAGTCATTATTCGATTGAATAATACATTTATATTTATCGAACATCATAAATTTATTTTCCTTACCTTCAAATCTGGAGATATTTGTTTTGACTTCTATGATCAACTTTTTTATTTAAAATTTATATGATGCAGAAGCTTTTGGCTAGTGTTTTGTGGAATGCGACGTTCTTCAGTTCATCTATGAGTCTTATTTGTAGAAGCGGGGATTCCCAAGTGCAGTTGTTTTTCTTACAAAATGCTACTTTAGGGCTGTAATTAGCGGGTTATTTCAATGCACATTTTATGATAGCATTTTCTTCTTATTAATTTTATAGATTACATTTTTTTCATTTATTATTAATTTTTATATTGTCAAGAAAATATAAATAATGCTGAAATCTGGCGCCTTAGGCGGCCGCCTAGATTCGCCCATGCCTTCGGGCGGCTCTGCCCCTTCGAATATTTTACCGCCTTGCTGAAAAGCGTTTTGAAGGTTTTATTCTTTTCAATAAAAAAACCGTAAACTCTGTTAGGGGATTAATCGGAAAGGGAAAACATGGTAGGATCATTTTAAAATCGAAGTCGTAAATGAAAGTCGTGTGGTGTTCCCGTCACTAGTTGTTTTTTGCATTGCTCATTGTGCCTGAAATCTGAATATTTTTAGCATGATGATTTTTTTCTGTGTGTATTTCTGAAACATTCGATACCCCAAGAACTGAAGTCTGAGAAAGTCCTAATGCTGAGTGTCAAAATGTTTGTATTTCTAAGAATTCTCGATTAGATATATGGATTTCTGGACATGCCATTGCACTTTTCAATTTCCTTATTTTATATAAGTGAAAGTAAAATAAAATACATAACTACATAGCATCTTATCGATCTATTTCAAGTGATTATCATATCGAGGACTTGTTGACCTAAATTTTGGCAGATGAAAAAAAAACAATGGAAAAATTAAATTATATTCCAGTTCGAAATAGTCGATAATAATAATAATAATACACCTTGTCAAAGCAACTATATAATTATTTATGAAACTTTCTATTAAAAAATTCAAATTATTTTTAGGCTGAATATTTGGATGACCAAAAGATTCTCAACACCCAAAGCTATTAAAATGAATTGCGAGGAATCATTAGCGTTGCTTTAGTCGAGACAGCCGAATCAGGTATAAATAATAGACAGAGATAGGTGAGATAGGCAATTTTTTGAGGAATGAGATGCATAATTTTAATTACATAAAAAATCATTGATTAGATACGACGATATTAAATTACAAAGAGCAATAAATAAAGGAGATATCAAAGATTATAAATATGTATTCCAATTATATTTTTTAGATTAAAATACAAAGAGTATGTGATGAGAGATATATCGAAGTTAAGGTAGGACTAAAATTTTTCAGGCTTTACGAACTTAATTAACTAAATTATATATCACTTCATAAATTATTTATACGCCTATTTTACAAAATACTAAACCTTTTGAAAACTCTATCGAGCAAGAAACATTTGCTATGAGTTCATACGTGCTAGCGTCTAGAGGTTCCCAAACTGTGCGCCTACGGCTCTCTTCACAGGTGCCGGGACGATTCGTTATTAATTGAAGCGAGAACATTTGGGCTAACTAGACAAAAAGAAAGTGAGAAGCTAAACATTTATTAATTATTAATTTATTAATTTTAACCCTTACTTACGATTACATACTTAGATAAAGCGAAAAAATTTAGCTTTGACACCCTCAAAAAAAAATCTAGAAATGTACTACAAAGGACCCCCCTGTGGTCTAAATTTTTCATTTTCATAGAAAAATATGATCATTAATTCACAAGATGTTTTTATCGATTCATACAAGAGTATTTGAAAACGAAATACGCTATTTGTTTTTAAATAAATAGAAAAAATTTTACATTGACATCCTCCATGCAAAAAATCTGAAATGATTGCAAACGGTCCCTCCTGTGGTCTTAATTTTTTATTTTCACGCCCAGAAAGATAAACTAGTAATTTTTAAATATATTTTGAGAAATTGATAGCCGCTATTTGTTACGATATATTTACTTTTGCTTTATGGATATGATAGTGCTCCATGGAAAAATTTTTAACTGAAAAAAGGCGCCGCGACTCGGAAAATTTGAGAACGCCTGGTCTAGAGAATAGATTGTTTTCAAAAAATTTACTTTTTCGAATTCTTTTCATTTTTAAATGGTATCTTCAACTAGTGCCTGGAGCAGTGAGCGATGTTCCGTAACATTTTCCTCTAAATAGCCATGTTTCAAATTTCAAGGCTCTGCGACTTTCCGAAGACTAGAAATGATTTGGATTTGTTTGCAAGTTTGGATTTTTCTGAAGAGAAAATTTTCTTGTCTTCCATTAATTCAATAATTTTTGGTTATATCTATGTCTCAGGTTGAATAAAATATATAAATAATTGAGTTTTAAAATAGAAGTTGTGCATAAAAATATTTGTTGAAACAACTTTGAAATTGCTTATTGATATTTATCTGTTGTAATTTTTGACTTGGGCAAAAAAATAATTGTGGTTGTTTTGAAAGTGAAATATAGTTTTTAATAAATACAAATTCTATGAATATGCGTTAAAATAATAAAATGAAAGCTTAATACATATAAATAAAAAAATAAAAAATTCATTATTTGGGCCAAAAAGTGGTTTTATTTTTTCTACTATAGCGTACCTTTTTCAAAATTTGAAAAGATCAAAATGTAGTTATAGGAAATAGATACCTAAGGTTTGAAAAAAATAGTTTCATAATTGTGCCAAAATTGTTTTATATAATGTTTAAAAATTGAAATTAAAGAAAAACAATTTTTTTAAGGATCTTATGAACCTAGATATCTCATAATTTTTGTTCTAGAAGCTATTATCAGTCCCCAAAACATATTAAAAATTTCGATCAATCGGTTCATAAGATCATGAGAAAAAAATCTCCGTTTTTTACATATTTTGTTTTTTCTCAAAAACCAATTGAGTTAAGGATTTGAAACTTTCAGGATCTTATTATTTTATTAATACCTACATATACCCTAAGTATCATCAATTATCTTAGGGGGACGTTCGGTATGCTTATACCTATATGAACATTAGTTTATATTTCTGTTAGTATTTATAAATTGTTAAATACCTACATATACTTACAAATTCTTCAATGATTTAAAGTACATATAATGCAATGTAGATAGCAACAGGGCGGAATTAGTACTATAAGCCGCTAGGCTGGAACTGTGGCGCGGGCTCTTTCGAGGAAAATATTTTTAAATTAACCTACAAAAACTATATTTGTAGTCTAATTAAAAACTTAAAAATAAACGTGTATGACTCTTTATTGAAACTTATTAAATATATTTTAAAAAAGTAGACCCTTTTAGAATGTACAGGCCCCTTATAGGATGCAGCCTACGTTCTGCTTGTGCTTAAATCCGCTTGCAGCTCCAAAACTCATACATTATTCACAAGGTTTTAATGTATAGTAGTGAAATATATTTTATTGAATTTAAATATATTTAAATACTCGATAATGTAATATAAAATAAAATAATTAAAACATAGAATATATTATTTACAAAATACAAACAGATTCTGGCCTGGTATCAGATCAATATGGTTTCCAGTACCTACTATATATTTTTAAACATTTTTTAAAACATTCAGATAATTTTAAACACGAATAAGAAAAATGTACCCAGAGCCGAGTACAACAATTGAGATGGAGTAGGATCGAAGTAATATACGGAAATTATTTTGTTATTGTTGATGATAGAGTCCAAAAAATATATAGTGTCCTGGATGAGGATGGATCTGAAATTTGGCTTGATAAATTACAAATTGCAAATACTTTTTAATTCACATTTTTGCAAATGTTGGAGATAGAATTAAAGATAAAATTTTAGTGATCGAGATTTTGTTTTGGAAGCGAAGAAAGTAAGCATAATTATATTTTTGAACAAAGTGAAAGAATATCCGGATTCTCTATTTTTGAATCCAGTTACTGATTGATGAGATTTCTGACATTGTTGGATGGTCTCAAAAAATACAATAGTTATAGCCGAATTCGGAATAACTAATAAGAATACTGATCGACATGAAAGATTATATTAAGATACCCGAGTACGTGCTTTTTTTTAATCTGTGAGTTTTCTTCATGGTAAATACCCGTCAGGATTCAAAAGTGCAGTTGTTCTACCACTTTTTTAAAGTGAGAGACAAAAAGTCCTTAGGAAATTATAGACCTATTTCTCTTGCACTATCTCTGTCAAAAATACTGGAAAAATGTATCTCGAGGTCGCATGATGTCCTGTTGCACATAAACATGCTATAATATCCAAAGGCTAATATGGGTTTCCAGCCTGGTAAATCTACATCTCATGCTCTTTTTGATGTTTCAAAATACATCTGTCAAAATCTTGATAAGGGGGATTATGTCTTTGGTATGTTTGGTGGATATAGAAAAAGCATTTGTGCCTCCATTAGTCATACAATTATTAATAAAAAAGATTGAAAATTATGGTATTCGTTGAGATTGCTTTTGATTTGATTAGAAGTCTTGCATCAGTAATAGAACCCAAGTTGTAAAGATTGATGAAATCAAGAGTAACCTAACAACTGTGATTTGACACTGGTATTCCTCAGGAGAGACTGTATTAGGCCCTTTGCTCTTCATTTTATATATAAATAATATTTTCTCTATTAAGACAAATGGATTACCCTTTTTGTTTTGCGATGACACTGCCTTTGCCTTTACTAATAACCACGACTTAAAAACACTTTCTGATGATTTTGGATTGGTTAAGAAATATCTTAATAGCAATTTTCTTTCTATAAACATTCACAAAACTTCATTGGTTTCCTTCTCGAATGGTGAGAGAAAGTGCTCCTCCAAGAGCACACCTCACATCACTCTCCACTCTATCAATTGTACTGTCTCTCAGGAATGTTCATGCCAAGTCTTGAAGTTTGTAAATGAATGTAAATATCTGGGAATTATTTTCGATTCCAAAATGAGCTTCAAGACACATATTTTGAATTGACTAGCAGTATCAGAAAACTCTTTTATAAATTTAAGATTCTGAGAGGCATTCTTAGTTATGAAGTTCTAAGAATGGTCTACTTCTCCTTGTGTCAGTCTTTACTGTTGTATGGGGTTTTGGTCTGGGGGAATACAAGTGAATTCATTTAAAGGGGTCTTTCTGTTGCTCAGAATATTGTTATTAGGATTATACTAAAAAAGCATCCAAGATTTGTCACGCTGGCGTTATATGATGAGTTTAGGGTACTGAATTTAAGACAATTATTCCTATTGAATGCTTATATTCATTTATATAGAATAAATTGTACAAATTACAATTTGCATTATTACCCCACACGTATATCTAGCAGCAATGCTTCTCAGATTCTTAAATTTATAAAGAGTTTTCTGATACTGCTAGTCAATTTCCAAATATGTGTATTGAAGCTCATTTTGGAATCGAAAATAATTCTCACTTTATCATATCAATAATTTCCCTCTATTTAGTTTTTATTAAAATTAATTCTAAATTTCTCCTAATATTTC